>JAZKJV010011295.1:0-246707 GCA_037367405.1 Ottelia alismoides | reverse complement strand
TGTTTCGCCAAGTGCCGGTGCACTTAGGGGACCTCACTGTTGTTTTCGTGTTTTATTTCTCGCTTTTATTTTTTATTTGTTTCACACGATTTTTTTTGTGCTTGAGCCCTAGATATAGGTTTCTATTCGATTGAGCCAGGTAGCATTAGGTCCAAAGCCCCTAATAGAATATCTATTCCTATTGAACTCATTTGGACATAGACACATAAATCTGTGCTTCATGATAATAGAAGTTTGTATTTAGGACGGTTATCACATTGCATTCATGTAGAGTTTAATTTTTCTGCATGAATCATATTGCATGTAGAGTGCTGGAGTCATGTACGTACCTCTATCTCTAGCATTTCCATCGATATTTTCTCGTGCATTGTCTTTTCCGTTTGTCCCCTCTATTTTTTGGATATAGGAATAAAGGAAATCGGAAATCTTGTTAGACGTTTTATTGAAAATATACAAAAAAAATTAAAAAAATTAAAAATTAAAAATTGGGACTGCTAATTGAACTTGACCATAAAATTAAAATGTAATTTTATATTACATGTTCTATATTTGAATCAAAAAAAACATAACTAATTCACCATTATTTTGGGGAGAGCAACCGCATCATTGTTTGGTTTGAATGAGCGTGAGAGTGACCCGTACACTAGGCTAGAGCCATACCTGAACACTCGTTAGACTACTGATTTTAGAGTTAGTCGTTCTCCAGTGAGGATCTCTCCGGTAATCGGTAAAGTGGACCGTGAGGTCCTTAACAGATCGAGTTGATAGGGTAGCTGGTAAATGGTCCGCAACTCTACCTGGCTGGGAAAGATCTAGCCTTGGGATCGGGCCAGTCTTTTGAGAGCATCGGGTTCCTATCAGCTCTCTTAATCTCTCTGCAAGACCGAATTATCACCTAAATAAAATTAACAAGATAATTGATCGCATCTTCACGATCTTCACATTACGTTGAGTGGGTAAATTGGGGGTTTGCATTGTGTCTGAATGTCTTTGGTGTGAGTTGGTTGCGTTCATCTTCACTAGATCTTTAGCAGTCACCTCCCATCTCTTTCTCTTATCACTCCCTCCCTCCCTTCTTCATCCTTCTTTCCTCTCATCATGATGGGCCACACTTCATGGCAACCGGATTTTGTGGCATCTTCGTTTCATTCCCATCATTCTCGCCCACTCTGTTGGGAGGTCAGAACTCTAACCGACATCCCATCTTCTCCCTCCCCATTCCCACCTACTTATTCAGGACATGTTGTGCTTGATGCCCTTGGAGAACAGATTGACCAGATACGAGACCCGGGTGATTTCATTGCTGAGATGAGAGTGCATTCCATAGGCGATCACATGGAGCAGTTGCAAGCTTTATATGACTTCTATCCTGGGATGATGGATAAGAAGCCAAATCAGGAAGCACAATCCGCTTCTATATTGAGTCCCTTCATTTTGGATTTAGAATTCATTAATATGCTGCCGATGTTTTCATGGGGGATGCATGAGGAACCTTATATTCATATATCTGAGTTTGGAGATTTTTGTGGATCACGAGCATACCTAGATATCACTTCTGAGGACCTGATGTTGATGACCTTTCTATTTACACTTTAGAGTAGAGTCATGCGTTGGCATCGACAGTTGGGAAGGAAGATTGCTACATGGGGCAACCTTCGGATGTTGTTTTTGCAGATATTTTACCCCATCGTAGAGCATAGTTGATGCGGTCTTGCATTCTAGATTTTTCAATAGACCCCTAGGAGCCATTGAGAGATTCGTGGCTGAGGTCAGTTGATCTTTTGAGGTGATTCCCGGATCATGGATTTTCGGTGACTGACCTTGTCCAGATCGCCATGAGGGGGATGACCGCCGAACAAATTGCATGTCATTACCTTGTGTGGTGGTTCACACCACAATCCCGACATGGATTTATTTGAGACCATCTTGGGAACACTTTCAGACATTCCATATTCACGAGATGATTTATTCGGGACAACACACGAGGGAG
The DNA here is from genome assembly GCA_037367405.1 of Ottelia alismoides. Taxonomy (NCBI): domain Eukaryota; kingdom Viridiplantae; phylum Streptophyta; class Magnoliopsida; order Alismatales; family Hydrocharitaceae; genus Ottelia; species Ottelia alismoides. The sequence goes on along the minus strand of JAZKJV010011295.1, from coordinate 244,717 downwards.
ATATGACACCAATTGAGTGTGTGGCACCTCATGCTAATTTATACATCACACACCAATCAGATGATATGGATTCTACTACATTTCAGATGACATATGTGTTGACCACTTCTGTGAGTTCCATAGCCAGACTTTGGTCGAGTCCCCGTTGGTTTTACATCCATATTTTGATCCAATCCCACACTTTCACGTCGAAGATTCTTGGATTCTATATCTGTTAGTATCCCAAGAAATATAGGAGGATCCCACATCTCAGCCGTCCTTTCAGTCATCCCAATGTCGATGTCCAGCTGATTCGGTGTCTTTTCTCAGAAGATCCTCTCTGATTTAGATACACATTTGGATCCATCTCAACATAGAGAGCTTAATGAGGGACTGATTTTTGATTTGACAGACCTAGATAGTCTCGTCTTTGAGCTGTATGTCCTCCCATTTGATGAGGTCGATACATTTTTGGAGGACCTGATATTTGGCAGCATAGATCCTCAGTTCGATTCTGATTCTGCATTACTCCCCGAGGGTTATCTGTAGGAGGATGCCACATACCTGAAAAGCGAGAAAGCGAGAGCTGCTAAATAGCGGTCTGACAAGTCAGACTCACTGTCGCTGATGCGACTGCTCAAACTTCCTCGGTCTTCAACAATTAACCCACACAATCAATCAGAGAATGAATAGCAAGGATTAAAATTTATTATACCCTACTAACGATGTACAATGGCAAGCAAGTAGGGGTCGAACACAAGGAGCAAAGGTGTAAAGCACGGATAAAAATCCAAACCTAGATCTAACAAGCAACTTAGCCAATCTAGAATTTTTGTGGGTTTTTGATTTTATATTTTTTTTAATTTTTAATTTTATATTTTTGTATTTTGGTTTTTAATTTTCTGATTTTTATATTTTATATTTTATATTTTTTTATCTTTTTTCAATATTGGAAAATAAGGGCAATGTAATAAAAGAGACAAAGAGGTATGTATAAAAATAGATAAAAATATTCAAAAATAAGGAAATAAAAGTTTTTTTGTTCTTTTTATACTTTTTTACTGTTTTTGTGATTTTTGGGTAATTTTTAGAATGTTTTTGGTATTTTTAATTATCAAAATAAAGCAAACAGTGGCAAAAATGCAAGGCTGAAACTTAAAATGGAGAAGTAAAATAGCAAACAGTAACAAAAGTTCTCCAACTTAATTTCCACTTAAAGATAATCAAACAAAGAAAATTCAGGAAAAAGAAAACACTATTTTTGGATTTTTTATGGATTTTATAAATTTTTATGAAGGTTTTTTAGAGTTTTGCAATTTTTTGGAGTTTGGTTTTATATTTTTAATGCTTTCTGGCTGGGAGTTAAAACAAACCACAAGGCACAAAATATATTTTTTTGGGATTTTTCTGGGGTGTTTTTATATTTTTTAGTGATTTTCTAATGCAAACAGTGCTAGAAATAGATGTTTTTGATTTTAAATAAATATAAAAATAAAATAAAATCAAAAACTAAAATAGTGGCGTTAAAGTGCACATGTCCAGGACCCTAAGTCTATTTTTGTGGAATTTTTGGGCTTAGAATGATATATTAAATAAATACAACAAGCATCCAAAAATAAATGAGCCTAGCAGGGGTATATGTGCAATCTATCAAATATCCAGGGGCATTCATGCAATTTTCACCACAAAATCACGCGCGGCTCACGTTACCCACCATTCACAGGGGCATAAATGCAATTAAAGGAAACTGGCAGGGCATACATGCAATTTTTCCAAAAACATATTATATATCCTACGCACAGGGACGAAAACGCAAATACAGCAAAGTCCTGGGCCGATCTCACAAAATACCCAAAAGTCACACGCCAACGTCACGTGAGGTGACGTGGCGTGGACTGAAGTGCAAATAGTGATAAGGTGAGGGTCTGTGTGCAAATATTACAACACTTTTTAAACTACAAATAAAAGTTACTGGACTAAAAAGTAAATACAAAAAGCGTGGGTTAAAAATGCAAAATACCCACGGGGCTTGATCCAGCGGTTGATGGAGATCCACTTATCCACGTGGCGCACATCCAACGGTGCGTACCCCTTCGTCACGGACGGCTGGGATTAGATCTTCACGGCTTGATCGGACGACTGGGAGGCGCAGGAGATCGGACGGCCGATGATGCGTCTGGAGTGGGTGGTTGATCCAACGGCAGGGAGGGGTTCACGAAGAACACCTCCCCAGCGAACTTCGAGGTACGATTCCGGCCGACACACGGCCGCTCTGGCCCCCGGATCAAGGGCAAAATGATCCCGGGGCTCTTCCGCGTCAGCAGGTAGTCTCAGGCGAGGCGGAGACGGCTCGAGGTGCTCGGACGGCGGAGGAGACCTGGGCAGGTGGTCCTGGGTTCGTCGAGGGTCGAGTGAGCCTCCTCTTGGGCTCGGACCTGCAGGGTTAAGTGCACAAAATCCCAGCGAACGATTTGGTGGGCTCCGATGGTTCCGATGAGGCGAAATATGGAGCGGGCGTAGAACTCCGGCGAGCGGCGGAGAGAAGAGTTCGGTCGGCTCGATCTGAGCGAGATCGAGGGGGAATGAAGGGTGGCGCGGAGTGACGGAGCGACGAGGAAGAAGATGGAGGTGGTCAGTGCGGCGGTCGATGATAGAAGTGGTCGGAAAATGGAGGCGGAGCTCAGCTCCGCCGTGGACTTTGATCGATGATTCACGGCGAATGGGTGATCGAGAGTAAGAACTGCTATAGGTCTGCACTAGTCTATGCTAAGGCTACAAAAAGACGAAGAGAAAGGAGGAGGGAACTCACCGAAGACGTCGGGCGATGAAGCTCGGCGGAGCTCCGGCGAGGGTCGGATCGACTTCGATTCGACGCCAACGGACGCAAACCCAAGGTCAAATCGACTCCTGCTGTCACAAGGAGCACAATGGGCTAGGGGTTTTCGAGTGGATTTGGCGGAAGAAGGATCAAAAACAAATTGAAGTCGGGGGGTCCTATTTGAAGGGTTGATGGAGTGGGCTCCTTGATCGAGGGAGATCTGGCGAATCAACGACCCATAGATCGAAAAAAAACACCTAGGCGTGATTCATGGTTCATAGGTGATTAAAAGTTGTGAAGACTTCGACCTCAAATGGTGAAAGGCGAGGCTAGGAAAAAGTCAAGAAGATGGGACAAAACCCATCCCTGACACGGCCAGACCTCGGTCAGAGAGTTGACCGAGGTCAACCCGAGAAGAAATCTGGTTGGTCCACGTGGACCAACCAGAAAAAACCATGGCAAAAAGATTTCTAAATTCAATTAAAAATAAGAAATGATTTTATTGATTTTTACTTATAAAATAAAAAATGTTTATTTTTTTATAAATTAATTTATAGTGATTTTTATTTATTTTTAGGAAGCGTATCTTTACAAGTTTGCATTTATACCCCTATAGGTATCTTTATCTATGTATTAATGTATTTTATTTTTATTTAGGTATTTTTAATATTATTATTTTTATTTATGATTTTATAAAATTATAAAATACTTTTATATACACATATATATTTTTATTTTATTTTTCTGATTTATTTTGTATATTTAATAAAATACAAGTATGTCTTGTATAGGTATGTCTATAGGTAATATACCTATGTATTGAATATAAGTATTTTTATTTGTATTTTATTTATGTTTTTATTCTGATTTTAATGTATATACTATTATAAGTATTATTTACAACATTATAAAAATATAAAAATATAAAAAATAATGAATAAATAATAAATTGAATATTTTAATATGTACAAGTATACAATGAGGGTCCAAAAGTCAACTTTCAAACCGTAGCTCCGCCAAATGCGAAACCACCGCCATTAATGAGATTATTTTCTTCTATATACAATTAAAGGTGAGTACGCTGCATTTGGAGTTTTTATTTGTGAGATACGGGTCTGGGAAGTTGGGCTTCTGGATTTTTATTCAGACCATAACTTTTTATCTGTACATTATTTTTCTATGAAATCAATTTTGTATTTTTCTTTATAAAATTATCTACAACTTTCATGTACAAAGTTTCTTTATTTGATGTATAAAAAGTGGAACCAAAAATAGGTCCCCAAAATGAATAAAGAATGAATAGAATGTATAGGTATTTACACTGTATTTTGGCCCTTATCTCCCCCTACTTTATTCCTTGTCGACCTATTCATCAAGATGCCTAGGTCTCGGGGTTTCGGGTCATAAAATATTTACAATATTTTACTCTTTTTCTTTTCTTTTCTTTATTCTATAATTTTGGCTTTAAAAACCGCAATTTATACAATATTTATACACATATACATGAATGCTAAAATGCATGAATAAGGCCTATTTACACGCATTTACTAGGGTTTTTAAGGCCAAAATGATAGAATAAAGATGATGAAACGTGGATTCATCATCCCCCTATACTTGCCTTTTCTAGTCCCTAGCAAACACTTATGCAATAAGTGCAGAAAAAGAAAAATAAAGAAAAGAAAAAGAAGAAAGGTGGACTCAACTTGATTATCAAACTTGTCTTCACAAAATCAAAGTTTGGAGCTTAAGTAGGACCTTTGAAATTTTAGTGCGGGCGGAACCTTAATGAGAACCGTGTTTGAAATTCAACAGTCCTTGAGAATCCCAAAACTCTGTCCAAGTCTCCTCAATAGCCAGGTCAGAAATATCTCAATTCATACGCAAACCCTTACGACTATGAATCTGACTCGTACAGTGTAAGTGATGGTGGCTCTCCCCAACTAGAATGACAAAGAAACTGACTTCTCCAATACGACAACCCAATGATTCCCCAATCCAGCAACTCCATCCTCGAGGAGCGGGGTATTCCCTTCTAAGTTCAAGTGGCAACCAGCTCAAGAGGAGGGGGTGAAGAGAAGAATGGACGGTAGCCAGTGTAGCTACCTATCCTTGGATGCAAGACCAGTGTAGTCAAGTCATCCTGCTGCAGGCTCACATATTTGACTTTGGAACTCAAGCTTGCTTATTGACTTTGTACATACTTTGCAGGCTTTTTATTTTTGTACCTGCCTGAACTCTCTCTTTTTTTTTTTTTTGAAATACTATTCACAGCAGCATTTACATATGGAGTTTTTCCTCTTGAGCCAGTAGACTATCCCTCTTTTGAAGCTTTATCGCAACCCACAGCCTCCTGTCTTTAGACTTCCTAATCACTGGACGGGTTGGGGTGCACTTCCCTCCCTAGAGGAGGACAAATGTTTCCACTTGTGTGCGTCTCGTACCGGCAAATCCAATCCCCTCACCACTCCAACTGAGTTGAGCCATGTGAAAGGTGCAGGTGTCCAAGTTAGGTCATTATCAACAAGAGTCGTGCGTGTGCTTCGAAATACTCTACTTAGGCAGTCAAGAATTCATTGAACCAAGTCCCGTGATCCTCAAAGAATTAAGTCAACTAGACCTGAAGTACCTCAAACCCAGTTCCTATAAGGTTCCTGTTATTAGGTAGATTATAAGGTCCAATCAAGCTCCAATCTCCGGATTTTACTTAGACTTGTTCAACTATAAAACTCAATCCGAAAAATGCGAATGCCATGCAATGCAATGCAGAAAATATTTTTGTGATGCAATTTTCAAGATTTTGAACTTTTTATGGGTTTTTGAAAAGATGATGCATGCAAGTGCAGATGCAATTTTTTTGTATTTTTTTCAAAAAGATTTTTCAAATGTTTTTGGATTTTAATTTTGCAAATGTTTTTGGGAATTTTTGAAAACAAAAAGATTTTGGCTGAAAAATAGGTTAAAAATATGTACACGGGAGTGCTTCTTATATTTACAAGAAGTGGATTTTAGAATTTACAAGGGTAAGTGATCAATTTTATACATATATAGTGGATTCTGGTGTGATGTGACTATTCCTCAAACTTATTTGCAAACAAGCTTTTCACACAATTTTTGAAAACTATAGTCCAAAATAATTTTTACAAACATTTTACACACATTTGAAAACATTTTGCAAAGGTTTTCAAAACAGTATATATAGGTTTTTCAAAACATTTTTGCAACCATTTTTCAAACCATTTGCAAATCATTTTTCAAACATTTTATTTCACACAAAGAAAAGAAATTTTTACAAACCATGCAGGTTGAAAACATGTAACAAAATATTTTCACAGTAGTTTTCAATAGATGTTCACAAAGATTTTCAAACTATTTTTCAAACATTTTGCAAAAAACATTTTCACCTGATTTATTAATCAGTAAATACAAAAAGAATTTGAGGAATAACCACATCTTTTTATTAGGGATTTTTAATGAATTTTAAAGAATTTTTAGCCATATTTATTAGGAAAATACGAAAGTACGAGTTATGGCTAAAGTATATACGTAGTATATACGACCCCCCTATACTTAGCTTGAGCTATGTCCTCATAGATCAGAGAGAAAAGAGAAGACATAACTCGTACTGAGTATAGGAAAGCCTAAAGAATAAATGAATGAACCAATGAGAAGTTGACCGTCCCCCCTATACTTAGGATCAAATAATCCTAAGTATAGCAGACTGTACACAAAGCAGGGAGGGTCAAGGGTGGGAATGAACAGATCGTACTCAGATTGTCTCCCCCTATACTTAGGGTAAGATATCCCTAAGTATAGACACGAAGAGGAGACAATGGAGAGGATCGAAAAGGATAGAACAACTCGGGGTGCCAACCCCCCTATACTTAGGACAAAGTACGTCCTAAGTATGGAAAACTGTCTACAAGGGCGGCACCTTTTCGGTAGATAAAGGGGATATAAGAGGAAAAGAAGAAAAGAAGAAAAGAAGAAAAAAAAGATGAGATTGGGTATGAACAACTCGGGATGCACATCCCCCCTATACTTAGGATATAGTACATCCTAAGTGTAGCAGTGATGAAAGGGATGGCATCAATTCGGTAGAATAAGATAAAAGAAGAAGAAAAGAAGAAAAGAAGAAAAGACGGAAAGGAAAAATCATTCAAAAATGTTTTGATGTGCTTTGCCTTCCTCTGTCTCCTTCAAGATATTCAACTCATCCTCATAGATTACTTGAATCGAGTCAACGACGGCCATGAATGTGTCATGTTCGAGGTATGGCTTCAGAAGCTGTCCATTGACTACAAAAGGCTGTGCGTCAGCTGACAGATTGGATATCAATACACTTCCGTTGTCACGCACCTGCCTAACTACAAATGACCCAGTCCATTTGCTCTTCAATTTGCCTGGAAAGATCTTTAATTTCGCATCGAACAACCATACCTTCTGACCTGGATCAAAGGACTTGTGGCGGATGTGCTTGTCATGCCATGTTTTGACCTTTTCCTTGTACATCAGGCTGTTGTCATATGCATAATCTCTGAATTCCAGTAATCTGTTCAGATCCAATTTCCGGTTCTGTCCTGCTTGCTTGGAGTCCAAATTACAGATGTTAATAGCCCATAAAGATTTATGAATAAGTTCCACGGGCAAGTGGCATGGCTTGCCATACACCAGGCGGTAGGGGGACATTCCCAAGGGTGACTTGTACACTGTTCTGTAAGCCCAAAGAACGGAATCAAGCAGCTGAGACCAGTTCTTGCGATCCGGACGCACAAGTTTCTGTAGAATTGTCTTGATCTCCCTGTTTGAACATTCAGCTAAGCCATTGGACTGCGGGTGATAGGGTGAAGCAACACGATGCTCGATGCAGAATTCCTGGGTCAGCTTCTTCACCTCTCTGTTTATGAAATGACTGCCCCCGTCAGATATGAGGATCTTGGGAATCCCGAACCGTGCTATGATGTGATCTCGTAAGAATCGACAGACAGTCCGACTGTCGGCGGCTCGGGCGGGGATAGCCTCCACCCAACGACTGACATAATCGACAGCAAGCAGAATATACTCATAACCCTGACTGTTAGGAAACGGGCCCATGAAGTCGATCCCCCATGCGTCAAAGACATCTGAGATCTGAATGTACTTCAGAGGCATCGTATCTCTCATTCCTATGGTTCCACCCATCTTCTGACAGTCAGTGCAACCTTTGACATATTCATCTGCATCTTTGAACAATGAAGGCCACCAGAGGCCACTTTGAAGAACTTTTGCTGCCGTCCGTTTTCCTGAATGATGTCCTCCAGAATCTTGATCATGACATAAAGCGAGGACACTTGGAACCTCCTCCTGAGGTATACACCTTCTCCAGATGCAATCGGCTCCCTCACGAAACAGATACGGGTCTTCCCACTGGTAGAAATGGATTTTAGACAAAAATCTGTCTATTTTCAACTTAGGCCAGTCCTGTGGGATTTTCTTGGCAACTAGATAATTCACAATGTCCGCATACCAAGGGAGTGAGGCGACAGACAGAATCGATTCATCTGGAAAGGTCTCTGTGATAGGCTGCAAGTTCAGCTCGGGAGACTCCGGTTCAGGAAGTCTTGACAGATGATCGGCCACTACATTCTTTACCCCAGGTTTATCTCTGATCTCCATGTCAAACTCCTGGAGGAGAAGGATCCACCGGATAAGACGTGGTTTGGCATCCTTCTTCTGCTGTAAATACCTAATGGCCGAATGATCAGTGTATATGATAACTTTGGACCCAAGAAGGTAAGATCTGAACTTCTCCAAAGCAAAGACTACCGCTAGCAGCTCCTTTTCAGTAACAGTATAGTTTCGCTGAGCTTCATCGAGCGTTCGGCTAGCGTAGTGAATTGCAAACGGTACATTGTCTTTTCTCTGTCCCAGTACAGCTCCGATGGCATAATCCGACGCATCGGTCATAATCTCGAAAGGCTGGGTCCAAATCGGTGGCTGTAGGACAGGGGCCTGTGTGATGAGCTCTTTTAACTGATTAAAGGCAAGGAGCACACGATCGTCTACAATAAACTCATTATCCTTGCCGAGCAACTCAGTCAGCGGTCTGGCCAATTTACTGAAATCTTTAATAAATCGTCGGTAAAAACCGACATGGCCCAAGAATGACCGGACTTGCTTGATGTTTGTAGGTGGCTCCAGCTTAGAAATTACATCCACCTTGGCTGGGTCAACTTCCATGCCACGTTTAGAAACAACGTGACCCAACACGATTCCTTCGGTCACCATGAAGTTGCTCTTCTCCCAGGAGAGCACAAGATTCACTTCGCAGCACCTCCGTAAGACTCGGTCTAGATACTCCAGACATTGATCAAATGAATCCCCATAGACCGAAAAATCATCCATAAAGACCTCGAGAAAGCTACCCACCATATCGGCAAAAACTGCAAGCATGCACCTCTGAAATGTAGCTGGGGCGTTGCAAAGCCCGAACGGCATCCGTCTGAAGGCATATGTGCCAAAAGGACAGGTGAACGTGGTCTTCTCTTGGTCTTCCGGAGCAATAGCAACCTGATTATACCCAGAGTAACCGTCCAAGAAACAGAAATATTCCTTCGCGGCCAATCTCTCCAAGATCTGGTTGATGAAGGGCAGTGGAAAATGATCCTTCTTGGTGGCAAGGTTAAGTCTTCTGTAGTCTACGCACACTCGCCAAGAAGTCGGTACTCTGGTTGCGATCTCCTCTCCTTTGTCATTTGTCACAATGGTGATCCCTGATTTCTTGGGCACAACATGCAGAGGGCTCACCCATTTGCTGTCAGAGATGGGATAAATGAATCCCGCATCACACCATTTCTGGATTTCTTTCATAACTACCTCTCGCAGGTTCGGATTTAATCTTCTTTGCAGTTCACGAGAGGGTCTGCTGTCTTCCTCCAGAAAGATGCGATGCGAACAGAGTGACGGATTGATCCCGTGGAGATCAGAGGTTCGCCAACCTATCGCCTTGCGGTTACGTTCAAGAACCTCCATCAGACGAGATTCTTGATCTTCGGTCAGATGCGCATTGATGATGACCGGGTACATATTCGGTTCTCCTGCAAGAAAGGCATACTTCATATTGGAGGGCAAAGGTTTCAGCTCTGGCGGGGTCTGAGCTGCTTCAGTGGTGACCTCAGCTATCAATACAGGTGGTGATTCTTTCCGCTGTGCAATGTCCACCATAATCTGCTCTGTCTCCTCTCTCAGATCCTGACAGAATTCTTCAATGATTTCATCTTCTTCCGAAAATGCTTCCAAACTCGGCTCTTGGTTCTGAAAGCATAACGACCCCACGGTCGTATTTTGTAGTGCATCAGCAAGGTCCTCATCTTGATCGATACACGGAAATTCGACTGCGGTCTCCACTACCTCCTCTGGGCAGAGGATTCCGTGGATCTCATGATCATCCAGGAAAAGGTTGGTATCTTGAATCTCGGCTAGAAAGTCGCAGTCTTCATCATTCTCGATCACCCTTGCACATGATACAGATGTTGGTTCAACGGGCGTTCCCTCAGACAGGGTCTCTACTCGGATAATTTCATTACCAGCTCCAAAAGTGATTTCTCCTGTCCCATAATTCACTACGGCGTTTGACGTCCGCAGAAATGGCATTCCGAGTATGATCGGGGTAAGGAGCAACGGAGCGGGGACGTCCATATCTAAGACCACAAAATCGGCTGGGAAAGATTTTCCCTGAACCGTGACGATCACGTCCTCCAACAGGCCCCTAGGCCGCTTGACTGACTTGTCTGCAAACTGCAGAATCATCTTTGTAGGTTTGAGCGGTCCCAGCTTGAACTCCGTGAGTAGTGAGGCTGGCATCAGATTAACAGAAGACCCGCTGTCGAGGAGTGTTCGTTCGAACTCTTGATCGAACATCTGACAACGTACAAGAGGTGCTCCCATATCTGGCTTTTTGTCCGGGAGGTTGCTGATGGCATTGACGGTGGCCATAGTGAGGATGTGCTTTTCAGATTTACCACCTTTGCTTCGGGAGTTATGTGGGGTTGGCCTGCGCTTGGTTGTACATGCCTCCTTAAGTCCTTTCTTCACAGCTGGCATGTACTCAAGAGCTTTCATTAATGGCATATTTAACACCAAATTCTGAATAATTTCTATGATAGTAGGATCAGACAAAGCACTTTTCAAATTTTTCATCTTTTTGTGTTTTTTCATTGCTTCAGGAAAAGGAATATTTGCAAACTCTTCTCCAATTTCATTCAAAATAGTGTCCGTGTTGTTGTTTACAGGTAGATGACAAAAAGGAATGGATTCATCTACAATTTGTGGACCAAAAACGACAGGCTCGGCTTCGGGTGCTGGCGTTGGACTCGCTGCAGGTGCGGTGCTCCTCCTGTCAGGAGCTGACTGTGATGCGGGTGCAGACGTCTCCAATGCTGGCTGGTCTCCACCGAGGTTGCTGCTATCTTTTTGTATTTTTCTGTTTTCTTCATTTTTTTGTGATTTTCGGGATACTGGTGCTGCTCCCAAAATGCTTGCTGGCCCTGGTGTTGGCTGGACTGACGATTCCCCTTCAGATGCAATATGCTTTCCTTTCGCCGTCGCCGATGGCTGGAGTGTCCTACCGCTCCTGAGAGTAACAGCGTTAGATAAAAAACAATTAAATTCACCTGATTCGGGTTGGACACTGCCGGCTACCTGCTCCTTGCGTCGGAAATTGTTAGGATTAGCTTCGACCTGGGCTGGTATGACGGTTTTGGCTGCCGTCAGGTTGTCGATCTTCTGGTTCATCTCAGCCATATTCTTCATCAACTGTTCCAAACAGGCCAGGGCTGGATTGACCGGTACAATCTCAGAAGATTCCCCCTGCTGGGGTCTAGGCTGCTGATATGGCGGTTGAGATTGTGACTGGTATCCTTGTGCGAATTGTTGAGGAGGGGGATTGGAGGAGTACTGTGACTGGTGTTGGTTGTATTGTGCAGCCGGTTGCTGGTGATAGCCTTGTCCACGATATCCGGACTGCTGAGGCCCATGTTGGTAATTCTGCCTCCACGTGTTTCCATGTGAGGGAGGCTGGTATTGGTAGGGCTGCTGGAATGGTCTTCCACCCTGGTGTTGCTGCTGGAAGGGCCTGTTGCCCATGTTCTGACCCTGAGAGTGTCCCTGAGGACGGGTCAGCTGCGCTTCGTTGTTCCAGACGCCATTGATCTCCTGGATCAGTGGCGGGGGTGGAGAGAACTGCTCGGAGTAAGTGGGCTGGTGCTCGGGCTGATATACAACCATCTGTGTCGGAGGCTGCGGTTGCTGCTCCGGGACCTGCACGTAGTATACGTGCTGGACTGGCTGGGGCTGCGGTGGAGTCGGCTGAGGATTTTGCTGCATTGTAGGCTCCTTCTTCTCAGCGTTCGGCTCGGCAGAGGTGGACACAGCGTTGCACATGTTTGCATTCAGTGCTCGGATGAGCTGCTCCAGCTGCTGGGAAATCTGGTCGAGCTTCTCTAGACCTTGGGTCCTCTTCTCTATAACTGCCAGTTTTTCGAGGTCCTGCGACCTCTTCTCGATGATGTCCACTTTGGACAAGTGGCTCCCGATGATACTTAGGTTGGAGCTTTCATCTTTGTCCTCAGTGTGAGAAGCCATGTTAACTGGCTTGCTGATGGCGGTCGGTGGCTTCATGTAGACCCGGGACGAGGATTGGGCTGCTTCTCCCTCAGCCATTTCTTCAAAGACATTCCACACGACATCCTCGTCCTTGTTAAAATGTGAACCGCCGCAAGCTGCATCCACGAGCTTTTGGCTCTCAAATGATAGCCCCCCAAAGAAGTGTTGCACGAGACTGGTCTTGGGTATTTCATGGTGGGGGCACTTCTCCTGGAGATCCTTGAATCTCTCCCACGCTTCATGGATCGTCTCGTGGGGCTGCTGGCAGAAACTGGAGATCCGGGCACGCATCTGGTTTAATCTCCCCAGAGGATAAAATTTATGGAGGAAAGCAGATTTCAGTTCCTCCCAGGTGGTGACGACCTTCCCGAGATGATCGACCCAGTAAAGGGCCTTGTCTTGAAGGCTGAAAGAGAATGCGGTCATCTTGATCACATCCAGGGGAACTCCGGGGTAGTGAGCAGTGGAGCAGATGCGGTTGAACTTCTTGAGGAAAATATATGGCTCCTCAGTGGTGTTCCCATGAAAAGTGGGAAGCAGTGACAGAAACTGTGGCTTCAGCTCGAAGTGAGCATGCATTCGTGGAATCTGAATCCACTCAGTGATGCGCCCTGCTCCTGGGTTGTATGTCTGCTTGAGTGTGGGCTTGGGCTGCGGTGGATCTTCTTCTGCTGCTTCAAAGTCAGGTCCCACTGAGAACTCATCATTGACTTCCTCGAAATTGGGATCATCCTCCCGTCGGCCGTCTCTTGCGTCGGCCCTCCTCCTCAGATCATTCAGCATGTCCTGAAAGGCATTCTGGGCTAAAGCCTGATTGGTCAACTGCTGCTGAATGGCTTGAATGGAAGCCAGCAGTTGACTATTGACCTCACCCTGTGTAGTATATTGTCCTTCTGCCGCATTGTCTTCAGGCTCTTGCTGGTGCTGTGGTCCTTTCCCTCTTCCTCCTGCCATCTCAGACTGCACTTGAATCTCTGACTCTTGATCGGGTTGAAGATCTGCATGACGGAGTAAACCCTGATCAGCATCTTCCTCAGCACCAACTGTTGAGATGAATCTGGGATTAAGGTCAATCCCAGAATGTTGTGAACGGAGCATATGATATTGACTGAAATCGACCTCCATCCACAAGGGATTATTTCGGGGATAAGAGTAGTCCCGGTGTATTGAAAGGGGAAGAGCTAGTTCGGATTGCGAGTCCATCCCGAATAGCGGGTTAATTGGAGAAAGGCAAGTATTGAAAGAGGCGAGAATAGGGGAGTCCAAAGAGACATCCGCAAGATCTGAATTAACTCTTCGGAGATCACCCCTCTTTATTGGAGACGTCGATGGCACGGAATCGATGTGGGTGTCGGCAAGGTCCCGACTAAACCATCCGTGTAGCGACATCTTGCGAAGATCAAGAGGAATGGATGTTGGATGAAGAACACGAGGGTAACAAGAAATAAAGAGGATTGCAAAACAGGAGAAGGCTCACAATGAGCAAGGGTCAAATAGAAGGGGAGCAAAATTGCGCAAAGGCGCGATATTTTTGATCTTGACCTAAATGTGATTGGCAATCAAACACAAGACAAGGGAGTTCACCAACTCAACGCGTGAAGCCGTGAAGGTTCGGCTGTTATCTTTGTAATTTTTATCTTGCTTTCAGGAATTTATCTTTCAACGAGTCCTTAGAGCGCTACGCCTATAGGAGCGAGAGTACTGCCGGAAAAGTATCCCCGTACTTGTCCTCCTCCTGTGTAACCTGTAACTTGCGCTTTTTAAGGTCCTTGTAACCCTTCCTGGATCCCTACTCAGCCAAAGAAATAGAGGGAGGAAGCCGATAGGCGAAACCGATACTTCGGATCTTGCTCGCAACGGAATCACCCGTGAGCGTGCAAAATCCTACTCGGACGCAGCCGGTGAGACAGACACCCCCGTGAAGGTGTGGCCTATGCTCGGTACTTCGGACAAGGTCGGTGCTCACACAATAGTGAGTCACCACTGGCGACCAAGCCCTACTCGACTACGTACGATAGTAGCGCCAATACTTCGGAAATCCAGGCGATACACAAGGCAGCCACAAGTTGGGTTTTGGGCTCTAATCCTTACGAACGCTCAACTCACTTGGAAGGAGACCTTCCCATGCAACCTGAAAACAAATGAGGGTGTTACTCTCCCCAATCAATGAGTCCAATTACCAATTTTTATTTAGGTCAAAGTTTTCTTAGCAGTCCCTTTTTTAATTTTTTTTGTGTTATCGCTTCTTTTGAGTAGTTTTCAAACAAGCGCCTAACGATTTTGTTTTTTTTTCTTTATCCTAATGTATCCAAAATCAGAGGGAGAAAAGAGTCGGGAAAAGCCAATGCAAGTCGGCACCAAGATGGAAATCTCACCTTTGTGCCTATATGATGAATGCACAGTGAGAAGACTTACAGTGAATCCCAGCTCTCTCCATGCGGGATGCAAGGCAGAAATTTATAAACCTAATCTATATGCCGGTTATGCAATGCGGAAATCGTCCTAGAACAGGCAACTGCTAGCGTGAAGAACCACAAGCTAGCTAATAATTCCCAATCCGAGTGTCCGGTCTTGGCTCACCCCTCCTCTGTCCAACACATTTGGAGTAGGAGAAAGCGCTTGTTCGGGTGTGAGCTCGCGGCGCGTGGATTTGGAAGCTACTAGCTAACTGTTTAATTAGTCTAAGTCCAAATACGAATCTATAGGAGCATGCAAATATAATTAGGTGTTTGGACCTATTCTAATCGAGTCAAGCAGACCTAGAACTAAGAGCTCAATCCACAAAAGAAAGTGAAAAATGAAAACAAAACCGGAAAATGACAGCGATAAAAACTCGATAAAATCCGCGGTGAGCCCCCGGGTGAACAAACACCCGGAAATTAGGCCCGAAGTGTCCAAGTGTCTGAGTCCTGTATTATTACAAATTAATCAACTACTCTCTCTCACAAAAAATAAAGCAACTCTCTCTCTCTCTCTAGTCCTCCTGCTCTCTCCTGTCGGCTAGGGTAGAATAGCCGACTCCTCTCCCAAGGCTGCTCAGGATCCCCTAGGCGATCCTCCTCGGTTGGCGGTCCCTCGTAAGAAAACAAAAGAGATGTCAGACAGTTCAGAATAAATAATACACAAAATACAAGTAAGCAAAAATGGCTAAGTGACTAGTAAGACCCAAAGGTACTCTACAAGCCGATGCTCCCCGGCAACGGCGCCATTTGAAAAGCGAGAAAGCGAGAGCCGCTAAATAGCGGTCTGACAAGTCAGACTCACTGTCGCTGATGCGACTGCTCAAACTTCCTCGGTCTTCAACAATTAACCCACACAATCAATCAGAGAATGAATAGCAAGGACTAAAATTTATTATACCCTACTAACGATGTACAATGGCAAGCAAGTAGGGGTCGAACACAAGGAGCAAAGGTGTAAAGCACGGATAAAAATCCAAACCTAGATCTAACAAGCAACTTAGCCAATCTAGAATTTTTGTGGATTTTTGATTTTATATTTTTTTTAATTTTTAATTTTATATTTTTGTATTTTGGTTTTTAATTTTCTGATTTTTATATTTTATATTTTATATTTTTTATCTTTTTTCAATATTGGAAAATAAGGGCAATGTAATAAAAGAGACAAAGAGGTATGTATAAAAATAGATAAAAATATTCAAAAATAAGGAAATAAAGTTTTTTGGTCTTTTTATACTTTTTTACTGTTTTTGTGATTTTTGGGTAATTTTTAGAATGTTTTTGGTATTTTTAATTATCAAAATAAAGCAAACAGTGGCAAAAATGCAAGGCTGAAACTTAAAATGGAGAAGTAAAATAGCAAACAGTAACAAAAATTCTCCAACTTAATTTCCACTTAAAGATAATCAAACAAAGAAAATTCAGGAAAAGAAAACACTATTTTTGGATTTTTTATGGATTTTATAAATTTTTATGAAGGTTTTTAGAGTTTTGCAATTTTTTGGAGTTTGGTTTTATATTTTTTAATGCTTTCTGGCTGGGAGTTAAAACAAACCACAAGGCACAAAATATATTTTTTTGGGATTTTTCTGGGGTGTTTTTATATTTTTTAGTGATTTTCTAATGCAAACAATGCTAGAAATAGATGTTTTTGATTTTAAATAAATATAAAAATAAAATAAAATCAAAAACTAAAATAGTGGCGTTAAAGTGCACATGTCCAGGACCCTAAGTCTATTTTTGTGGAATTTTTGGGCTTAGAATGATATATTAAATAAATACAACAAGCATCCAAAAATAAATGAGCCTGGCAGGGGTATATGTGCAATCTATCAAATATCCAGGGGCATTCATGCAATTTTCACCACAAAATCACGCGCGGCTCACGTTACCCACCATTCACAGGGGCATAAATGCAATTAAAGGAAACCGGCAGGGCATACATGCAATTTTTCCAAAAACATATTATATATCCTACGCACAGGGACGAAAACGCAAATACAGCAAAGTCCTGGGCCGATCTCACAAAATACCCAAAAGTCACACGCCAACGTCACGTGAAGTGACGTGGCGTGGACTGAAGTGCAAATAGTGATAAGGTGAGGGTCTGTGTGCAAATATTACAACACTTTTTAAACTACAAATAAAAGTTACTGGACTAAAAAGTAAATACAAAAAGCGTGGGTTAAAAATGCAAAATACCCACGGGGCTTGATCCAGCGGTTGATGGAGATCCACTTATCCACGTGGCGCACATCCAACGGTGCGTACCCCTTCGTCACGGACGGCTGGGATTAGATCTTCACGGCTTGATCGGACGACTGGGAGGCGCAGGAGATCGGACGGCCGATGATGCGTCTGGAGCGGGTGGTTGATCCAACGGCAGGGAGGGGTTCACGAAGAACACCTCCCCGGCGAACTTCGAGGTACGATTCCGGCCGACACACGGCCGCTCTGGCCCCCGGATCAAGGGCAAAATGATCCCGGGGCTCTTCCGCGTCAGCAGGTAGTCTCAGGCGAGGCGGAAACGGCTCGAGGTGCTCGGACGGCGGAGGAGACCTGGGCAGGTGGTCCTGGGTTCGTCGAGGGTCGAGTGAGCCTCCTCTTGGGCTCGGACCTGCAGGGTTAAGTGCACAAAATCCCAGCGAACGATTTGGTGGGCTCCGATGGTTCCGATGAGGCGAAATATGGAGCGGGCGTAGAACTCCGGCGAGCGGCGGAGAGAAGAGTTCGGTCGGCTCGATCTGAGCGAGATCGAGGGGGAATGAAGGGTGGCGCGGAGTGACGGAGCGACGAGGAAGAAGATGGAGGTGGTCGGTGCGGCGGTCGATGATAGAAGTGGTCGGAAAATGGAGGCGGAGCTCAGCTCCGCCGTGGACTTTGATCGATGATTCACGGCGAATGGGTGATCGAGAGTAAGAACTGCTATAGGTCTGCACTAGTCTATGCTAAGGCTACAAAAAGACGAAGAGAAAGGAGGAGGGAACTCACCGAAGACGTCGGGCGATGAAGCTCGGCGGAGCTCCGGCGAGGGTCGGATCGACTTCGATTCGACGCCAACGGACGCAAACCCAAGGTCAAATCGACTCCTGCTGTCACCAGGAGCACAATGGGCTAGGGGTTTTCGAGTGGATTTGGCGGAAGAAGGATCAAAAACAAATTGAAGTCGGGGGGTCCTATTTGAAGGGTTGACGGAGTGGGCTCCTTGATCGAGGGAGATCTGGCGAATCAACGACCCATAGATCGAAAAAAACACCTAGGCGTGATTCATGGTTCATAGGTGATTAAAAGTTGTGAAGACTTCGACCTCAAATGGTGAAAGGCGAGGCCAGGAAAAAGTCAAGAAGATGGGACAAAACCCATCCCTGACACGGCCAGACCTCGGTCAGAGAGTTGACCGAGGTCAACCCGAGAAGAAATCTGGTTGGTCCACGTGGACCAACCAGAAAAAACCATGGCAAAAAGATTTCTAAATTCAATTAAAAATAAGAAATGATTTTATTGATTTTTACTTATAAAATAAAAAATGTTTATTTTTTTATAAATTAATTTATAGTGATTTTTATTTATTTTTAGGAAGCGTATCTTTACAAGTTTGCATTTATACCCCTATAGGTATCTTTATCTATGTATTAATGTATTTTATTTTTATTTAGGTACTTTTAATATTATTATTTTTATTTATGATTTTATAAAATTATAAAATACTTTTATATACACATATATATTTTTATTTTATTTTTCTGATTTATTTTGTATATTTAATAAAATACAAGTATGTCTTGTATAGGTATGTCTATAGGTAATATACCTATGTATTGAATATAAGTATTTTTATTTGTATTTTATTTATGTTTTTATTCTGATTTTAATGTATATACTATTATAAGTATTATTTACAACATTATAAAAATATAAAAATATAAAAAATAATGATAAATAATAAATTGAATATTTTAATATGTACAAGTATACAATGAGGGTCCAAAAGTCAACTTTCAAACCGTAGCTCCGCCAAATGCGAAACCACCGCCATTAATGAGATTATTTTCTTCTATATACAATTAAAGGTGAGTACGCTGCATTTGGAGTTTTTATTTGTGAGATACGGGTCTGGGAAGTTGGGCTTCTGGATTTTTATTCAGACCATAACTTTTTATCTGTACATTATTTTTCTGTGAAATCAATTTTGTATTTTTCTTTATAAAATTATCTACAACTTTCATGTACAAAGTTTCTTTATTTGATGTATAAAAAGTGGAACCAAAAATAGGTCCCCAAAATGAATAAAGAATGAATAGAATGTATAGGTATTTACACTGTATTTTGGCCCTTATCTCCCCCTACTTTATTCCTTGTCGACCTATTCATCAAGATGCCTAGGTCTCGGGGTTTCGGGTCATAAAATATTTACAATATTTTACTCTTTTTCTTTTCTTTTCTTTATTCTATAATTTTGGCTTTAAAAACCGCAATTTATACAATATTTATACACATATACATGAATGCTAAAATGCATGAATAAGGCCTATTTACACGCATTTACTAGGGTTTTTAAGGCCAAAATGATAGAATAAAGATGATGAAACGTGGATTCATCAATACCCTGTGTACTCGGTTTCACTTTCTAAGAGTGTATCCAATCTTCCAGATCACGAGATCGAGTATTCTGATATTTCTGATCATGAGTTTGATGTATCTCACCTCGACGACCCTCACGAGGATGAGCCGACCTTCGAGGTATTCGATGATTTTACTGATTTCTCTACATTACATACATCGGATATCAACCTTTTTAGTGAGTCTCATGATCTTGATCTTCCTTATCTATTCGAGATGATGATGATGTGGAGGATTACCTGAGAGATCCTTCCTTCTCCACATTCGATTTCTTCGGCTCCATCCATTTACTCCATTTAGACCTTGAGCTGATGGTTTCTTTTGTGCTACCGGAGCCCGATTTCATTCTCCCATATCTTTACCCGGTAGTAGACACCCACCTGATTGTTTACTTGGGTGTCATAGTTTACTCTATTGACCTCGTCGTTATTCTCCTACCGAGACTATGACGACATTACGGTATTCGCCTTACAGATGCCGTCCTGAACCTCGATACTACGTTATCCTAGCCTTTGCGCCCAGATAGGCACATAAACTCTAACGCTTATTGAGAGGTACCTCAACATTGTCCTACTTGTAGTTGTATAGATCATTCTGTCCATATCATTCATTTTGTCCAACACCCCATCTTCATCTCATGATTATGCTATACTGAGGGTGCAATTTACCTTAAGTATAGGGGGTGTCAGATTTTTTATTATTCTTTTGATTCTTTCTACCTATATTTTGGTACCTATACTTAGGGATATTTTACCCTAAGTATAGGGGAGGTAGACTCTGTACATCCTATCACTCGGTAGTCCCCTTGTGTACAGTCTTCTATACTTAGGATTACTCGATCCTAAGTATAGGCGGATCACCGACTTCTTTTGATTATATTCTTTTATTTGTCATTGTAGTATAATATTCTTTTCACTTTTCTATACTTAGCACAAGTTATGTCTTCCTTTTCAGCTCTTTGATCACTATGAGGACACATTTCGAGCTATGTATAGGGGGGTGTCGTATATATTGCATATATACTTTAGCCATAACTCGTACTTTCGCATTTTTAATATGGCTAAAATATTGTATAAATACATATAAAATTCAGTAAAATCAAAATAATAAAAATAAAAAAGATGTAGGTATTTCCTCAAATTTCTTTTTTGTATATACTGATTAATAAGTCAGGTTAAAATATTTTGAAAAATATTTTGAAAGTAGTTTGAAAACCTATTTGAATTTTTTTTGAAAACTATTTGAAAAATATTTTGAAAAATATGTTCAACCTTTGTAAAAGTATTTTGGCTTGTAAAAATTTTCTTTGTGTGAAATATATTATTTTGTAAAACTATTTGCAAATGTTTGGAAAATGGTTGAAAAATTATTTTGAAAATCTATATATACTGTTTGAAAAATATTTGCAAAATTGTTTTCAAATGTTTGTAAATGTTTGTGAAATTATTTGAAAAATTATTTGGGACTATAGTCTTCAAAATAATTTGTAAAATCATTTTCAAATAAGTTTGAGGAATATATGCATCATACAAAAAAATCCAACTATATATATATACATGTATAAATTCTTCAAGTTGTAAATCTTTTCACCTGATTCTTGTAAATAATTGACTCACTCCTGTGTAAATATGTGTATCTCATCCCTAAACCTTATTTAAAAAAAATGTACATACTTGCATATATTACTAGCCTTTTGTTTATATAAAAACTACAAAACCTAAAAGTCTATAAAATTTTGCATAAAAAACTCTTTTTGCATGTGCATCATTTTTCAAAAATCCATAAAAAGTTCAAAATTAGAAAATTATTTCACAAAAAGATTTTGCTTTCTTTTTTTGCATTGTATATATTTCTTGCATTGACATGTGCATTTTTCTGGATAATTTTGACATTTAAACTAAGTTTGGAATAAAATTGAATAATGGAGCTTAGTTGGACCTTAATCCACTTAATTTCAGAGGAACCTTATAAGAACTTGAGTTAAGACTTTCAGGTCCTAGTGACTTGATTCTTTGAGTCCATAAGACTATGTTCACATGTCATCTTGATTAGTCAAGTAGAATATTTAACAATACACGCATGATTCTTTTAGACCGTGGCTTACCTTGGACAAGCACTCTACACGTAGCTCTTCATGGAGGAGGTAGTAAGGGGGCATGATCTTTTGACTTGGGGTAGCATACGAGGGTAGTACATCTAGGTGGAACCTCTCGTCCTCCTCTAGGGAGGGAAGTGCATCTCAACTTGGTCTGGTGATGTTGAGGTCTAAAGACATGATGCTGTGGGGTTACAATAATGCTTCAAAAGAGGGATAGTCTACTGGCTCAAGAGGAAAAACTCCTTACATACATGCTGCACCTTGTATATATTGTCAAAAAAAGGGAAAAAATGCAGAATCTCTAAAAGTGGACAAGTCTGATTGAAAAGTAAAATACCTGCCGGAGTGTATATAAAAGTGAAAAAAAGAAGAAGAATAAGAGCTTCAAAGTCAAATGTTTGTAAGCTTGCAGCGGATGACTTGGCTACACTGGTCATGCGTCCAAGGATAGGTAGCTACACTGGTTACCGTCCATTCTCTTCTCCATCCCCTCTTTTTGAGTTGGTTGTACTTGAACTTAGAAGGGAATATCCCTGCTCCTCGAGAAAAGAGTTTCTAGACTGGGGTATTAAAGTTACCTTGTTAAGAGAGGCTGTTTATTTGCTACTTTTGAGATGAGAAGCTATATTTCACTTACACCATACAAGTAACGATTCATAGTCATAAGAATTTGTGTATGTATACTTGTTCTGACCTGATTGTTGAGGAGACCTGAATAGGAGTCTTGTGGAACTTAGAGGCTGTTAGGTTTTAAATCCATTTCCCATTAAGGTTCCGACACACTAATAATCCAAGGTCCGACAGAGCTGCATACTACAATTTTATTAAGATAAGTTTAAAAGTCAACATTGTTCTATTTCTTTCCTGTTTCTTTTCTTTGTTTTTATTTTCATTTATTTTCCAAATAAGTGTTTGCTAAGGGACTAGCAAAGATAAAGTATAGAGAAATGATGAATCCACTATTCATCACCTTTATTCTTTTATTTTAGCTTTATTTCCATAGTCTAACACCTGTAAATACACACTAATTCCATGAAATTATCATTCTGCATGCATTTGTTAAATATGCATTTTTAACACTTTTTACATTCAAAATAAAAGAATAAAAGAGAAAAGAAAAAGGAAATAAAAATGAAGGATGTATTTATGGAATAAATGCAGACTGACCTGAACCCAGAGAGAAGGTCAAGACTTGACCTGATCGACCATGAATAAAGTAGGGGAGAGATAGGGTCTTTAATTCAAAAATCCAAAAATAATATGTAAATATTTTTTTCTTGTATATTTGTACAAAACTTACACTTTTTATTTTTACATAAATTGACCTCAAATTAAAATTTTTTTTCTAAACAAAAGTTGTAAATAAAAATGTTTTGTAAATACTAAAAATAATTGCCAAGCAAAATAATGTACATAATACAGATAATCACACTCAGAAAAAGCTGTAAAGCAATCAATGAAAGACCAACTCCGGCTCCATAGTGACTCAAATTGAATCAAACTTATTTCCATTATACTGTAAATTAAATGATCTTTCAAATGGATGTGATTTCATAATTTTTGGAGTTACGGTTGAAAAGTCGATTTTTCGAGTGGATGTGTGCAGTTTTACCACTTACTTATTGTATATATTTATTCATGTTTATTTTTTACATAATGTACATAATTGTAAATATTATCTTTATTATTAAAAGTAAAAATAATAATAATTAAAAAATAAAAAAAATTATTTCCGTATTTGTACATGTGTATATTGTATTATATGTACATAATATTTGTATACAACTAATTTCCTTACATATAAATCACCGAAAAAAGTAAACATCTAACATTAATTAATTAATTTAATTTAATAACGAAATTTGTAATTAAATATTTAATTTATTCGCTATTTGATTTGAAAACATACCTTGTATATAAAGATATTATTCTATACCATTAATAGCCACCATTAAGGTGGCTAATTAGTTTTGGTAAATTTATTTAGTTATTTATTTTATTTTATTTCGAAATTTGTTAATGATTAATTTAATTAATTAATTAATTCACTACTAAATACATTCCTTATTTGTAGATACCTTCCTTTTTTATTTTTTTCTTCTCTTTTTATTGGCTTCATCTTCCTTCATTACTCTTTGATCAAGCTTTGGTGGAGAGGAGCCCAATCTCCTAGAGCAATCTTGTCGAAGAAAGGTGCCTAGCCTCTGAGTCGTCCAGTGATAGCGAGTTGGCCCTCGTCGAGGTCATCACGACGTATCCGATCTCGAGGTGAGATCCAATTTCATTATCCATCATTATTCTAGATACATATTAGATTTAATTTTTGCGTAGATGTCATGATTAATTTTTAGATCTTAAAATCCTAAAAATTTTCCACTACAATTTGATCTGCCTCCTAATCTGATTCTCATCTCATCTTCTCGATCCACACAGATTCTCATTCTATCTTACACGATCTCCCAACTCCGGCCGCGTACGGTGGTCAGAGACACAGTTCTGATCTTCCACCATGAATGTCGTATCCATTTTTCCATTCACCTAATATGTCCCATAAATTTTGACTGAGCCGTCGTGCTTGAGTCCATTCTTGTTCCTGCAATATAATTAATAAATAAATTTTGAGATAATGTTTCTATATTTTTTCTCTCTAACACTTTTGTTGCAGGAATAAATAAAAAACATTTCTTTTTCCCTAACAATTGTTTTGAAGGAAAATTAAAAAAATTAAAAAATATAAAAATTGTTTATTATGTTTCTACTTACAGTTTTTGTTTAAAAAAATAAAATAAAAAATATTTCTGTTTACATAAAAACAAAAAATATTTAAAAAATAAAAAAATTCTTCGTCGCAGGCATTCGCGACCTGTGCCACCGTCCACACCGCCATGTAGCTACCACTCTCCAACCGCGGGCGGCATTCGCGGCCTGCGCGCTGCCACCGCCGATGGCGGCCCCGCTGTCCTCCGCCCAACGCCCTCAGAAGCCCGCGAAGCCAGCCTACCGCCGCGACTCTCTCCTCCAACCACGCCGCCGCACGCTCCAGCCCTGCCAGAACCAGGGCTAGTTGCCGCACACGCGAAGACCATCACCGCTCCATCTGCAGAGGCCAGCCTATCTCCCAGTCACCAATCGCCTCTTCTACCACGCGAGGCGGCGTACTTTGCCAACAGTTGACCTGATCGGTAAGGAATAAAGTAAGGGGAGAGTCTATAACTTATAAAACTCAAGAAATCGATTTTCATTTGTATATATTCATCATTTTCCACCTTGTATATGTTTTCACGTATTTTATTCATCAATAAATTATCCTCAAATAAAAATGATTCTTTCTCGAAACTTGTTTATGTATATTGATTTATAAAAATATCAGAAAAATTATTTAACCAATAAATAAATAATTCTAATGAACCTAAAAAGCCTAAAAGTTCAACTTCCCATATTCATTATTATTTACAGAAAACACCCAAATTGACCAAATTCCTAAACTTCATTTTTTAACTAATACTATTTATTAAAAATACCAAAAAAATCATGGAATAAATTATCTGAGTTTAGGCATTTGGATCCCTTTGTATATATGTACATTATGTATATAAAACTTCTTTATTTTCTATTTAATTATTTTTAACTCCAAATAACTTAACTCTTTTTTTGAAATGCGAAAATCGCTAAAAAATACAAAAATATAACTTAAAAATAAATGTGAATAAATACCAATTAATCTCAAAATCTAAAAGTCGTAAAGCCTAACTTCCGAACCTCATAACTCGGTCGTATGAACTCTGATTTGGATGTACTCACTTTTAAAATTCATTTGTAAAATTATCTATTAATCCTGAGTGGTTTCACTAAAATCGGGGTTAATATGCAAAAAAATAGGTTTTGGGACCCTATTGGTATACTTGTACATATGTATCTACTTGTATTTTATTTATTTATTTATTTTCTTGTATACTTATGCACATATTGTATTTTTAAATGTTTTGTTTATATTTATTTTAATTATATAAAATAAAAATAAAAACAAAAATAAAATTATTTATTTATTACATAGGTATAATGTACCTATCTTGCATATACTTGTATTTATTTGTACAATTAAGTTAACTTTTTTAAAAAATAAAATATATTTAAAATCCTTAATTTATTCAATAAATAAATAAATTGTTAAATTATGTAATGATTTGTAGAAATAATTAATTAAGGTTCATTTATTATGTATATATATATATATATGTATTTTATACCTATTAATAAAGGTTTTTATTTCTTTCACTTTATTTAAGTACTTTATTTAATTTATTAAAAATTATTCTAAAATAACTAATTAAATTACTAACATTTATTATTTTAATTATTTTGTAATATAAAATCATTTCCTAATTTATTCGTTTATTTTCTATTTAATCAGCTATTTTGTCATTTCCCTATTTTGTCTTTTTCCCCTACAACCCAAATAATCTGCTCAACCAAGTTGTTTTCTCCCAATTTTCTAGAGCATGTCTTTGATCCGATCAACTTTTTTTGTCAAATCAAAATTCAAACAACCCTGATTTTTGCTCAATAAAATTTCAAAATTTTCCATCTCGTTTGCACCTTGAATTTTCAATTGAAATTTTGCATTCCTCATCTTATAAACAATGTTCCAGCTCCTTCTTCCCATCTTTGGCCCTTTCTTCCACTTCCAATTAGTTCCAAGGTTCCCTAAGAGTGACAGCATGTGAAGCCTTGTTGCAACGAGGATTTGGCGATCCGTTGTCGTGCTCTGCCTTGCCGGCGAGCCGAGCCTCTGCGAGACGACGTCGTGTCGAGGCAAAGACCCGAGGATCCGCGATTCTCAGCTCAGAGAATCTCCCTTCATCCATGTAATTTAGTTTCTATTTCGATCCTATTTTTCATCGATTTCATTGTAGTAGAAGACCACCTTCCATCTCCGATCATCAGATCAGAGATCCACCATTTCCTTGCTTGATCATAATCTCCGATCATCTATCTCGCTCACGCACATCATATGATCACCGTTCATCTTTGTTTCCCTCCATTTCTGATCTATATCTCATATCCATGGTTTTAGAAATCGTGCCTTGAGGTGCCCGAGGCGTACGCCTCGAGGCAAGGTGCTCAAAAAACGATCTGAGGAGAGCGCCTTAGGCTGTCTCTAAAAGGCATGCTCCTCGACTAGCGAGGCGTTGAGAGGCGGGGTGTAAGGCGAGGCGTTGCAGTGAGGCATTTTGGGATAAATGGGTCACGTGCAAAGAACATGACCCACTAAAAGGTAAGTCACGTCCCAACCTGACTTTTCCCAGGTCCATCGTACCCTAGTTTTTCCCAGCGAAGTCCAGCGCCGTCGTGCCCTTCTCGAGCTTCTTCTTCGACATCGCCGGCTCATCGGCATCGCCAAGCCTCCCGTGCCTCTTCTCTGGCAACCGCGATGTGTACAACATCCGCAGTGTCACCTGATTGGCCTCTAATTGCTTGGAAAAAACCCTGCAAATTAGCTACGCCTCCGCCCAACTAACATCAGAAATTTTTTTTCTTTTCGTTTAAATAATATAGATCATTTTAATAAGTTTGTTAAAAATCTAATTTAGTTTTATAAACTTTTTTTTATAAATTCTTTATATAACAGATTTTTTATATAACAGATTTATGTTATATAACTTATTACAAAATTTATAAATCTATTATAAAATCTTAAGGTAGATTTAGGTTATAAGTTATAACAAATTTTAAATTTCATTTAGGTTATAACAGAATTCTTATAAATATCATTTAGGTTATTTAAATTCTTTATCACAAATTTTAATTATTTATTGAAAATATTTTATTATGTTATTTTACAAGTTACAAACTTACAATTCAAGTTATTCAACTAATAGAGAACAGTATAAATTACAAAGTTGGTTAGGTTATCTTCCATTTAACTAGTAGTACTTCATATATGTTGTTTAACTGTATGATGGTTGTTTAATTTTGTTGCTTGAAATCATAGAGATGTCGAAGTCAAGCAAAGGCCAAAAGAACTCCGAAGGAGGCTAGAATGATCCCGCATGGAAGTATTGTGTTCAAGTTGAGATGGACGATGCTCAAAAAGGTAAATGATATGTGTATGTGCAATGCAATTTTTGTGCCAAGAGGATTACCGGTGGAGTTGCTAGACTTAAGCACCATCTCGCGAAGACCGTAAAAATGTGAAAGGTTGTGCGCAAGTTCCCATTGAAGTGTTGAATGAAACGAAGGCTATATTATCATCTAACAAAGAGAAAAATAGAAGAGTAATGATGGAGATGGAAGAATTATATAGAGCGGGTAGATTTGACATGCAAAGTCCATTTGGTGGTGACAATCAAGTAGTCACCCCATCTGGATCTAACAACATGAAGAGGGTAAGGGTTCCCATGGATTTTTTTGTTACCGACTCATCACCATTGGGAAGCCCAAGTCCTACAACTACGATTGGGATGTGTGGTCATTAAAGTACATTGAATGAGACATGGAAGAAAGAGGAGAGAACTCTTGCATGTCGTGCTATCAGCAGATTTTTCTTTGAGAATGGGTTGGCATTTAACTGTGCAAGTAGCCCGTCCTTTTCATCCATGCTTCACGTTGTTGGCTCCTTTGGGAGGAGATTGAAGCCACCATCTGCTTACGAGATAAGTAGTTGGATTTTGAAAGAAGAAGTGAAGAGCATTGGAGAGCTTATGAGTGAGGCAAGATCTTC
This sequence comes from Ottelia alismoides, assembly GCA_037367405.1. Classification (NCBI taxonomy): domain Eukaryota; kingdom Viridiplantae; phylum Streptophyta; class Magnoliopsida; order Alismatales; family Hydrocharitaceae; genus Ottelia; species Ottelia alismoides. Next base: position 216,383 of record JAZKJV010011295.1, on the reverse strand, counting down.
TTGGGCAGAAACTGGTTGTAGCATAATGTCAGGTGGTTGGACAGATGTGAAAGGTCATTCCTTAATCAACTTCTTGGTGAACAATTCGAAAGGCACTTGATTTTTGAAGTCTGTGGATGCATCCGACAAAGTGAAGAATGCAACCTTACTATTTAACTTGTTGGATGAAATTGTGGAGGAGGTTGGTGAAGGCAATGTTATGCAGGTTATTACAGACAATGCCACCAATTAAAAGGCTGCAGGACAAATGTTGATGGAGAAAAGGAAGAACCTTTACTAGACTCCATGTGCAGCCCATTGCATGGACTTGATGTTGGAAGACATATTAAAATTGCCTCTGCCTGCCTCCGTGTTCAAGAAATCAAAAAGGATTATCAATTACATTTATGCTCATGGGTGGATTTTGACCATGGTAAGGAAGCATATAGGAGGAGATTTCGTACGGTCGGCAGTCACGCATTTTGCTACCAGCTTTTCTCACATTAGAGAGGTTGATGAGCATGAATGATCCTTTAAAGTCTTTTTTTACTTCCAGCAAATGGAAGAAGAGTCCCTATGCTTCTAAGCCTCAAGGAAAAAGTGTATATCAAACAATTTTGAGAAGCAAATATTTTTGGTCTGGTATTTCCTATGTTATGGCAATAATGAAACCATTGGTTATGGTTTTGCGAATGGTAGATGCTGAAAAATATCCACCAATGGGTTTCATCTACGAGACCATGGATAGAGCTAAGGAAGAAATAGCAAAAGCATTGGACAATGATGAGACAAAGTACCAAACATTATGGGATATTGTGGATTACAGATGGGATCGCCAACTTCATACTAATTTGCATGTTGCATCATACTTTCTCAATCCCCAATGTCAATATGAGCCAACATTTTCCAAACATTTTGAAATTAAAAGAGGCTTGTTTGATTGCATAGGGAGGATGATAAACGACAAGCCTACAAGGGAGAGGGATGATCTACAGATTGATGCTTTTAAGTATGCTAAAGGTTTTTTTGGATGGGAAAGCGCAAAAAGTACACGCAAGAAGAGGAGTCCTGGTTAGTATTTAATTTATTTTATTATCTTGTAATTGATTACTATTGTCTAATTTTACTCCTAATTGTGAAATATAATATTTTCAGCGGAATGGTGGTCTCAATTTGAGGACGAATGTCCCGAATTGCAAAAATTTGCCATTCGAGTATTGAGTTTGACTTGTAGTGCATCAGGGTGCGAGCGCAACTGGAGTTCTTTTAATTAGGTAATATTTTGATAATATTAACAACTACATTCCATTAAGATTTATGATACCATATTTAATGATATTGGAAATATGGCACTAGGTCCATACAAAGAGAAGGAATCAACTCACACAAGCCAAATTGAATGATTTGGTCTACGTGATGTTTAACCTAAAGTTGAAGCATAGAGAGATTAGGAGAAAAACCATGGAAGCTCCTTTATGCTTGGATGACGTAGATTCTAGTGATGAATGGGTTCGGAGTTCCAAAGTTGTGACTTCGAAGCATTTCAAGAACTTGATGCAAATGATGTTGGAGAAGTCGAGGATGAAGCCGATGGATGAGGCGATTCACATCGGAAGCGGAGGAAGGACAAAGGTAATGGATACTTATTATGATTCTTGAACATACTATGTTATTTTAAACACAACAAAGGTAAGTTAAGTAACATTGATATTATCTGATTTAGGTAAATCTTTGGTGGACGTTGATGAGGAGGAGTTTCAGGATGATGAAGTTAGCGATGAAAGGGAAGATGAAGCAAGGTTGAAGTATATGGACGACTCATTGGATGATCCAATAAGCAGTAGTTCTTCATATGTCGATCTTTTTGCAAAGCTTGGAGCCAGTCAATGAGCATGAGCCTTCGGAACGTCCATAACCTTGATTAGGAATTTAGGATATGGCAAGACTACCACGTAGTACATCTATGTGTTTTTTAAACTATTAGACATGTATTGGACGTAGAAGTATAATATTTGAACTTATATCATGTTTTGTAACCGTTTTAATCTTTTGTCTTCAACTTTTAGAGTTTCACATTAACACAAGCAGTCTAGCAGCGATGTTTGTTACTATTGATTTTGAGAAGTTACTTGAAATATGCTTTAATTGCTTTGGAACATTGGAAACTTATTAGATAATATTATCTTCTTAATATTATTAGAACACTCTTTATTAAATTACATATTTTCGGTTGTAATACCGAGGCTTATGCTTCGACCGCCTCGAAACTACATCTCGCCTCGATTATAGGGTAACCGTCTCGTTCCGTCTTTCATTTTTTTAAACCTTGTTCATATCTGTTCATCCTCGATCACACAGGGTGATCGGAGCCTAGAGATCCTTCCTGTGCCTACGGATTTCCCCCCACTCATTTTCCTATTTCTATTTTGGATTGAGTCGTTGTGCTTGAGTCGGTTCACGATTTGCAGGTGTAGCGTTAAATTGGAGGTCTGGATGATCATCATCGAGCACATAATATGGAAACTTATTGATCATCTCATGGATCAAGAGTTTCCTTATTCAGTGCGAACGCCTGAGATCAGTGATCAAAATCAACATCTGTAGGTGATTTCCTTGGTCTATTTGAACAGAATTATCTAAATCATGTTTAATTGCTATAGGATCTGATCTGAAACCTCTGAAACACCGACGAACAGTCGTGAGATCATTTGCAACATGAAGAAATTGGAGTCCGAGCAGAAAACTATCGAGCTTCATTTGCATCTACAAATCCAATCACTGCATATCTGCAACCTGAAGCCGGAGAGCACTTGGAAATCACCGCCATTGAGGGAATCATCTAGGAGATCGTGAATCACCGCCACCACCATCTGGAGGAGATCAGATCAGGAACTAATTGAGAGTTCCGTCACCGTTTGATTAAAAAGAGGGAAGAACGTATCTTCCATCCATAATATATAGGGACCCTTGGATCGAATATGATCCAAAAGCCATCGTCACACCAAGCGTTAACTACATAGCCTACCACGTGTCGATCCCTTAGCAAGCTGACCGCCCCACCGCTTAAGTGATCACGTGCGCTCACGCGTGTCTGTGATTGGTAAATTGCTAAATCACCTCGGATTCCTTTCTAATTGCCAAAAGCTCCTCAACTGCTTGATATCACATGAGATGCCTGTGCTTTCACTTTGAAAATTGCATAAAGAACCCTACAATATTTCTGTTATAATTTTCCTGGAATTTTTTTTACACATTGCATTTCAATCCCTGAATTTCCAAATTCAGTATTCTTTTATTTTATTGCTTGTTTTAAATAATTGCAAGTCTCTGAAAATTCTATAAAAATTAGATTATGATCACGTTATGCGTTCTACATAGAGTAATTTTAGTTTTGCAAAATAATTTCAATTGTTATTTTTAATAATTCAATAACTCTATGAAATTTTCCTATTTGTTTTTAAAAATTCTTAAAAAAAATCGGAAAATTCTTTAAAATTCTAAAAAACTATGCATTGATTTATTTTAATTTATGTACAAATTTTATTTGAAAATAGTAAAAAAAATAAAAAATTGCATATTACAGAAAACACGAAAAAATCATATAAAATCATTAAACAAATAGGGGTTATGGGCTTGATTTGAAGCCTAATAAAAGTACTTTTTTATGAAAATTAATTATTTCCAGTAATTTTAAGTTGATTTATATTTAAAAAACCGAAAAACAGTTGCTTGATTTTCCGTTTATTTTTTCTCATGTTTTTAATTATTTTGAAAATTTAAAAAAAATCTAAAAATCTTCAAAAAATTACAAAAAAATTTAAAAATTATAAAAAACACAGAAATATTTTTATTTGATTTTTCTGAACATTTTCACCATATTTGAGAATTATAAAAAGAGTGTGTTTTCTTTATTTACACTTTTCTTTATGTACACTTTTCTTTATTTCCTTATTTGAAAAATTAAAAATATAAAATTTTGCAAAATTAAAAATCATTAAAATTTTGAAAATCAGAAAACATGAAAATATTAAAAATAAAAATTCCATGAAAAATTTTTGAAAAGATAAAAATTCACAAAACCAAGAGTAGTTTGCTTAGATTCCTTCTTTTAATTCATTGCTTGTCTTTGATTTAAATAACCATCGTTTAATAATAGTTGCCTCCTTGACTTCGACCATAGGAGCTATACAAGGTTAATAATTAAAAATAGCAAAAATCCTCTTTCTTTTATTTGCTTTTAGTTGGATTAAAATAATTTCTTTTGATTCGAAACATTGTGGGTTGCAACGGCATTCACATTGATCATCTTATGCTTTAAATAAAAAACCCAATGATTTTTCGCACATCAATATCATTATTTAATTAACTCAAATTCATAGTTAAATTATGTGATTTTTAATCCAGGAACCTTATAAAGTTTATAAATTACCTTCTCGTCCTTATAAACAACATAATTTCCCTTCAACCTCGTAAACCTGCTCCGTTTTACCCTACAAACCCTGCTGTCAGTTTTAACTTTATTTGAGTCAATTACTTGAGTTAGTCTTTAGTAAATCTAACCAAAGGAAATCAATGGTGGATAATTCACCATGAGACCCCCTCCATCCTCGACCTCCCCTCTCTCCCTCTTCCGTTGACCCACACCCACGTCCTCCTCATCCCCATCCTCCTCCTCCTCCTCCTCCTCCTCCTCTTCCTCCCTCCCCATTCTCCCTCCTCCCCCGCCCCCACATCAACGTCCTCCTCCTCTTCCTCCCATCCCCATTCTCCCTCATCGCCTAGTGAAGTGTGCACTAGAGATGCATAATATAGTATTGGGGATGATGTAGTCCTCTTGGCAGCGACATTGTCATCGGAGATGATGTAGTCGAACATGAGCTCAAGGATGCGGTACTCACTGGTGAAGAGGATGCGGACGAAGGCCAAGGAAGTGTGGATCCAAGAACGTTCTTCAACTCAACGACGACCCAAGGCAGGGACTGGACATCGTCAAGGCCGAGCTTCTCGAGGCTGAGGTCCATCGAGGCCTTATGACAGCGGATGCAGGCATGGAAGCACTCAACCTCGTAGCCAAAAACAATGCCGATTTTATTCTTGTACAAGAGGGTCGAACTATACAATAGAGGAGATGACGTGCAAGGGAGGCGAGTCATCCTTTACTCGCAAGGGAGGGGGCCAGCCTCCAAGATGTGTGCGGGGGAGGGGGTCAGCCTCTGGGTGGTGTGTTGGGGTGGGGGTCGGCCTCCGGGTGGCATGCGGGGGAGGGGGTCGGCTTATGCTCGTAGTAGAGAGGGGCAGCCTCCAAGCAGCACATGGGGGAGGGGGGCGGCCTTCAGGTGGTGCTTGGGGGAGGGGGTCAGCATCTACTTGCAGGGGGAGGGGGTTGGCCTTCGTGCGACGCACACGGAAGGAGCTGGGGATGGGTGAGGGAGGTAAGGGGATGATGATGTGAGGAGGGTGAGGGGAAAGTGGGAATGATGGCATTTTTCATAAATTTGCTTAACAATGAGGGCAACGTGCACTGCTTTTTAACGGAACTCGGTCAGTTTAAATAGGCAAATGGATGAGGTTTAACTGCATAGTCTGTAGGGCAAGGGTTAGCAAGTTTACGGTTTCGAGGGGGAATTACAATGTTTCAAAGGTTGAGAAGGTAATTTGCAGAGTTTATATCGTTCTTGAGGTGAAAATCCCTAAACTATTTATTAAGTTATTTACAATTTTTATTTATATTATTTATTTATTTAAATTAATCTATCATGTATTTATTAATTTATAAGATATTTGTACTTTGTATATAAGTTGTTTGTCTTATTCTATTTTATCTTTTCTGCATTTTCCTCTCCCCGTCACGTGGTATTATGTTATTGGTGTTCCTCCCTTTCAATATTCAAACTTCTTCTTCCTCCTCCTTCTCATCAACCTCCTTGGGACCACCAGGCCATTTCTCCAACTACCTCACGTGCACCCTTCATCCCCGACGAGTTCTCCTTCCTCTCTTATTTATAGCATCTCACCACCTCCAAGTCAAGGTATCTACCATTAGAACCCCTTTCACCTTCAATTCCGGAGAGTGAGATAGTGATAGGATCTCCTTCTTTGTCGAGCGAGTACAAGGGGGAAGAGTTCGATGTGATCGTCGTTGCATTGGCAAAGCCCTGCTCCGCTGCCATGCGCATAGCCTCCGCATCTTCGTCGCTTTGTTGAGGCCACACCCGCGGAGCTTCGTTGAGCTCTACCACATGTGCATCCTTCCCTTAGATTCTAGGTAGATTGTTTATTCTTTTCATATAATCATTGATGAACCTCATATTCATCATGCTAAAAATCACTAATTAAACCCCTAGCTTAAATAATTCAAAAATTCACTAATAAATCCTCATTATTACCTTGTATTATATTGTATATAATTAACCTATAATTACTGTATTCAATTACCTTATAATTATTTTATTATAAAAAATCCCTAAAAATAAGATTGATTAATTGTCTATAAGTTCCTGACCCTTAAAAAGACTAAAAACTACAAAAAAAATGTCAAAGACAAAAATCGATGTTTTTAACCCCTAAAAATACCCCAAAAAATTCCTTTTTTATATAAATGACCTCGTTTGGCTTTTTGTTCAATATAAAACTTGTAGATCTCATCAAGATCTATAACTTTTAAGTTTTGAATTTTTCCTAATTTTACTTCTAAATATTTCTTTCATATTTATCTTTGTTTTTATTTTCTGAATTTTCTAGTGCAGGCACGTGGCGCCCTCATGGCCGCCCACGTGGCTGCCCTCTCTTCTCGCCACCTGGCGTCAACTCTAGTCATATGAATAAGCCTCTCCTACCTCCATCTTCATCGTTGATTTGATCTTCATCTCACAACCTCCCAATCATCCTCCAGATGAAATCCTATCCGCTCCTTCCCGCCTCAATCCCAGCCACACAATCAGACTTCCATCCTAAGGACCTCATCTCGCCACATCACCCTTTTATTTCCAACTGTCTGATCTCGTGCCGCCTCCATCATAACCACCCACTTCCATTTCACCATCAACCATCCGATCTGATCTCTGATCAGATCTTGATCGCTCACCCGTACCTCTATCAGATTCGTTGGATCACAAGATCCAATGGCTGGAAGATCATCTCCTACCTCCTGTTATCCCCTTCCCAGGCGTTACACCTCGCCGCCCCCTCCGCCCCCTTCTGATTTTGGAAGGCTCCACAACCACTCCCTCCATGTCGTAATGCCACCTCCATGAAACCCATTCCTCCGCCATCCTCGCGCCATCTTTACTGCCCTCGCCTTCACTCCTCTATCAATCTCTAGTCGTTCAAAGACCTCGGCCACGTCATATCGTCCGACCCACCTCCACTTACGAGGGTCTGGCGCAGTTCCTCCGCGCTCCGGTGACAGCAGAGGGTGGTGGCTCGAGGCGACGACTGCTATTTCTCCTCCGATGAGATCTATGGTTGTCTAGCCACGTTGCGGCTGCCATCGTGCGCCACTGAGCTCCGTGCATCGGCCGGGCATGCTGGGCGACGACCCCGAGCTCCAATGGAGCTCACCCTAGGCCTCTTCCTCCGCCGATAGCTTGGTTCCGGCCAGGTACCCTTTTATTCATTTTCCTTTCAATTTCTCCGATTTATTCTGTCGACCATCTTCGTCACCGCCTCCATCTGACCACCCGATGACCTCTACCAACCCTTAGTCATCCACGCTGACTCCCCTTCCCTTCTCCAGAACCACTCTGCTCCGACCCCCCTTCTTCTTCATCTCGCCAGAGAAGAAGCTACTGGCCACCACTCTCGTCGCCTCCACGACCTCCATCTCACTCACCAAGCACTCACCCACGATCACAAATGCACGCTTTGGCTACACTGACCTTGCAGGAACTTGATTGGCCAGAATTTCTATCAGAGCTCCGTCGAGCTATTCTCCTCTGGTGAGTCTTTGTCGACCTCCACTCCGACCATCCTCGGGGCCTCGTCGCACCTCTAGCCTTCTCGCCAAGATGTCAGATATCTTCTCCAACCTTCAGACGAGCGATTGACACGTAGAGGAGCTACCAGTAGGTCACCGGAGCCCCACCTCTTTGGGTAGGCCGTGGCGGATGAAGATGGTACAGGTACCATCTGATCATCTGGATCGGACGGACCAGATGATGACACGTGGATAACCAAACCTCCAACCGATTCTCCTAGCTCGGGTCTACCGAACCCAGGATCGAGCCTCCATCAAATGCCATGTGTCCTGAGCCGACTATGCCTCCCGAGCTTAGCCCCCTCACGTGCACCGCACATCGAGGCTGGGTAATTTACTGATCATACCCTGATTGTTATGGAAATTTCACTTTGGTCCCCAAGCACGTGCCCCTCACGTGTGCGCTTGGGGATTTTGCAAGGAGGCCCTCAGAACTTTGCAAAAATGCCCTTGTGCGCATGGAAAAATTATAAAGGGGCCCATGTGGTTTTTGTGAATTGCAAATAGGTCCCTCTAAGGACCTATTTGTAATTATTTATCATTTTATTTCCCGTATTTTATTTACATTTATGCCCCTGCATTGTTTTCTTCATAACTTGAGCATCATAGGTCTAATTTGCATGATTTTTGTGTCATTTTGTTCCTTGTTTCATCCTCTATTTCATGGCATGTTTAATTTTCTCATCTGGCACCATTTTAAATGAAGTGAATTTTTAATGTTCGATGATGTCTTGTTCTACATGTCTATGCCCTGAATTGATGGCTGCTCATATTTTTGTGCTCAATTCAACTCTGATTTCAACCTTAATCCGTGCTCATAATTTGTAGGGTATTTTGTAATTAATATTGAGCATGCGTACTCTTTGCCTTTATTATGCATTGCATATCATTCTATTGCATGGAAAAAATAACTAAAAATACATGCATCATCTAATTGCATTTCGCATCTGCACGAAGACCTTAGAATTGAGAATTTATTCACACATACTCTTAATTGACAAAAATTCAATAGATAAATTAGAGTAGCTGGTGTCCCTGTGTTCTACCTTGGTAGACTTGCCAAGTATAAATTTTCCACAGCATTCAAACGATTATGGTTTTTGTTGAATCGAAGATCGTCTCTTATACTACAATTTACGACTATTAAAATGGTGAATCTGCATTCATCAAATGGCGTCGTTGTCGGGGACACGACTCAACTTTATTTATTTATTGAATTTTGATATATTTCTGTGTTGAATATTTTCAAAATTTATAGGTCTTCTTTTCATGCATTATTTTTGCATCATTTCTACCGATCAATTTTCTTTCTATTTTTCTAACATTTCTTTTTATGGTAGGGCCCATGAAGATCAAGGATGCTTGATCTCCATGGAGGTGTGGAGTTGGGAGCTCCCGCTGAAGAGGCCACAAACAATTTGGCAAAGAAATTTAGGAATTTTTATCAGTCTGCCTGCATTTTCATATTGTAAAAAAAATGCTGCATGTGCATTTTTAACAGTCCTAATTAGAGGGCTTGCATGTTGTAAAATAAAATAAAATAAAATAAGAGTAGAACACTAGATGATCTAGCCCCCCCCCCCACACACACACTTGCACATATACACTCACCCCCTCCCCATCTCCCTCCTCTGCATATTTCACAATTACTATCTCTCCCCCCTCTTACACCTTAAACTGTACACATTGCACAAACCCTCTTCATCTTCTGTTGTGAAAACACACCCCTCCTCCTCCCTTGTATCTGAGTGTAAATGCTTCTCCCAACACAGACCCCCCCTAATTCAGAACCTTTACTTAGGCTATCTTTAGCCTAAGTATAGGGGGCACCCGACTCATTCACCCCTCCCTCTCTATCTCTTCTTGTACTTAGGTCAATTTTTTACTTAAGTATAGGGGGACCCTCCTCCTCAGTTCACCTATATCACCCTATATTTGATCGAGCCACAGCTTCATATCACTTGTGCTATGAGATCATAGCAAAAGTTACGTATAGGGGGGTATACCACATATTACTGTATATTTACTTTAGCCATAGCTCGTATTTTTGAACTTTTTGAAAATTCTTTTTTGGCTTGGTTTAAGTGAAACCGTGAATTGAGTTTTCTAAAAATACTGTAAAAAATGTGTTATTAAAAAAAATGAGGGATTAAATTTGTGTAAATAAACCCTTTTTCAAAAATTTCATAAAAATTTGAAAATTAAAAACCTTTCTTTGTATGAGACTTTGACTACTAGGCTTAGTAGTTACTTTCACTGAGTGAACTTCGGTCTCCCTTAGCAGAGTGGGTGGTTTAGAGGACAATGTATATGGCTCTGTCCTTAAGGAACATGGGTCCATCTAACGGCCTGTACTTAAACCCATACTGGTTGAGAGTAAATACTTTTATTCATATGAGTCTGGGTCAGCCATTATTTCTCCAAAGAATTAAAAAAATTGAAAATTTCATAAAAATCTGTAACAACCAAAAATCACACAAAAATATTCACTAACTATGGAGTTAGATCCTGATACATTCATATTCTCTCAAGGCTTGAGGATTTTGAGGACACTGGATTTCTGTGATCTAAAAAGTATGAGTTAACATGCCTTAGTCATTAGGGTTTTTTAAAAATTAATTATCCACACTTCTCTAGTTTGAAAGATTTGAGTGCTATATTGCACTCTTCATCTCTACCTTCAAAAGAATATGATCTACACAATCACTTTCACAATTGCATGATTGACGAGATGAGTTGAGTTATTACTTGAGGAACTAGGACTAGAGATTTGAGTTTAGTCCCGATCTAATGATATTCGAGGATGGGATAAAGTTAATGAAGGCTTCCAGAAACCTGAATGTCAGCAAAACTTAGCCAGTATGAGAACAAGTTCACGTGCTAATCTTTGACAATTACTTATGTGCCAGGGTATGATGAAACTTAATTTGAATTGTTGATCAATATGCGCCAACTTTTGGTAAAAGCAGTGGAGCTAGCCAACAAATGAAAGAAAAGAAAAGAAATGTCAAAGAAAAGCTCTATCCTCCAAAGTCAAATTACAAAAGAGCTTCCATAAAAGACGAACGCTCCTGAACATTTTCAAAGTGTCCACTTGGACCAAGCGCTAATGAGGACCAAGGAGTCGGGCTAACACCATAAAAGGGCTCTGCTTCGTAAGCGATACAAGTCTGGGTGTCGAAGGTATCTTAGATACTCAAAAGAGACACACTCTGGTGTACTCCTAGAAAAACAGGTGCAGATGACTCCAAATTCTCTTGACGAACACATTCATCAACATGCTAAAAATCTACATGTGTTGAGTAAAAAGGCACTTGAGAGGCCCCTTGTTCCAATGAGAGGTAGAGAAAAAATTTACACAATCTTATGCCCTCCATCATCTGGCCGTCCATCTACACTTCAAGTCTGACAAACTAATGAGACGGTTGACTGAAGCAAGAATAGACTTATTCCCTAGTGTTGAGGATGAGGTCTAGAGGAGAGTCTCCTGGACTGGAACTTTGAGTGATACCTCGACTCGACTCTCATGAATGCAGTACACTAAATTTCATATCCTTATATTATATGTACAAAAAGAGAGTCTGATAATTAGAGAAGTTGGAGTCCTTCTGACTAGAGTCTGGATAAGCTCAGAATTTTAGGATCACTTAAATAGAGGATCTTAGAAAGATCGAGCCTTGAAATCTTCACTTGTAATGTAGAGAATTAATCTGACTCCTACATTCTTTAGATGCTCAAGGACGAGCATGGTTTAAGTATAGGGGTATGATGAATCTCGTATTCATCATGCTAAAAATCACTAATTAAACCCCTAGCGCAAATAATTCAATAAAATTCACTAATAAATCCTCATTATTATCCTGTATTATATTGTATATAATTAACCTATAATTACTGTATTCAATTACCTTATAATTATTATATTATTAAAAAACCCCTAAAAATTAGGATTGATTAATTGTCTATAAGTTCCTGACCCTTAAAAACACTAAAAACTATAAAAAAAGTCAAAACCAAAAATCGGTGTTTTTAACCCCTTAAAAATACCCTCAAAAATATCTTTTTGTACAAATGACCTCGTTTGGATTTTTGTCCAATATGAAACTTGTAGATCTCATCGAGATCTACATGTTTCATGTTTTGACTTTTTCCTAATTTTGCCTCTAACTATTTCTTTCAGATTTATCTTTATTTTTATTTTCAGAATATTCTAGTGCAGCCACGTGGCGCCCTCAGGGCCGCCTACGTCGTTGCCCTCTCTTCCCACCACCTGGCATCATCTCTAGCTGTCTGATCAAGCCTCTCTCGCCTCCATCTCCACCTTTGATTTCCTCTTCATCTCACAGCCGCCTGATCATCCTTCAGATGAAATCCTAGCTGCTCCTTCCCGCCTCAATTCCAACCATACGACCAGACTTCCATCCTAAGGACCTCATCTCTCCACATCCCCCTTTTATTTCCAACTGTCGCCCCGCCTCCATCATAACCACCTCCTTCCACTTCACCATCAACCATCTGATCTGATCTCTGATCAGATCTTGACCTCTCACCCGTGCCTCCATCAAAGCCGTTGGATCATAAGATCCAATGGCTAGAAGATCATCTCCTACCTCCCGTCATTCCCTTCCCAGGCGTTACACCTCACCGCCCCTCCGCCCCCTTCCTATTTTGGAAGGCTCCATAGCCACTCCCTCCGTGTCGTAATGCCACCTCCATGAAACCCATTCCTCCTCCATCCTCATGCTATCTTCATTGCCCTCGCCTTCACTCCTCCATCACTCCTCCATCCGTTCAAAGACCTCCGCTACCTCATAACGTCCGACCATCACCTCCTATAAAACTACCCCCTCCACTCCGAGCAACCCATCCACCACTTATGAGGGCCTGGCGTAGCTTCTTCCGCCCTCCAGTGACAGTGGAGGGCGGTGGCTCGAGGTGACGACCACTATTTATCCTCCGATGAGATTTGTGGTTGTACAGCCATGTTGTGGCTGCCATCGTGTGCCGCTGAGCTCCGTGCATCGGCCGGGCACGCCGGGCGACGATCTCGAGCTCCAATGGAGCTCACCCCAGGCCTCTTCCTCCACCGATAGCCTGGCTCCGGCCATGTACCCTTTATTTATTTTCCTTTCAATTTTCTCGATTTATTCTGCTGACCATCTTCATCACCACCTCCAACTGACCACCCTATGACCTCTACCAACCCTCATTCATCCATGTCGACCCCCGTTCCCTTCTCCAGAACCACTCCGCTCCGACCCCCTTCTTCTTCCTCTTGCCAGAGAAGAAGCTACCGGCCACCACTCTCGTCGCCTCCACGGCCTCCATCTCACTCACCAAGCACTCACCCATGGTCACAAACACACGCTTCGGCTACACTGACCTTGCAGGAACTTGATTGGCCGGAATTTGTATTGGAACTCCATCGAGCTATTCTCCTCCGGTGAGGCTTTGTCGACCTCCAGCTTCGACCGTCCCCGGGGCCTCGCCGCACCTCCAGCCTTCTCGCCAAGACGTCAGATATCTTCTCCAACCTTCAGGCAGTGATTGGCACGTAGAGGAGCTACCAATAGGTCACCGGAGCCCCGCCTCTTCGGGTAGGCCGCGGCGGATGAAGATAGTATAGGTACCGTCCGATCGTCTTGATCAGATGGACGAGATGATGACATGTGGACGACCGAACCTCCAGCCGAACCTCTTGGCTCGAGTCACCGAATCCATGACCGAGCCTCCATCAGATGCCATACGCCTCCCGAGCCTAGCCCCCTCACGTGCACCGCACGTCGATGCTGGGTAATTTATAGATCATACCATGGTTGTTTCAGAAATTTCACTTTGGTCCCCAAGCACGTGCCCTTCATGTGCATGCTTGGGTATTTTGCAAAGAGGCCCTTAGAACTTTGCAAAAATACCCCTGCACGTATGGAAAATTTATCAAGGGGCCTAGGTGGTTTTTGAAAATTGCAAATTGGTCACTCCAGGGACCTATTTGTAATTATTTATCATTTTATTTCCCGCATGTTATTAACAGTTATGCCCCTGCATTGTTTTCTTCATAACTTGAGCATCGTAGATCCAATTTGCATGATTTTAGTGTCATTTTGTTCCTTATTTCATCCTCTGTTTCATGGCATGTTTAATTTTATCATCTGACACCATTTTAAATGTAATGAATTTTTATTCGATGATGTCTTGTTCTACATGTCTATGCCCTGAATTGACGGCTGCTCATATTTTTGTGCTCAATTCGACTCTGATTTCAACCTTAATCTGTGCTCATAATTTGTAGGCATTTTTGTAATTAATATTGAGCATGCATATTCTTTGCCTTTATTCTGCATTTCATATCATTCTATTGCATGGAAAAAACAACTAAAAATACATGCATCATCTAATTGCATTTCGCATCTGCACGAAGACCTTAGAATTGAGAATTTATTCACACATGCTCTTAATTGACAAAAATTCAATAGATAAATTAGAGTAGCTCATGTCCATGTGTTCGACCTTGGTAGACTTGCCAAGTGTAAATTTTCCACAACATTCAAACGATTGTAGTTTTTTCTGAATCGAAGATCATCTCCTATACTACAATTTACGACTATTAAAGAGGCGATTTCCACATTCATCAATCATCTCTTCTCTTCTCTTCTCGATCTCTCTTCTTCTTTCAATCCGTCTATTCCTTTGATTTCGATATAATTTGATACCTAAAAGCATCAGCGATTCATTCCCCTTCGAATCCATCTGTTTCTTGTCTATCACACACACATATCCACTTCCGGCTACACATGGTGGTCAGAGATCAGAGCTCTTCTTCCACCTTCATGAGCTCCTCCCATTCACCGTCTTCTATTTTTTTCTGGATCGAGGTACTACACCTTGAGTCGATCATGACATTTGTAGGACATGGATAACATCACCATTTAGAGAGGGCGGAGGATATCCTTGGATCCTTAATTTGGATCAAGTTGAATTATTAGAGATCTGCATCTGAATCGAGAGGCGAAACCATCGAGGAGGTTCGCATCTGGAGAACACATCCTGCAACTAGAGATTTGAGAAGAAGCACTTCAGCACCGAGTTGAGAGCTACATCTGGTACCGCTTCAGATCGAAAAACGAACCTGAACAACACATCATCCACGAGATTCAGTGATTGTCAGAGTCAACCACTAGAGAAGATATCACCTGGAGCATCATCAATCATGATCTGAATCCTATTGTCGATCTGATGATGGGAGCACCTGCTGCAACAATTAACATTTCCTGGATATAGAAACCATCAAGGACAGAGCCAGAAACTTTTTGCTGAGGGGGCATAAAGTAAAATATTTATTTATATGTTGATTGTAATATTACCAAGTAAAATGTGGAGAAATTATAATGCAAGATAAAAATGTTCATTTGATTAATTTTTTTAACCTTTTGTGAGTGTGACATGTGTTAGGGATTTTTGCTTCCATTTTTTGAGAAATATCTCAATTTTGTTACAAATATATAAAATTGTAAGATTGAACATTGGATACATACATATCCACTATAAATTTGGACAAACCATATATTGTAATAAGATTTTGAGATTTTTCCCTATAAAAAGAATCCAAAAGAGCTATGGAAAATAATTCGACACAAACATCTAAATTTAAACATGAATCATAAGTTTAAAATAGAGACAATATAAAAAAACAAAATCACAAAATAAAGTACCTTTCGTATTATCAATCCTTTTTCTCAATGAATCAAAAAGAATGAGAAATATGAGCGGGAGAGGGAGAAAGAGAGATGTATGGAGAAATGGTGAGAATGCATTATTTAAAATCTAGATCGAATGGTAAAACATCCAGTCATTGGTTTGATCTTTAATCAGAGTTCGATTGTTGGGTCAAACCAGTTGAAGTATTCATGATTTCAATATTTTTATCAATCTCAAAAAATTGGATCGAGCTTATTTACCATCATACTGGTGGAACGGATATTCCAAATCATGAAAATCATATGTAAAGCACTAAGAAAATTCATGTTGAATCATTATCGATAATTAAAAATTTACAAATTCTTTGTACGAGTTCGATCTAAGACAAACTAGTCCACTTCAATTGAACATGATCAACATTCAAACTGATTTTTTTATATTTCTAATTATGCTTCTCTGGAACCGACCAAACTGGTGAGATCGACAGTAGTATCCAATGTAAAGAGTCTGATGAACCAATCAAGGTTGATTTTTTAAATCATGACTGATTAGAGATATTCCACAACGAAAGAGAGAGAAGAAGAAGAGGATATGCATGGAAAGAGATTTCAACAAATGAGACGTAGGAGAGAATTGTCGAGAGAGATGATAAAGCAAATCTAAATTGGGGGAGGGAGTTATAATTTTTTAAGTTTATATATACATTTAGTATAGGAAAACCAAAATAACATTATAACCATAATATTATATAAATAATACAAAGGTTGCATCCTAAAATGGGGGCAGTGTCCCTCCATGCCCCCCTCTAGATCCGTCCATGGAAACCATCATCGACGGAGAGAAATATAAAGCTCAAAGTACCGGCGCCTGTGGACTTGAAATGGGGAGGAACAAGAGGTCGAACTCTGGATTTATCTACAGTCGTCCGATCAGATCCGACGGACATTCCAAAATTAGTCTGTTGCCCAATCGCTTAAGGACGCATGTGACCCTCACCGACAAGGGCTTGATATTTTGAACAATTTGCAAATGAGGCCCTCAAACATTTTGTAATCTCAAACAGATCCATGTTCGAATTACTGCACATGAGTCTGATCACTTAATTATGATGTTTTACAGGTTTTCCCCTTGAGATTTCTTTATTTGCAAACAAGTCCGGGTGCTGGTGAACTATATGCGGAGCCATGCTACTCTCTAGACTATTTGTGTGCAAACCCCAAACATCCTGACATTTATACAGACACTCCTATACTCCAAGATAATTGCAGATATAACCTTATATTCAATATATTAAATAATAATATTATAATCATATTGAATAAAATGCAAAATATAAAAATATAATAAATTACATATAAATATATAGTAATATAATGTATATTTTATAAAACTATTTTGAAAAATATTTTTTTTATATTTTTCATAAATCAAAAACAAAATACAAAAAATACATAAACTACAAAAATATATAATATAAAAACACCTATAAAAACTCTATAAAAATTACGCGTAGTATATTTGACTATATTCTAAACAGTAAAGCAAAAACAATATAAAAATAATATATACAAATCCTTAAAAATCTAACTATAAATAAAAAAACTTAAAAATAATAATTAATTCAATAAAAATCACAAAAAAAGTATACTACCTTTTTTAAAGATATTTTCACCTATTTTCTAAAAAAAATAAAAACAAAAAAATTCATATTGTTTACTATTTTTAAAATTCAAAGTACTTCTTTATTTTCTTTAAAAAAAACTAGTTTTCAACTTTAAAAAAACTCAAATTTGTAAAATTTCTAAAAATAACTTAAAAATACCTAAAACAGTCAAACAACTATAAAACATAAAACATCAAAAGATAAAGCCAAATAAAAAATATATATTCATACCTATATTTCTTTATGCATAGGTATATAAAACAACTCTAAAAATAATACAAAACACTTATAATAAACTAAAAACCATAAAATCAATTTAAAAAAATCAGAAAATCCTTCACTTGGGTACTCTACATATATTACCCTAGTTTCCACAGTTTGCCTCACTGAGTTCGACACTCCTGTACTATCACTATACACATTACTTTAAGAGTATAAATTTAAAACAAACAAAAAAAATTGGTAATGTTGCCTGATCGACATGGTGACACCAGTCTATCCTTTTAAAGTAGCGGATCAGGTGGTTTTGCAATAATTACCAACACAGTTCGCTCCATGTGTTCGACCTCTACATTACTTACTAATATACACATATATTGTAGAGTTATAATAAATTTTAACTCACACACACATTTATTGATTTATCGTCTATTCATCTGTGGGTTATCTGTTAACTAATTGCATCTTTGAGTGGTCAACACATCGACTACTTATCCAACCTTGTTCATATTAGTACGACCTCTCGAATTTCATGATTGTTAGGTGAGATGAAACTGAACTAAAGTGAAATAAAATATAGTTCAGAGGTCCTTAGGTAAATATTATAAAATTCTATACACTACAGATGAATGTTTAAATACTAAAACTTAAATACAAAAAGTAGGTGAGTTCTGCAAAATACCTCCAAAAGGTGTGTTATGGATTTCCGGTCACTTAAGCGATGAACGGATTTGATGCACACATAACCCTTCATCGATGATCAATCAAGATTAGATCCTAAGGAGGATGTGATGGTGGATGAATGGCTCGATCCAATGACAATTGCTTCACCTGGAGCCTTGTTCTTGATTTGACGGAGGAGAGCTGGTCTGAATGAACATGGAAGAATAACAGGTCGAGGATCCTTCGATCTGAGTTATCTCATAACTCCAGCCTTATCCCACGAGGCTGATGCGCTCCAGATGTTCCTAGAAGAGTTCTTCTAATGATGGAGGTGAATGAGTCCAAGCCTCGTCGATGGAGGCCTGGAGCTTCAACGAGGGTCAAGCAACTGGGGCTTCATTATATGAACTCAAACACCCCTGGGATGGGGTGTTTTCTTGCTGCAATCTACACAAAAAGTTCATGCGCTCGAGAGGATCTCTCTAGACCCACAAAAATGGGGTAAGAGCAAAATGAATATGAGGTGTAATGGGTCTCCGGTGAGTTGGCGATGGAAGGAGACACTAATCTTTATAAGATTCGGTTGGTCAGATGGTCAGATATGATGGAGAAGGCGATGGGGAATGAAATGGGGGTGTGAAGGAGTCGGAGTAAGCGTAAAACAAGCGAGACACTGGTCAGAGCCAAGAACTTCGGTGAGAAAATTTCTAGGATTTTAAGCCAAGTTGGATCAAATCAAGAAAAATAAAAAGCTAAACTATACTATTGCTTAATCTGCTAAATGAAAATACAAGAAATGAGGGGCTCACCTGACCTGTAGGTATTGGGAGCTGAACTACCTGTAGCTTGTTCTAGTGATGTTGAACAACAATTAATTCGCCTTCTCCCTGTCTCGAATCGCATGGGAAAAACCTCTTGTCACCATGGTTTCTCTCCAGGAAGGATTCTAGGGAGTACAGTGGCAAAAAATCAGATTAAAGTTGAATGGAGGGGGATAAGAAGTTTTCTACAGGTGAATGGAGGCTTGGTTTTCGACTAGTACTTGTGATTCGATTGAAGGTTGACCAAGAGAACTCTTTGATTCACATGAAAGCTGATCCTCTAGCGAAGAGATTTCATGAAAGAAGCGATCATAGAGGAGGTTTGAATCACAAGAGAAAATTTGGCGAAATGGGGGAAAATGCATGTCTGGAACCAGTCCAAAGGAGGGACAGGGCAGTTGACTCTGGTCCACAGTCGGCGTCACCTGATTGGTCCACATAGACCACAAGAATGCAAAATAGGGATGAATATAGAAATAAAATGAAAATGAAATAGGAGATGATTTTACTAATTAAATCATAATACAAGAAAGTTGTTTCTTATTTTACAAACTATTTTTAGGTGATTTTTATTTATTTTTACAACATTATGTTCTATATTTTTTACATGTACTTATACAGGTATATATACCTATATTTTGTATATTTTATTTTTATTTTGTATTTCGTGTACATATTATTATATTTATATATTTTATATATTTATAGTATCATTTATTATGTATTTACATATTTTTATTATTTTGTCGTTGTATGCAAATAATTACATGTATAAATATTGTACATGTAGTATACCTATCTATAAAACTTTATTATTTATTTTGGATTTATTTTAAATATTTTGATTTATGTTTATAATTTTAGTATGTTTTATCTGATATATACAATTATAAAAAATATAAAGGGAGTAAAATTGTAAAGAGTTAAATAAAATAATTTTATATGAAGATGCCCTAGATCCCCCAGAAAGCCGGTTTTGTATCTTAGCTCTTTTTAAAATGAAATCACCTTCATTTGATAGATAATTCAATATGTAATACAATGGAGGTGAGTTTGATTCAATTGGAGTTTATATGGAATAGATATTGATCGATGGAATTCTATTTACAATTTTTTCAGCTATATGTACCACGTGCACTGTGCATTATTTTTATTGATGATTATTTTTCTATTTTTTCTATACATTCTTATGTACAAGTTTCATGTTGAAAACTTTGCTATTTGAGTTGTGTATAAGTGTACATAAAATATTGTAAAAATGAGTTTTTTATAGTGTACTGTACAATTAGGGTTTCTAGGTTTAGTATATTTTATGTATATTATTTGGCCATATCTCCTTGTACTTTATTCGTTATCGTCCTAGTCAATGTTTGACTTGGTCTCGGAGTTTAGGGTCAATCAATATCTTAAATACTTCCTTTATTTTTCTTTTCTTTTCTTTACGATTTTATTTTGGGTTTAAATACATATATATACATGCCAATTACATATCAATGTTAGCTATTAATTCATGCAAGTTAGTGATATTTGCATATTTTCATTAACAATTTAAACCCATAATAAGAGAATAAAGGTGACTGAATGGTATTGATTAGTTAAACAATATAAATATGTTTAATTTACAATATATATTACCTATATACAATAATTTATTGGTTTTTAATCACTTATTTTCATAAGTCGATTATTTATTTATTATTCATTAATTTAATATATAAATTAACTATTATAAATATATTTTAGTTTTATTTTAATAACATTATTATTATTTAAATAGATAAATAAATAGACATAGATACAATATAGGTACATTGTACATATAATAAGTATATTTAATTTTCTTGATTCTTCTAGGTTTTAATAATTTTGTTTAAATTTATATAATTATTTTAAAATATGGGTAAATAATAAAATATAAATAAGAAGAAAATAAGAATAATAAAATAATAAGGGAAGAATATACATTTGTACAAATATCATAGTACCCCCAAAAGCTAACTTTCTCATCTTAACTCCGGTTTTAATGAAACCACTTTTATTTTAAATATAATTTAATTATGAACACAATGAAAGTGAGTACGATTAATTTTAAGTTGATACGCAGTAGCTAATAGGTATGAATGTTCATTTTATGGCCTTTTATTCTGATTGTACCATGATATCTATACATTAGATAATTTTGGTTATATTTTATAAATTAATATACATTATTATAAATAAGTTTTAAGAGGAAGAAATTTTAATTTGATGTTGTATGAATGATAAATAAAATAGGTGATTGCATATACAAGGTGAATAATGTGTATATGTATATTAAGTGATATATATTTTCTGACATTTCTATATATTAAGATCCTTATTTCCCTTACATATTTAGGTTATCAACCAAGTCAATATTGATGCGGTCTCAGGGTTTAGGACCAGTCTTTATATATTTACATATTTACATCCTTCTTTATTTTATTTTTCTTTTTCTCTTTATTTTTTATTTTGGATAAAATAAGTGTTAAATATACAATATTAACAATTGAAGTTAGTATGTTAATTAATGAGAATTAGGTGATATTTGCATGTATTTTACCAAGGATTTTAGACAAAATGAAAGAACAAAGGAGATGAATCATGGATTCATCAGTCTCCGCGCACAAGAAACTTCGATAGATAAGCTCTCTCGGCTTTTCTAAATTGCAACTATGCCCCTAAAAGGGCATGTTTGGCATGTTGTGTACTTATTGTATGCATGTTTCTTTATGTTTATGTTACTAAACTGTTTCTTGAATATCTTGAGCCAATGAACTCTAATTAACGTGAAATTAATGTTGTTTTGAAGCTTACTTTAATATATATATATACATTAGCATATGTTAATCTCTGATTTACCGCTTAGAAAAGGTTTAATTAATTAGAAATCTAATTGCTATATGTTGTATTTATAATGTGTCATTTAATTGGCTTAGATTCATTCTATTGCATGAATTGGATATTGAATTAATTGGACATCTTTCTTAAGACAACTTTAGTAAGTCAGGAGCATATTTTTTTAATCACTTGTGTGTTTTGCATTTCATCTCATTGTGTTGCATTTTGTCATTAATTTAACATGCATATGAAACCAAAAGAAAAATGCATTATGTTTCATAAATCGTGTATTGCACTATATTATCTCATGTTCTAAAAATGTGGTCATTAGCTTAATCTAGATATTATAACTTAATTGATCGCATCAAGAGCTCGTGTCTCTGAGTTCGATCCAGATTTACCCAGGTTAAAAATTAAACCGGAATCCTCCTCGCAAGATTATATTGACTTGGTTATGATCGATGCATATATGGTCGTATTACAATGAGACCAAACTAAGAGAACCAGATATACGATTATAAATTTTGCAATGGAAATTGCATTGATGTATGTTCCCTCGAGATTAGGTTTTCCATTTGATTTATCTCCCGTTCTATATTCTTGATCTCTTGATTTTTGTCAGGACCCAATTGTTTCTTCCACATTTTGATGTTTGATCTTAGAATCTTGATCTAGAAGCCCGCATGTGAAAATGATTATCCGACTTAATCGAATTTGACTAACAGATGTTTATCATCGATGTAAAAGATTCTTTCGAAAGCTAGAAATTTTCAATCTTAAAGCCTCGGTGCACTCCAATGAAGGACCCACATAGCAGAAGAAGTGGGTTGTGATCATAATAGGGTTTAGGTAGTCTTCTAATACCAGAGCGGGGAAACAAGTCCCGATAATCTTTATTGAACAAGACTATGTCCAGAATAGCCGATGAGGAATAGTCCTTGGATCCCGACCATGTGAAGGTTGTTCCATTCTCCTATAAGTCAATAAGTCCTGTCGAATTTATCCAGGAGTTGAAACGTGTGTCATGTACATAAGCTATCACATGGATCACCACGTGCATCCTAGGAATTTTGCACCTATTTCGAAATACAATAAATCCGAGGGAATCAGACGCAGCAAAGAATGTAATGGATTACGTGTTGCATCTGTAGAGGATTTGTTCGTGAATAGCTAAATCTTTAAGGGCTAAAGTAGAAAAAAGTCCAAAATATCTCGCATGCACGTGGGGGGTCACGTGCGTCTAAATCTGTGGGCAGTGGAGGGTTCAGATCTGGAGGTGAGGTCCTGGTCGGACGGTTCTCCTTGGATCTGGAGGTTGGAGTTGTTCTTCCCCAGATCAAACTCCAGGTGACTGTAATTGATCTTCAACATGCTCGATCAGATGTTCAAGTTGTCACGCCCTGATCTCCTATCCCCGATACGGTCGGGTACACAAAAGAGAAGAAAAAAATCTGACTATCAAATATTCTAACTACAAGGACAAAAATACTATGAATATATATGTACCACGGAACTATCATTATGAACTGCCATAAACTTTCCATACTAGTTGATCTTACAAGGTTGTACAAAAATGAAAGTTTGTAAGTTATCCACTAATTCCACCTCTAATCTAAGGAGGTTGGGATTCAAAAAAATTTGTTCATAAAGATAAGAGATTACAAAAATTTACACCCCAACTACAATCACAAAAAGTCAACAAAAAGAAATTCTTCTACGAAGTCAACATCTTGTCATTCATCATTAGGTTGTAGGTGTTGGCGACGGTAGCGAATCATCATCTCCAACCTCGAAGTGAGGTCGGTCATCACTGTCATGGTCTCCCAAAGCATGACCAGTATACTTTCTTCCTCCCTCTGGATGAGGTACGAGATGTAATGATGTATCCATGATCATCACGTTTATTCTTTCATTTTGGTTAAAATCCTTAGTAAAATACATGTAAATAATTAATAATTCCAACTAATTATCATTCTAACAATAAAATATTAATATTATATATTTAACACTTATTTTATCCAAAATAAAATAATAAAGATAAAGATTAAAATAAAAATAAAAGAAAAGAAGGTTGTAAATATTAAATATATACAGACTGATTCTAACCCCGAGACCAGGTCAATATTGACGCGGTCGACAAAATAAATAACTCGGGGGAGATAAGGATCCTAATTTATAAAAAATATCGATAAAATCAAGACCAAAAATAGAATTTATCCATTTTTCACCTTGTAAATATTTTGTCAATTTTATTTATCACTTAGATCATTCCAAATTAAATTGCTTCTTTTACAAAAGTTGATCACAAAAATATATATTTTTTTTTATAAAAAATACAACAACAACAACAAAGCATTTTCCCACAATTAAGTAGGGTCGGCTACATGGATTCTTCGTCTCCATTCAGAGCTATCTTGAGTCAATCCCGGGCTTATATCCACAAAACTAAGATCCCTTCGTATGGTCTCTTTCCAACACTTCTTGGGTCGTCCTCGCCCTCTCTTAGCCGGCTCAACATCCCAA
This sequence comes from Ottelia alismoides, assembly GCA_037367405.1. Classification (NCBI taxonomy): domain Eukaryota; kingdom Viridiplantae; phylum Streptophyta; class Magnoliopsida; order Alismatales; family Hydrocharitaceae; genus Ottelia; species Ottelia alismoides. Next base: position 191,986 of record JAZKJV010011295.1, on the reverse strand, counting down.
CACTCGCATCTCCTAATTGGTGCATCAGTCGATCTTCTTTGCAAATGTCCAAACCATCTTAAGCGATTTTCTCGCATCTTATCCTCGATCGGAGCCACACCAACTTTCTTTCTGATTACATCATTCCGAATCCGATCTTTACTTGTGTGTCCACACATCCACCTTAACATTTTCATTTCTGCTACATTAATTCTTTGCACATGTTCATGGTTCACTGGCCAACATTCGGATCCATAAAGCATAGCAGGTCTCACGGCTGCTTTGTAAAATTTTCATTTAATTTTTAAAGGAATTTTCTTATCACAGAGAACAGCAGAGGCTCCTCTCCACTTTAGCCAGCCGACATTTATTCTATTAGTAACAACTCCATCAATTTTCCCATCATGTTGCAGAATAGATCCCATATATCTAAAGGAATCTCTCTTCTGAATGTTATCGTCACCAATCTTCACCTCGATTCCTTCACCATTGCTTCCATTAAAGGTGCACTCCATATATTCCGTCTTGGGCCCTACTTATACGAAATCGTTTAGTCTCCAACTCATGTCTCCAGACCTCAAGCTTCTCATTTACTCCATCTCTAGTCTCGTCAATTAACACAATATCATCAGCAAATAACATACACCAAGGTAACTCATCCTGAATGTGACTTGTCAACTCGTCCATAAAAAGTAAAAAGAATTGGACTCAAAGTAGAACCTTGATGTAAACCAATGTTGATGTCAAAATATCCAGTCTTCCCAGACGGGGTCCTTACACAAGATAAAGCCCTATCATACATGTCCTTTATGAGGTTAATGTATAGGACAGGTACTTGTCTCTTCTCCAACACTCTCCACAATATCTCTTGTGGGACAGAATCATAAGCCTTCTCCAAATCAATAAAGATCATGTGGAGGTTCTTCCTTTTAGCTCTATAAATCTCCATTGTTCTCCTCAGCAAATGGATGGCTTCAATCGTTGAGCGACCTGGCATGAATCCGAATTGGTTTTCTTTTACGTTGGAAACTTGCCTCAACCTTCTTTCGATCACACATTCCCAAATTTTCATAATGTGACTCATCATCTTGATACCTCTATAATTTAAACAATTTTGAATGTCTCCTTTATTCTTATAAAGAGGCAATACGATACTCATCCTCCAATCTTCAGGCATTTTCTTGCTTCACCAAATAACATTGAATAGATTTGTAAGCCAAGTCAAACCACGCTCACCTAAAACTCTCCATACTTCTACAGGGATGTCATCCGGTCCTACACCTTTCTCAGGTCTCATAACCTTCAAAGCCTCCTCTACTCCTTTCTTTGTATCCGTCTATAGCTTGCATGATTCAAGTAAGTTTCACTACAAGCTAGATTACCCAAAGTGATCTCTCTATTTTCTTCCCCAATGAAAAGTTTATGGAAGTACTGCTCCCATCTAGTCTTTATATCCTTCTAAGTAACAAGCACATGACCTCCTCGTCCTTAATGCATCTTACTTAAGAAAGTTCTTTGGTCATTCTTTCTCTTGCTTTGGCCAACCTGAATATATCCTTCTGTCCCTCCTTAGAGTCAAGATTTTTATACAAACTTCATAAGCTTTTGACTTAGCTTCGCTTACGGCCTTCTTTGCTTCCTTCTTCGCTATTTTGTAGTTTGTGACAGTTTCCTCTGTTTTATCCTTAGACATAGCTTTAAAGCAAGCTCTTTTTATTTTTAGCTTCTCTTGCACCCCTTCACTCCACCACCAAGCCTCCTTTTGACCTGGAGCTCCTCCCTTTGACTCGCCTAGCATCTCTTTAGCTACCTTTCGGATACAAGATGCTACTACCTCCCACATCTCGTTTGCACTACCGCTACAATCTCAAGATAAGTCTTCTAAAACCTTCTCCCTGAAGCTCGCTTGCTTCAGTGGAAGATTCCACCATCTAGTTCTAGTTATCTTAGAAACCCTCCTTTTCTTTACCAGCCCTTTCATTTGTACATCCAAGACAAACAAACGATGTTGGATTGTCAAACTCTCTCCTGGGATTACTTTGCAGTCTTTACAAGACAGCCGATCTCTTCTCCTCAACGCAAAGTAATCTATCTGTGTTCTAGTTGGCCACTCTTATACGTAATTAAATGTTCCTCCCTCTTCTTGAAGAGAGTGTTTGCTATGAAAAGATCATATGTCGTTGCAAAATCTAGGATGGCTTTCCCCTCTTCATTTCTATCCCCAAAACCATGTCCTCCATGAACACTAGCATACCCTGAAGCATTTTTTCCCACATGTCCATTAAAATCTCCACAGATGCAAATCATCTCTCTTTGTGGGATTCCTTGTAGACTTTTATCCAAATCCTCCCAAAAAGCTTGTTTAGTCCTTCCATCTAAACCAATTTGCGGTGCATAAACTGAGATGATATTCAGAATTTCTTCTTCAAGCATCAATTTTAGCAAAATAATTCTATCCCTGAATATTTTTACCTCAACCACACAATCCTTATGAACAACCACTCCAACACCGTTTCTACCCTTATCTTTACCTGAATACCAAAGTTTAAAGCTCGTCTTCTCAATCTCCCTTGCTTTCTCTCCAACCCATTTAGTCTCTTGAAGACACAATATATGAATCTTCCTTCTTTCCATCGTATCCACTATCTCCATCAACTTTCCAATTAAAGTGCCAATATTCCTACTACCAATCCGCAACTTCCATTGCAATCTCTTTTGGACTAACTTTTTTACTCGCATGCGTCCATTATGCGAGAACCCTTGTAAATTTTGGACTGCATTCGAGCGGTGATGCAGCGGAACTAGCTTAATTACCCGCATGCGTTCCTCATGCGGGAACCTTGCAGATTTTGAACTACATCCAGGCTGCGATGTAGCGGTCCTTGCTCATTTTTCATTGCATTCGGGCGATGCAACACGTCGCAAGTAGTGAATGCCCCAACAAAATATGTATGTTTGCTTAAATCCATGTTGAAAAGATCCGACTGTCATGAGGCAACTTCTTAAATAGTATTTTTTTAGAAAAAAAAAGTACTATTTAGGAAGTTGTCTATGACTGTTTTACGATGGTTGTTGGCTACCTAACGCAAGAAAAAATACTATTTAAGAAGTTGTCTATGACTGTTTTACGATGGTTGTTGGCTACCTAACGCAACCCTCCTCATTTACCCAGGTAAAAAATATCAATAAATAATTCGATACAAAAATAAAATATCACAATGAACCAAAAAAGCTGTAAAAGCCGACTTCCGTGGTTTATAACTATTTATAGAAAACTCCAAACAGACCAAACTCACTTTTAAACTTCATATTATTAATACTATTTATGAAAAATATAGAAAAATATTAGAATAAAATCGGTGAGTTTAGTGTTTGGGACCCATTGTATCTATGTACTATATGTAGAAACTTCCTAGATTTTTAATTAGTTAACCATAAATCCGATTAACTTAATTTCTTTTCTAAAAATCTTCTAAAAATGTATAGAAAATAAAAAAATATAACTAAATCAAAATACCAATAAAACTCAACGCCACGAAGACGCTACTTAAATTTTATAGACCTCATAACTCGGCCATACGAACTCCGAATTGGGCAGACTCAGTCTTAAAATTCATATTATTTAATTATCTACAAAATAACACTGATTTCGTTAAAATCTTAGTTAATATGAAAAATGCAGGTTTCGAGACCGTATTAGTATAATTGTACAATGTACCGTAATTTATTATTAGTATTTTCATATATATTAATTTATATACTTTATTAATTCTTTAATATTAAATTAGTTAAAAATAAAAATTATTTTCTTTATTTATTTATTAATTTAAGTAAAAATTTTCCTTATTATTATTGAATTACTTAATTATATTCTTAATTATTTAAAAATTATCTAAATTATTTCTTTAATTAATAACGTAATTACATATTTAATTATATCTTATTAAACTAATTTAATTCAATTATTAAACTAACTTATTATTTATATTAATTAATTTTATTTTGTATTTCCTTTCTCTCTCCTCTCTTTTCTTCTTCGCCATGTTTTTACTTTCTTCCCCAATAGAACCCAATGCCCATCTTCCCTTCCTCCTTCATCCGTCAACCGCCTAATGACTTGGCAGTTGGGTCGTTTGGCTAAATACCTCCTCAACGATCTCCCCTCTCATCCTCTATTAAATGACCTCCGACTCCCCTCGTCACCTCCATCTGCCATTTTGCGACCTCAGTTTTCAGTCGAGAGGAGAAGAGAGTGCATGTGAGGAGGATGATAGCCTCCTCTTCGCCATCTCCATTCTCTCCTAGAGCGAGTTCAGGCAAGATCCACCGGCATTGAGCCCTGCTCGTCGCACGTGCATAGCCTCCGTGCATGTTGTCGCCACGTCGAGGCGATTATTCAGTGGAGCTCCGTCAAATTCTGCATCCCCAGGCGCATCGCACATCCTCCATCCATGTTAGGTTTTGTTCATCTTCTCTTTACTTTCATCATGTCTCTTCTCAATCCCTCTCTTCTCAGTCAATTTCTCTCTGATTTGAATCTCGTTCCGATTACGCATCTGTCTCATTCACAAACAACACACGCATCTCTTCTACATTTTTCCCTTCATCATCTACGCACCTTAAATCCGATCGGGTTTGAGTCAGATCCCAAAAACATTGCCTCCTCCTGGGATCTCCATTCACTCACCTATTTGATGCAAACTTAGGATTTGTAATTCAAATTGGATTTATAGACATTTGAATTAGAAGGAAAGATCTTATTAAAATTGCTTCAAAATTTGTAATTTGAGATTCACGAGGAATTCCATGCATATATCCACAAATTGATTATGGAATCTGCAGGTCATTCCATTACTGAAACTAAAACAAGGAGTATCCTAAGGATCTGCGTCGAATTTGGAGGAGGACACCTTCGAACCTTAGATTCCTATTTACAGGTCTGATCCGCATTGAATCAAATGAGTCGAGCATCTGGCCCTACTCTCTGATCCAAACACGTACTTCGATTGAGAACACGAGCACCGACTCAAGATGCATTTGATCTAGCCATCATTGAATCAAAGCAGTATCCCCGAGTCGATGTTATCTGAAGACGACGGCCTACAGTCGACAACTATTTGGAGACAATTCAAGCAACAACAAATTGGGCAAGAACAGTCCCCATTCCTCAAGATTCAACATTGAACATTAGATCCGATATAATCCCATCCAACCGCATGCGGTCAACCGCTTCAAATGCACATGATCTTTGCGTATTTAGGGGAATTTGAGGGGTATATTTACTACTATGCCCCTAGACGCATTGTAATTACAAACGGGTCTAGTTGCTGGAATAGGGTTGGAAAGTGAAGCACGTGAATTACCACGTGAGCCCGTGGTGATTTTGCGCGAACTACTCCGACGATATCTGATTTTCAAATATGTCCTGCTGAACTGAGTAGTATGTGCCTTTGCACGTGGGTTTTTGGATTGTTTATGTGGATATACCTCCAAGTTCTACCATTTATGCACCCTTTGCATTTTCCAGATCTCACGCGCAATTCACAAGCGCATCAAATACTTTGAGTATTTTGCAGTTCTATCCCTCAAGATTTTTGAATCGACGAACAATTCCTGCTAAATTGAGATCACGTGAAGGTTATAGGCCTATAGGGATAATTGTTCGTTGAACCTCTACAGTTTGTGACTATTTCAAGCGCACCCATATTTTCTAGTATATTACAGTAATTCCCCTACACTGAATACAACACTATACCTTTAATAAATACATACTAAATAAAATAAAAAATATAAAATAAAATAAAAATACATATACATATGTAGTAATAAACTGTATATAGTATAAAATTAGTTTTGAAAAAAAATAAATAAAAATATTTTCTATTATTAATAAATCATTAAAAATACAAAAAACATAACAAACATTAAAAAACATAAAAAATATAAAAATTCCATTAAAAATATAACAAAAATTACTTTTAATATCTTTTACCATATTTTACATAATAAACCCAAATAAAATAAAATTTGAATATTAAAACTAATAAAAAATTTAAAAAGACATAAAAACTTCAAAAATTCATAACTAATTCATAAGAATTTGTATAAAAACAAACAATATATCACTGGAAAGATGATTTCATCTACTTTCTAGTAAAAATTAAAAAATATTTTCTCCCTTTTATTATTTTAAAAATAAAAATACTTCACAGTTTTTAATAAAAACTTTATTTTTCAAACATTAAAAATAATACAAATTTCATAAAAATCTTAAAAACCTCTAAAAATTCATAAAATAGAAAAATAAATTAAAAAATAAAAAATAAAAATAAAAAAATTTACAAACATTTTCTAAAATGAAATAAAATTAAATAAAAATATAGAAAAACCCCTAGAAATAAGAATAAAAATCAGAAACCTTTTACCTTAATTTTTTATAGTTCCCTTAATTTCCAACAGTTTGCCTCCTTAAGTTCGACACTCCTGTACTTGACACTATACACATATTGTTTAGGAGTGTAAATAAAAAAAATAAATTTTCTGCTAAAATCCACCGATCTTTACAACGACAATGGTCTATTTTTAGACGACTCGATCGGTTTGTTTTTCAGATGGCATCGTTGCTAGGGAGGCAACAATAGGGTGCCGTAGACTTAGGTTTAGGGTTTTTCTTTTCGCCATCTTCTTATTTCTCTTTCTAACCTCACAGCTTTTGTTTCTGAATTTATGCAGTACAGTTTGAACAACACGAGACAGAACCGCAAAGCTGATTAGTTGTAATTTTTTGTAATAAAAATATAAAAAATATTGTTCGCAGGAAGGGGCCCCTTCAGGGCATCCTGACTTGTACCTCCCTCCCTTCTTCTCGGGGTCTGTTTCACCAGGTGTCGTGCACGTGGGGGAGCAGAGCACCTAACACAGTTTTCTTGCTTCGCGTTTTTCTCGATGGTTTTCCACAGCTTTTTGAGGATAGCTGCTTGTTAGGAATTCTTGATTTTTCCCTTCTTTGTGTAACTGTAGGTTGGTTCTTGTTTAGGTCGAATCGCCTAGTTGCTTGTCATCTAGGATAAAAACAAATAGACAAAAACATCATTAGACGATTGTTTGAAAATACTCAAAAAAGCGATAACCGAAAATAAAACAGGGAATGCTAAATATATCTGACTCTAAAACGAAACGTAAGGACTCCATTTGATTTGGGCGAGAAATACCCCTCAAATGAATTGTAGGCATTGACTTCAGATTTGTGAGTGAGAGACGACCCTTAAGGTAGAGCCAGAGTCTGGGCTTCTTACGAAGTACTACTTAGTTCATGCATTTAATCACTTACTCTTCAGTGGGGGCTCTCTGGTAGTCGAAAACGGTACTAATTTCCTTAGCAGAGTGGGAGGTTTAGAGGATACCGCAATAGCACAGTCCTCAAGTAACATGGTTAGGCCAAAGCAGTCCGTACTTGCTCCCATACTGGCTGAGAATTGGTGATTTCTTGTAAGAACTCAGGACAATATTTCTGGGATGTTTCGGACACCTATCAGCTCACGCTAATCTGTGAAAAGACTTGTCTACTAAATAACCCTAAAACTGATAAGATAAACGACCGAACTCTTACGGTCTTCATCAGGGTTGCGTTGGTGAATCTGGGGTTTACGTTACATTTGATTTTGCGAGTGAGTCCTACCTTTCAGATCAATCAATCGATTAGAAGTCACCTGTTTTTTCAAGATGATGGGTAGGAGGTCTCTTAGGCTGAATTTTACGGCACCGCTTCCCCACACACCTACTCGTCCATCTAGGTCAGTTCAAGATAACCCTCTCTTTGAACCTGAGTTATCTCAATCTCCTCCTTTAATCTCATCCCCCGGGTCGGTTCGTGAGAACCTCTTGTTTGAGATGATTCGGGACATCTTCCCCCATCCAGGTGAGACCTTGACTCTGGAAGTTTTTCTCAATCACTATGTTAATCCACCTTCGTTTATCATTTTATAGATATATGCAGACTTATCAGAGCCATACATGGATGCATTCTCCTTCCTGCAAATAGTTTTGAATGGAAGGGAGCACGGTTGCAGAATGTTTCAGAAAATCCAGATAAGGCGACGATCAATGCTAGTATTCTTGCTTCCCTTGAGATTATGCAGACTCGGATTAGGGAGCAAGAATTTCTGATGACCGAGATCCGAGCTGAGTTGAGACAGTTGAAAGAGAAGAGACATATTTCAAATGATGATGAGCCAGATAGAGAGGAGACAATACCTACAGAGCCTGTACGCACGAAGATAGCTTCACACAATCGGAACTTCTTCTGCTAGTGGATGGATTCGACTTCCTCTTATTCGCGGATCATTTGTCCTCACATCGAGAGATTATTCAAACTTTACCGATTTTTCATGGGCAATTCACTGAGGAGCCACATTCACACCTTCGAGAGTTCGATCTAATTTGTTTTATAGTATATGACTCTCAAGTTGATGAGGATACAATTCGGATGATAGCATTTCCATTCTCCCTAGCTGATAAGGTCGCGTACTGGTTGCAGCATTTAGGGAGGATAATTACTACATGGGTGAATTCTTGAGCAAATTGTACACCATCGGACGTACGAATGTTGCAAAGTCTCTCATTACCAGTTTCTCCATGTTAGGGAGCGAGCCATTCCACGAAGCATGGGATCGTTTTTGAGACCTTATTGATAGGTGCCCCCACCATGAGATTTCTAAGGCAAGCTTAGTTCAGAGCTTCTTTGATGGGTTGACACCTGATCTGTAAGGGTTGGTGAGTGCAACTTGTTGTGGCTCATGCTTTTCAAAGCATGAGGATGTTGTCTGGGATATTTTCGAGAAGATGGCATCTCATCATGCCACTTTAGCTCAGACAGACTCTTATACTCAAATGGAGTCACCTGCATTTCTTCACCAGTCTACCATGGAACAAAATGAGGAGGGTCCATCGACGCTTACATCTCCAGAATCATCGTCATATGAAATAAGGAATCTCAACCAGAGATTGGACCACCTAGAGCGAATCGAGACGAGATACAACTAGTTACAAAAGATTGATAAGATCGACATGCCTATAAGGAGCATTAGTGACTTGAAGAACCATATTGAATAGATAACATCTACCGCATCTTCAAGGTTACCAGCTAATTCATCTGATACACAGTCTCTAGTGCAGCAGATACATCACCTTCCGTTGGAGCCTATGGTCGGGCCTCATCAGATTCAGACTTGCACTCAGTGGATGCCAAGATCTCTTTCTCAGCAGTTACCATGGCAATTTTCAGATTACTCATCCAGTTCTTTAGGGCACTCCTATGAGAACTTGTCTTTAGATGATCTTGCCTATCGGATCACCAGTCAGTATGAGAAGAATAGCCAAGATATGGATGAATTCAAGCAGCAGATAATGGATCTCGTGCTAGATCAGACCTCCATGCAGACACAGCAGATAGACTCTACGTCACCTGATGATGTGAATAATGTTGATTTCATATCTCTAAGGAGTGGTAGAGTCCCAGTTGGCGGTGGCTCAGCTTTGCCTGATACAGGTGCATCTGTAGATGATGTTTTCGAGCCAGTTGAGCCTGATGTAGAGAGCCAGTACTGATGCCGCTAGTATCCATGATGATCTGGATGGTGGTGTTGATGCCACCAAATCTGATGATTGTGATGCAGAGATAGCTGTGTTACCGACTTTCATACCTAGTGATGAAGAGATAAGAGTACAAAGAAATGGGAAGAGGAGGAGGTCCAGAAAAAGAAACAAAGATAAAATAATTGTTTCGTCTACTTCTGATGATCAACATAGAGGTATTTCCCGTTTTACAAAAGACCTGATTCTTCTTCTTCATATGTTCCTCATATTATACATATCGACAAGGAGGATGTACAGATTCCTTTTCCTCAAGCACTCTGCCTAAGAAAAGGCGATAAAAAAGAAAATACCAAAAAGACACAAATGTTAGATCTGATGAAAGAGATGCTCGACAAATTCACCATTCAGCTCACTCTTTCAGAAGCTTTGGCACACATCCCTCTTCTACATAAATTTCTAAAGGAGAGAACTACAGTTCGTAGAAAGAAGAGGCAGTGCAATCATTGCTCAGAAATTCATGTGCTGACCAAGGAAACTTGTCACGCCATCCAGAATTGTCTCCCAACCAAAAGATCAGACACAAGAGCGACGTATGTCACATGCGAGATTCTATATTAGACATTTGATCGTACTCTTTTAGATAGAGAATCATCGATTAATCTTCTTCCCTCTTCCTTACTCGACAAGTTCGAGTTCAGACCTCTTAGACCAAGCAGAATGGTCTTGTAGTTTGCTGACAGATCGGTCAAGAGATCGAAGGGATTAATTGAAGACGTTATCGTCACCATTCAGGGTTTGCAGTTCCCTGTGTACTTCATCGTGTTGGACATGGCACTCCCTAAGTGTGTGACTAATACCCCGATCATTTTAGGATGACCTTTTCTGGCAACAACTAAGATCCTTTCTGATTATGGCACATGGATGGTGTACTTTCGCATCCAAGGTGAGAGTATACATATAGAGACGATCCAAGACCTCAAAGCCAAATCAGAAGAGTCTGAGCGAGCATCTGAAGACGGAACCGATAGTCATCAGGATTGTGATTTCGTGTAGACCGGTGATGAGCCATTTGGGCTAAACTGAGTACACGGTCTTTCATCACATCTACAAGAGAGTCTGAGTGTCAGATACCATATGATGGAAGATTGGATAGCACAATCCTAGAGAAAATATAGTTAGAGGCTGAGGCAAATGAGTCTGATGATGATCTTTTTGAATTCCATTCGTGTTGTTCAGATCCTGATCCCTCTGATGTAGATGGTGAACTTTGATTGGAATATGTTTGATGAGTATGCTCCGCATCTCATTTCCGATGAGCCTACAACCAACCTGGAGACCGAGCCAGTACAACAGAGTCAACAGTAATACGAGCAGTCTCCTGATCTTTCTGAGTCAAAGCATGCCGAGTTTACGTAGATAGACCTAGTAGCCTACACCTAGGCCCTAGTCAAACCATCTCTCCCTATTCCTTCTCCCCCTGAGCTCAAACCTCTACCTCAGAGCATGAAATACCTATTCCTTGCTGGAGAGCCTAAAATTTTTCCGATCATCATCGCTTCTGATCTGACCGATGAACAAGAATCTCGTATGATGGAGATTTTTGAAAAGCACGACAAGGCGATCGGGTGGTCAGTAGCTGATCTCCATGGGATTAGTCCTGCTCTATGCTCCCACCACATTTTTCTTGAAGATGATGCCAAACCATCTCGTGAGTTTCAGCGCAGGCTGAACCCGAATCTTTGAGAGGTGGTTATGAAGGAAATATCCAAGTGGTGGAGGGCCGATTTTATCTATCCAATCTCCAACTCCAAATGGGTTAGTCCGTTACATGTGGTACCCAATAAGACGGGAATCACTATAGTGATAAATGAGGATGGAGAGGAGATCGCTACCCAAGTACCGACTTCTTGATGCGTCTGTGTGGACTACAGATGTTTGAATTAGACGAGCAAGAAGGATCACTTCCCGCTACCGTTCATTGATCAAATCATCGAACGATTAACCGGGAAGAGCCATTATTGCTTTCGTGATGGGTACTTGGGATATAACCAAGTGGCAATTGCTCCTGAAGATCAAGAAAAGACAACATTCTCCTGTTCGTTTGGAACGTATGCTTTCAAACGGATGTCCTTTGGATTATGTAATGCTCCGGCTAAATTCCAGAGGTGCATGCTTTCTATTTTTGTGATATGGTGGGAGATATCTTGGAGGTCTTCATGGATGATTTTTCGGTCTATGGCAATGATTTTGATTCCTACCTTTCTAGCCTAAACTGTGTGCTTCAGAGGTGCACAGAGGTTATCCTCGTTCTTTCTTGGGAGAAGAGTAATTTTATGATGACTCAGGGGACGGTCCTTGGTCATATCATCTCCAACAGGGGCATGGAGGTGGACCCGACCAAGGTGGATATCATAAAGAAGCTCAATCCACTGTCCAATATGAAGCAGTTACGGTCTTTCCTCGGGCATGTCGGTTTCTATCAACGTTTCATACGAGACTTCAGCAAATTTCCCGACTATTATCTGATCTTCTCGCAAAAGACACCAAGTTTATTGTTGATGATAAGTGTCTTTCAGCTTTCGAAAATCTCAAGAACATGGTTGTAGAGGCTCCTATCCTTCAGTCACTCGATTGGTCTCTTCCATTCGAGATCATGAAAACACCTCCGATTTTGCCGTTGGGGCTGTTGGGACAGATGAGGGATGACCTTCCATTTGCCATACACTATGCTAGCAAGACTTTGGATACCGCCCAACGGAATTACACATATACATAGAAAGAAATGTTGGCCTTAGTGTTTGCCTTAGATAAATTTAGATCCCACATTTTAGGATCCAAGGTAACCATCTTCACTGACCATACCACCATCAAGTACTTAATGGACAAGAAGGATTCAAAGACGCGTCTGATCAGATAGATCCTTCTACTCAAGGAGTTTGATATTGTGATAAAAGATAAGCCTGGAGTCAAGAATGTGGTGGCAGATCACCTCTCTCGGTTAGAAACACCCGAGACTTCTGAGTTTGATGCACCTATTACCGAGACCTTTTGTGACTAGGCGATTATTGATGTCGCCTCGCTGCTATGGTATGTCGATATTGTGAACTTTCTTGTTGCTAAAAAAGTTCCACAAGCTTGGTCCAGACAGAGACTTGAGACTTTGATGAATCCACGTTTCATCATCTCTATTCTATCATTTTGGCCTTAAAAGCCCTAGCAAATGCGTGTAAATAGGTGTAATTCATGCATTTTAGCATTCATGTAGTTGTGTGTAAATATTATATAAAATGCGGTTTTTAAAGCCAAAATTATAGAATAAAAAAGAAAAGAAAAAGAATAAAATATTGTAAATATTTTATGACCTGAAACCCCGAGACCTAGGCATGTTGATGAATATATCGACAAGGAATAAAGTAGGGGGAGATAAGGGCAAAAAAAACACAGTATAAATATACTTTTTAATTCATTCTTTATTCATTTTGGGACCTATTTTTGATTCCACTTTTTATACTTCAAATAAAGAAACTTTGTACATGAAAGTTGTAGATAATTTTATAAAGAAAAATACAAAATTGATTTCACTAAAAATAATGTACAGATAAAAAGTTATGGTCTGAATAAAATTCCAGAATCCCAACTTCCCAGACCCGTATCTCACAAATAAAAACTCCAAATGCAGCATACTCACCTTTAATTGTATATAGAAGAAAATAAGCTAATTATTGGTGGTGGTTTCGCATTTGGCGGAGCTACGATTTGAAAGTTGAATTTTGGACCCTCATTGTACAGTGTACTGATTAAAATATTCAATTTATTCTTTATTCATTATTTTTCTATTTTTATATTTTTATAATGTTGTAAATATTACTTATAATAATTATGTACATTAAAATAAGAATAAAAACCTAAATAAAAACAAAAATAAAATACTTAAAAATAAAATACATAGATACATTACCTATATATATACCTATACAAAACATACTTGTATTTTAGTAACTATACAAAACATATAAGAAAAAAATAAAAATATATTTATGTATATAAAAGTATTTTATAATTTTTTAAAATAATAAACAAAAATAAATAAATTAAATATACAAATTAAAAATAAAAGAATACAATATATAGCATAATACTCCTATAAAGGGTATAATAGTCAACTTGTAAAAATATACCTCTAAAAAATAAATAAAAATCACAATAAAATAATTTATAAAATTATAAGCATTTTTTATTTTATAACCATAATTAAATAAAATAGTTTGCTATTTTATTTCGATTTTTAAAACATTTTCTCAGGTTTTTTCCTGGTTGGTCCACATGGACCAACCAGGAGGGCTGGAGAGTTGACCTCGGTCAACTCTCTGCCCAACACATGTGGCATATCAGAAGTGGCCGTTGACCCACTTTCACCCAATTCTCGAGGCCACTCCGTTACTCCTTTCATGATGGCGTCTTCTTCGAAGTTGTTCCTCGATCTTAGATGAATCACGCCAGAGGATTATTTCGACCCTTGGGTCGTTGTTTCGCCCGTGATCGCACCTCGAAGTTCGCCCCTTTGGCCAAGTTTCAAAACCACACCCATTTCCCCCATTTCAGTTCGAACCCATTTTGACTAGCCTAAGCCCTCCTTTGGCCAAGCTCTGGACGGGAGAGGTGACAGCTCTCCTCCAGCTTCCTCCAGAAGGCCGCGGCGACGTCGGGTGGCGCTTCCACCACCTCCGGCCATGCTCGGCCGTTGAGGTTCCTGTTCACGGTGTCCCGCCGTTCGAGCGCGTTTTTAGTCGTTTTTTTGCTGCTGTTAATCGTTTTTACACTCCTACGTCTCATTATAGCTTTATCTTTTCATTTAACCGCTCGCACTCGCTCAGATTAGCCCATCTGAAGTTCACCGGAGTTTTGCTCCGGTGAACCGCCTCCCGCACGACCCATGTTTTTTTCCGCCCTCAAGGGACCTGGGAACCATTCACTGTCAGTCTTGGTGCTTCATTGCAGGTCCCAGGATCTCAAGGATTCGATCTGGTTCGATTTTTGGACGCCCAACCTTCCTGGACCCACCCCCGCTCGTCGACGTCGCGGCGGCGTGCTGGTGGTCCAAACGCCTTTTTGAAGCAGCCATCCCTCCAAGGGGACTTCTAGGAAGCGTGTGGGGCCATCGTAAGGGACTTCACGAGCCCTGGGGATCAAGTTTTTGGCGAATCAAAGTCGGGGGTGGCCTGTTCTTAGCACGTTCTTCCTTCAAGCGCCAGGGCCGTCCGATTTCGCCCATCCTCCAGAGGTTACAGCAGCCGTCGGATGACGAATCACCTCAACCATTGATCGGCCTTAGCCGATCTAATCAAGACCGTCCGGGCGAAGGGGTATCGCCTCTCGTGCGCGCGCCACGTGGCGTAAGTGGGCGCGCACCCACCGTCTGATCCGCGCTGAGGAGAGGGTATTTTGCACCATAGCCCTCCTCGTTTTTGTATTTAAGCATTAACTTCTAAACTTTCAGTGGTAGGGTATAATATCCTGTAACATTTGCAAACCGTTCCTCGTGGTTTTGGGTAATTACTGGGACATCCTCGCCAGGCGCGCGAGCAACGCACGTGCCTTGGGCATTTTTGCAAGCATAACCTCGTAATTTTTGCTATTGATATTTAGTCCAGCACGTATTTAATTGTAGTATATATTTTTGTGGATCTTTTGCATTCTGGCCCTCGCAGTTTAGGCTAATTACACATATACCCCTGCGTACATGCTTTTTCTTTTTGTTGCTTGTATTTTATGCATGCACCTATAAACCCCAAAAAAATCTCCAAAAATCACATTAAGCTCCTGCTGTAGTGTAGATTATCACCATATTTTTATTTTTCATAATTATTGCATTTTTATATTTATTAAAAATAAAAAATAGCCATTTTCAGCACTGTCTAGCTTATAAAATTCAAAAAAAATATAAAAACACTCCAGAAAAATCCCAAAAAAATATATTTTGTTACCTTTAGTGTGTTTTAGCTCCAGACCAAAAATCATTAAAAATACAAAAGAAAACTCCAAAAAATCACAAAACTCTAAAAACCTCTATAAAAATATTAAAAACTCTACAAAATCCCTAAAAATACAAACTTTGTGCCTAAATTTTCCCTATTTCATTATCTTTCATTGAAAATTGAGTTGGAGAATTTTTGCTACTGATTTCCATTTTATTTCTCCATTTTAGTTTCAGCCTTGCATTTTATTCACTGTTTTCTTTAGTTTGCTATTTAAAAATACCAAAAACATTCTAAAAATTACCCAAAAATCACAAAAACAGTAAAAAAGTAGAAAAAGACCAAAAAGACTTTATTTGCTTACTTTTGAATATTTTTATCTATTTTTATAAATACCTCTTTTTCCCATTTATTACATTGTCTTTATTTTCCAATATTGAAAAAGAAAAAAATATAAAATATAAAAAGAAAATATAAAATCAGAAAATTAAAAATCAAAATACAAAAATATAAAATTAAAAATTAAATAAAAAAATATAAAATTTAAAACCCACAAAAAATTAGCATAGTAGGCACTTGATCACATACACACACATTTTGAGCATTTTTGCCCCGATCTAGCCTTTCTGCTCCTTGTGTTCGACCTCTACAATACTTGCACCTATACACATCTTGTTGTAGAGTTATAATAAATTTTAACTCCACACATTTACTTTCATTGCTTGATATATTTGTCGTGGGTTAATTGTTGTTTTAATCCGAATTTCGCGTGGTCGATTCAGTGATTGAGTTCCTGCCTTGTGTGGAACTTAAGATCACCGATTTCTGGGTTAAACAAATGGCGCCGTTGCCGGGGAGCAACAACGCTTAGTTCGGGTCTTGTTTGTGATTGTGATTTGATTGTCTATTTCGCGGCTTTCATTTTTGCTATTTTATTTTCTTTATTTTTGATATATCTATTGAGTTGTCTAACCTTCTCTTTTGTTGACTTTGTGCGAGGAACCGCGGATCGAGGGAGGCGCTCCACCCTAGGCGCCTACGCACCCACGTGAAGCCGGCATCTGCTAGCCGAGCATCGAGGAGACGAAGAGGATTTTTGTAGACCGAGCTCCACAGTAGTTGTAGAATTTATTTCCTACATTTATTTTTGTAATTTTTGTGAGAGAGAGACCACTATATTTGTAATAATACAGGTACCCCCGGACTTGGACTCTTGAGCCTAATTTCCAAGTGATTGTTCACTTGGGGGCTCACCGCGGTTTTGTCGGCTTTTCTTCGCATTTTTTATTTTGTTTTCCGGTTTTATTTTTCATTTCTTTTGTGTGATTGAGCCCTTAGTTTTTAGGATTGCTTGCGATAGATTAAGGCAAAACACCTAATACCTTTGCATGCACCTATAGTCTCGTTTGGACTTAGTCAAATTTAAACAGTTGATTCATCATCTTCGATCCGCCGCGCCGCGAGCTCTCCCCGCAAAGCGCTTTCTCCTAAACTCAAGTGTGTTGAGTAGAGGAGGGGTGAGCCTAGACCGGACATTAGGGTTGAGGATTGGTGGTCAGCTTGTGGTTCTTCCCGCTAATAGCAATTTCTGAACTTAGGGCGATTTCATTGGCTTGCATTTGCATATAGATAGGTTTCAATTCTGCTGAGCATCCTTGCATGTAGAGTGCTGGAGGCAAGGTGAGCATTTACGCTTTAGCATTCATCATCGTTTTGCCGCTTGCATTGCTTTCCCGCTCCTCTACCTCTGATTTTGATCACCTAGGATCTTAAAGGAATTGATTCCTCGTTAGGCGCGTGCATTTTTACTAAAAATCCAAAAAAGTGATAACCAAATAAAATTGGGACTGCTAATATTACTTGGCCCTAAAATCCACCAAAAAGAAAATCTTGTATTGGGGCGAGTAATCCCCTCATTGTCTTCGTTTTACTTGCTCGCGCACACACTAAGGTTAGTGCCCAAATCCCATATTCAGCCCCCTAAGTGTTTGTGCAATTTTGGACTTCTCGCCTAACTCTAAAACATACAAGATAAAAAGACTGCATTTGTGGTCTTCACCGAGTTGAGTAGGTGAATTGAGGATTTGACTTGTTTTCATTTTTGCTTGTGATTGTTTTGTGTGTGTCCTAGATCGCTCCTGCGCACTTGCGCCCTTCTTCTCCACTCTCTTGACTTGACCGTCGTGCTCTCCCGATCATTTTCCTTTTGTTTTCGAGATGGCCGACTAGAGCGTATTTTATCCGGATTTTGCGGATTATTCGTTCACTCCAGCTGGTCCACCTCCCTTTTTCCATGAGGACTTTGCTCCTGACTTTTGTACATATCCGCCTCAGCCACAGTATCAGACCTCGGATTTCTATCCACACCCACTTCCACTTCCGTATTCTCCACCTTCACATCCACCTGAGGCCGAGCTGTTGGAGTCACCTTTCATGGAGTCCACCCTTGAGCACTTGACCCAGATGATGGATCATATGAGACAGAGGATTGACCACCTCACTAGTACCAATAAGAGCGACCATGATGTTCCACCATTTGATGATATGGGTTCACTCGAGGATTTCCATGAGAGCTTGCAATCACCAAAATTACAAAAAAAATGAGAAAAATTTGAAAATACAAAAAGAGTTCGGGAGACACATGATCGAGCCAGACTGTGAGGAAAGGTACCACTTGCCAGATCCTTTGACCACACAGCCTTTCACACCCGGTCCCACCTTTGACCCCGAGGATGCCGCTATACAGACTGCTCTTGGCATGCCTCGTGTATATGATGATTCCAACTTCCTCCCTTGTATGGAGGAGGTCCAAAAATTCAAAAAAATGTTGACTGAACCCGAAGTGGTGGCCACCATACATGAGATTATCCGTGCCCCACTTCAGCAGGCCATAACTGATTTATCTGCTCCTCTTCCCAAGAAGAGAAAGCGGAGGAGCAGATCTGAGCGTCATATCTTGACCATGGCCACTGCCCATGCCATCACACACCGTCCCATTCCTCGGAAGAGGAACACTGCCACACCATTCATTAGTTGCACCATCTCTGACCACACATGTGATCACACTCTCCTAGACGGCGGTGCCTCGATTAGCATTATACCCTTCTCGCTGGTACAGTCTCTTCACTTAGGGCCTCTCAAGAAGACCAGGATGATCGTACAGTTTGCTGATGGATCAATAAAGAGGCCGAAGGGTATCCTTGAAAACGCCGTCATTTCGATTCAGGGCACGGGCCACATAGTTGATTTTGTCGTACTGCCCATGGAGACCTCCACAGGGGAGCACTCTCCAATCATCCTGGGATGACCATTCCTCGCCTCTGCGAGGGTCGTTATTGATTACGGATCAGGAGAGATTCGCTTCCATCCTACTGACGAGAGCGAAGCGTTGATCACCGCACCTACTGCCGACCAGAGACCTGCACCTGATATGACTTCACCTATCTTGGCTGACCCCGAGGACTATGATCTATATGAAGACATCAGAGAGACCTTCTTCATGACCGATGATGAGACCCGAGAATTCCTCTCCAAGGAGGAAAGCTCGGAAAGCATAGACCTTGGTGTTTCCGCTTCCTGTGATTGGCGATGTGTTGATGACATCCGCGGGATCTACACGATTGACACCATTGAGCGGAGGGAGGATTTAGAGACTATACATGACGGACATGCTCTGACTACTTCCACTGATGAGTCCGCTCCTGTCCATGTAGATACTGATGAGACTAAGGCCGAATTTGATTTAGTTGCTTTTCTTCAGAAATTCGGGCCTTTTGATGAGAAAGATGATCCAGTTGAAATTATAGAGGACGACCAGAGTTCGACTACTTCCACCGATGAGTTCGTGCCTTTTGGTTTTGACCTGGATGACTCCTCGCAGGACGACTCTGAGTACACTACTTCCGATGATGATGAGTTCGTCCCATTCCACTTTGATATCAGCGAGACTCCCAAGGCCGGACCTAGCCGCACTTCTTTCACTACACCGTCTGTGCCTTCACACCCTAGGGCCCCTGAGGACCTTCACTCTGTCGACCCTGATCGGCTTCCGTCCACTGTGGACCCCGATGTCGACCTGCATCACACCAGATCCATTCCGCAGCGGTCCCGCAAGAAGGTTCGCTTTCAACCTTCTTGATCATGTGTACATCCATCTCTGTTGTATATTCACTTTTGTGTGCCTCTGTTCTCTCTACCGTTTTGCTCGTCCCCCATTCTCGTGTTTGCCTTACTTAGGACGTACTTTATCCTAAGTATAGGGGGGTGGACGAACCGAGTGTTCTTTCATCGTTTCGTGTCAGCACTCCTGTTGTTGCCTATACTTAGGGCTTCTTTTACCCTAAGTATAGGGGGAGTGGTGTGTACATCCTCACGATCTCTTCTTCCGTCTTCATCTCTTTCTTCTTTTCTTCTTTTCTTCTTTTCCTCTTCTATCTTCTTCATCTACCGAAAAGGTGCCGCCCCTTTTTGTCAGTCTTCTATACTTAGGACGTACTTTGTCCTCAGTATAGGGGGGTGTGCACCCCGAGTTGTTCTATTCTTTTCGATCCTCTCCATTGTCTCCTCTTCTTGTCTATACTTAGGGATATCTTACCCTAAGTATAGGGGGAGACAATTTGAGTACGATCTGTTCATTCCCACCCTTGACCCTCCCTGCTTTGTGTACAGTCTGCTATACTTAGGATTATTTGATCCTAAGTATAGGGGGGACGGTCAACTTCTCATTCATTGATTCATTCATTCTTTAGACTTGTCTATACTTAGTACGAGTTATGTCTTCTCTTTTCTCTATGATCTATGAGGACATAGCTCAAGCTAAGTATAGGGGGGTTGTATATACTACGTATATACTTAAGCCATAACTCGTACTTTCGTATTTTCCTAATAAATATGGCTAAAAATTCTTTAAAATTCATTAAAAATCCCTAATAAAAAGGTGTTTTATTCCTCAAATTCTTTTTGTATTTACTGATTAATAAATCAGGTGAAAATGTTTTTTGCAAAATGTTTGAAAAATAGTTTGAAAAACTTTGTGAACATCTATTGAAAACTATTTTGAAAATATTTTGTTACATGTTTTCAACCTGTGTAGAAATGTGTGGTTTGTAAAATTTCTTTTCTTTGTGTGAAATAAAATGTTTGAAAAATGATTTGCAAATGGTTTGAAAAATGGTTGCAAAAATATTTTGAAAAACCTATATATACTGTTTTGAAAGCCTTTGCAAAAATGATTTTCAAATGTGTTTACATGTTTTCAAAAATGTTTGTAAAAACTATTTGGACTATAGTTTTCAAAAATTGTGTGAAAAGCTTGTGTCAAATAAGTTTGAGGAATACTGACATCACACCAAAATTCACTATATGTATATATCTATATGTATAAAATTGACCACTTACCCTTGTAAATTCTTAAAATCCACTTCTTGTAAGTATAAGAAGCACTCCCGTGTACATATTTCTAACCTAGTTTTTAGCCAAAATCTTTTTATTTTCAAAAATCCCAAAAACATTTGCAAAATTAAAATCCAAAAACACTTGAAAAATCCTTTTGAAAAAGACAAAAAAATGCATCTACATATGTATGCATCATCTTTTCAAAAATCCATAAAAAGTTCAAAATCTTTGAAAATTGCATCACAAAAATATTTTCTGCATAGCATTGCATAGCATGAGCATTTTTCGGATTGAGTTTGATAGTTGAACAAGTCTAAGTAAAATCCGGAGATTGGAGCTTGATTGGACCTTAAAATCTACCTAATAACAGGAACCTTATAGGAACTGGGTTTGTGGTACTTCAGGTCTAGTTGACTTAATTCTTTGAGGATCACGAGACTTGGTTCAATGGATTCTTGACTGCCTAAGTAGAGTATTTCAGAGCACACGCACGACACTTGTTGATTATGACCTAACTTGGACACCTGCACCTTTCACATGGCTCAACTCAGTTGGAGTGGTGAGGGGATTGGATTTGCCGGTATGAGACGCACACAAGTGGAAACACTTGTCCTCCTCTAGGGAGGGAAGTGCACCCCAACCCGTCCAGTGATAAGGAAGTCTAAAGACAGGAGGCTGTGGGTTGCGATAAAGATTCAAAAGAGGGATAGTCTACTGGCTCTAGAGGAAAAACTCCTTATGTAAATGCTGCTGTATATAGTATTTCAAAAAAAAAAGAAAAAAAAAAGAAAAGAAAGTTCAGGCATGTACAAAAATAAGAAGCCTGCAAGTATGTACAAAGTCAATAAGCAAGCTTGAGTTCCAAAGTCATATCATGTGAGCCTGCAGCAGGATGACTTGACTACACTGGTCTTGCATCCCAGGATAGGTAGCTACACTGGCTACCGTCCATTCTTCTCTTCACCCCCTCCTCTTGAGTTGGTTGCCACTTGAACTTAGAAGGGAATACCCCGCTCCTCGAGGATGGAGTTGTTGGATTGGGGAATCATTGGGTTGTCGTACTGGAGAAGTCAGTTTCTTTGTCATTCTAGTTGGGGAGAGCCACCATCACTTACATTGTACGAGTCAGATTCATAGTCATAAGGGTTTGCATATGAATTGAGATATTTCTGACCTGGCTATCGAGGAGACTTGGACAGAGTTTTGAGATTCTCAGGGACTGTTGGATTTCAGATTCGGTTCTCAATAAGGTTCCGCCCGCACTAAAATTCCGAAGGTCCGACTTAAGCTCCAAACTTTGATTTTGTGAAGACAAGTTTGATAATTAAATTTAGTCCATCTTTCTTCTTTTTCTTTTCTTTATTTTTCTTTTTCTGCACTTATTGCATAAGTGTTTGCTAGGGACTAGCAAAGGCAAGTATAGGGGGATGATGAATCCACGTTTCATCATCTTTATCCTATCATTTTGGCCTTAAAAACCCTAGCAAATGCGTGTAAATAGGCGTAATTCATGCATTTTAGCATTCATGTAGTTGTGTGTAAATATTATATAAAATGAGATTTTTAAAGCCAAAATTATATAATAAAGAAAAGAAAAGACAAAGAATAAAATATTGTAAATATTTTATGACCTGAAACCTCGAGACCTAGGCATCTTGATGAATAGGTCGACAAGGAATAAAGTAGGGGGAGATAAGGGCCAAAAAAAACACAGTATAAATACCTATACTTTTTAATTCATTCTTTATTCATTTTGGGACCTATTTTTGGTTCCACTTTTTATACTTCAAATAAAGAAACTTTGTATATGAAAGTTGTAGATAATTTTATAAAGAAAAATACAAAATTGATTTCACTGAAAAATAATGTACAGATAAAAAGTTATGGTCTGAATATAATTCCAGAATCCCAACTTCCCAGACCCGTATCTCACAAATAAAAATCCAAATGTAGCATACTCACCTTTAATTGTATATAGAAGAAAATAAGCTAATTATTGGTGGTGGTTTTGCATTTGGCGGAGATACGGTTTGAAAGTTGAATTTTGGACCCTCATTGTATAGTGTATTGATTAAAATATTCAATTTATTCTTTATTCATTATTTTTCTATTTTTATATTTTTATAATGTTGTAAATATTACTTATAATAATTATGTACATTAAAATAAGAATAAAAACCTAAATAAAAACAAAAATAAAATACTTAAAAATAAAATACATAGATACATTACCTATATATATACCTATACAAAACATACTTGTATAAACTATACAAAACATATCAGAAAAATAAAATAAAAATATATTTATGTATATAAAAGTAGGCACTTCCACCACCTCCGGCCATGCTCGGCCGTTGAGGTTCCTGTTCACGGTGTCCCGCCGTTCGAGCGCATTTTTAGTCGTTTTTTTTGTTGCTGTTAATCGTTTTTACACTCCTACGTCTCATTATAGCTTTATCTTTTCATTTAACCGCTTGCACTCGCTCAGATTAGCCCATCTGAAGTTCACCGGAGTTTTGCTCCGGTGAACCTCCTCCCGCACGACCCACGTTTTTTTTCCGCCCTCAAGGGACCTGGGAACCGTTCACTGTCGGTCTTGGTGCTTCATTGCAGGTCCCAGGATCTCAAGGATTCGATCTGGTTCGATTTTTGGACGCCCAACCTTCCTGGACCCACCCCCGCTCGTCGACGTCGCGGCGGCGTGCTGGCGGTCCAACCGCCTTTTTGAAGCAGCCATCCCTCCAAGGGGACTTCCAGGAAGCGTGTGGGGCCATCGTAAGGGAATTCACGAGCCCTGGGGATCAAGTTTTTGGCGAATCAAAGTCGGGGGCGGCCTGTTCTTAGCACGTTCTTCCTTCAAGCGCCAGGGCCGTCCGATCTCGCCCATCCTCCAGAGGTTACAGCAGCCGTCGGATGACGAACCACCTCAACCATTGATCGGCCTTAGCCGATCTAATCAAGACCGTCCGGGCGACGGGGTATCGCCTCTCGTGCGTGCGCCACGTGGCGTAAGTGGGCGCGCACCCACCGTCTGATCCGCGCTGAGGAGAGGGTAGGACATCCTCGCCAGGCGCGCGAGCAACGCACATGCCTTGGGCATTTTTGCAAGCATAACCTCGTAATTTTTGCTATTGATATTTAGTCCAGCACGTATTTAATTGCAGTATATATTTTTGTAGATCTTTTGCATTCTGGCCCTCGCAGTTTAGGCTAATTACACATATACCCCTGCGAACATGCTTTTTCTTTTTGTTGCTTATATTTTATGCATGCACCTATAAACCCCAAAAAAATCTCCAAAAATCACATTAAGCTCCTGCTGTAGTGTAGATTATCACCATATTTTTATTTTTCATTATTATTACATTTTTATATTTATTACAAATCAAAAATAGCCATTTTCAGCACTTTTTAGCTTATAAAATCCATAAAAAATATAAAAACACTCCCGAAAAATCCCAAAAAAAATATATTTTGTTACCTTTAGTGTGTTTTAGCTCCAGACCAAAAATCATTAAAAAATACAAAAGAAAACTCCAAAAAATCACAAAACTCTAAAAACCTCTATAAAAATATTAAAAACTCTACAAAATCCCTAAAAATACAAACTTTGCGCCTAAATTTTCCTTATTTCA
The DNA here is from genome assembly GCA_037367405.1 of Ottelia alismoides. Lineage (NCBI taxonomy): Eukaryota > Viridiplantae > Streptophyta > Magnoliopsida > Alismatales > Hydrocharitaceae > Ottelia > Ottelia alismoides. The sequence goes on along the minus strand of JAZKJV010011295.1, from coordinate 167,406 downwards.
TTATCTTTCATTGAAAATTGAGTTGGAGAATTTTTGCTACTGATTTCCCTTTTATTTCTCCATTTTAGTTTCAGCCTTGCATTTTATTCACTGTTTTCTTTATTTTGCTATTTAAAAATACCAAAAAACATTCTAGAAATTACCCAAAAATCACAAAAACAGTAAAAAAGTAGAAAAAGACCAAAAAGACTTTATTTGCCTATTTTTGAATATTTTTATCTACTTTTTTAAATACCTCTTTTTCCCTTTTATTACATTGTCTTTATTTTCCAATATTGAAAAAGAAAAAAAATATAAAATATAAAAAGAAAATATAAAATCAGAAAATTAAAAATCAAAATACAAAAATATAAAATTAAAAATTAAATAAAAAATATAAAAATTAAAACCCACAAAAAATTAGCATAGTAGGCACTTAATCACATACACACACATTTTGAGCATTTTTGCCCCGATCCAGCCTTTCTGCTCCCTGTGTTCGACCTCTACAATACTTGCACCTATACACATCTTGTTGTAGAGTTATAATAAATTTTAACTCCGCACATTTACTTTCATTGCTTGATATATTTGTCGTGGGTTAATTGTTGTTTTAATCCGAATTTCGCGTGGTCGATTCAGCGACTGAGTTCCTGCCTTGTGTGGAACTTAAGATCACCGATTTTTGGGTTAAACAAACTTTCCTCGCGAAAGCCAAGTCTTACCATTCCGATCCTTTATCACGAAGGAGTGAATTTTGTCTGGCGTCGGTGTATTCCTCGGGAGGAATACAAGAGTGTCCTCATGTATTGCCATAGATTAGAAGCTGGAGGGCATTCAGGGAAGAGGACATCACAGAAGATGCTCCAACTGGCCTTTGGTGGCCTATGCTCGTTGCGGATGCCCATGCATTCGTAAAGTGATGTACTCACTATAAGAGAATGAGCACTTGTGGACATAGAGACATGATGTCGATGCAGTCGACTCACTTCCGTGAAGTGTTTGATGCATGGGGTATCGACTTTATGGGTCCATTCCTGAAAAGTCAGGGGTTTGAGTATATCCTTCTAGCTGTGGATTATGTGAGTCGTTGGGTAGAGGCTATTCCTGCCCAAGCCGCTGATGCGAACATGGTCTGTATGTTCCTGAGAAAGCACATCATTATGCGGTTCAGGGTCCCTCATGTCCTCATATCAGATGGAGGTAGCCACTTCATCAACGATAAGGTAAGAGCACTTGCTAACAAGCTCGACATAGACCATCGGGTTGCTACTCCGTATCACCCTCAGACGAATGGTCTAGCCAAGGTCTCCAATAGGGAGATCCAGATGATCTTACAAAAGGTTGTTCGCCTAGACCGAAGGGATTGGTCACAGCTTTTGGACTCAGTTCTTTGGTCTTATAGAACATCCTTCAAAACTCGATTAGGAACATCTTCCTTTCGACTCGTTTATGGCAAGCATGCCACTTACCTGTTGAAATCAAGCACCAATCTTTGTGGGCAGTGAAAGAAGTGATCCTTGGCCTAGATGATGCTGGAGATCAAAGGCAGTCTGAACTGACAGCCCTGTAAGAATTGAGGGATGAAGCCTTGATGAGGCCTCATTCATCACTCTTTATTCTTTTATTTTAGCTAATTATCTTGGCAAAGCATCATGTAAATAGTTGTAAATACAATAAATTAGCAATAAGTATGCATTTATTAATATTCTATAATTAGCATGTATTTGTGCAAAAAAAAAGAAGAAAGAATAAAATAAAAAGAAGGAAATATTTAGAATAAATATTGAGTGACTTAAACCCAAGAGAGGGCCAAGCATTGTCCTGATCGCCAAATAAAATAACTAGAGAGAGATAGAACCACTCTACCTTGTATATATATACCATTTATGTATATAATTTATTTTTAAAAAAATGAAAATAAAAAGGTATTTTTAGTTCCTTGTATATATTTTTAAAAATAAAACAAAAATTAGAAAAAAATAAAAATAAAATTAGAATAAAATTCTTTCTCTCTCTCACTTGTATATAACACATGCATATATGTATCTTTTCCTATTTATAATTGTAAATAAATAATAAAAATAAAATAATAATAATTTTATACTCCAAAAATTATGTTGTAAATAAATAAAATATATAATTGGATATTGTTGTAAAAATAATAAATTAAAAATAATTGTACAAAATACATAGGTATTTTATACATGTATATAATACATTATATTGTATATACCATAAATTATTTTTCATAAAAATAAATAAAAATGATAGAAAAATCCCTTGAAAAATAAGGAACATTTTTCATTTTATTTATTTCTTAATTAAAATCATTTATTATTTGTTATCTATTTATTTTTGCATTTTTCTGCTATTTTGTCGTCTAGTCTATTTTGTCTCTTCTCCCGCCGCACCTGATTGGTCCAGGGCGGATTGTTGACCCCGGTCAACTGCCCCCTAGACCTTCCTGTGGTCGGACCCGATTTTTACTCGTGTTCGTCAATTTTTCCTGACCCGATCCAACAACCATCCTCCTCACTCTGAGGCTCCGATGATCGAGGGGAGATCCAGGATCCTCGCTCGATGATTCCTTTAGGGATCCGCCCCTTGGTTCGCGCGCCTCGATCCGGTTCTTCCAACTATCTAGGACATGCTATAAATCCTTCCATCGCCTCCCCAGCTCCTGAGCTCGCGTAGCACCCTTCTTTGATGCCCTAGACACATTCGCCTTGGTGACAACAACCGGAGGCCACTCTTGGTGCTCGGAGAGGTGCTGTGTAGCCGGCGCTCAACCATCGTGGCCGGAGCACCATCGTGAAGAGCCTCCTTCACCAGTCGCAGCGTAGTCGAGGCAAAGACCCCGCCATTCACCTCCCCTGGAGCTCAGGATCACACTAGGTCCTTCATATATCCATTCCATAGTTCCTAGCTCCGCCTTTGGTTCAATCTTTCATTTGTGCTTCGCCGTCGCTCCGCCAGCTCTGACCAGCCCATCGGAGCTTCATCCACCCATTCAAATCGACGCTTCCGCTCACCTTCCATCTTCCCACGCATCCTGATCACCCTGACCTTGGCTCGGATAGCCAAGATTAGGTCATCGGGCTCATCTATCATCCTCGCCGGAGACCCACCCCCATCCACCGTCGCTTCTCTCTGTTTCAGATCCAATAACCCCGACCGGAGCATTGCTTCGAGTTCGAGCTCTCTTTTGCAGGCCTTGACATGCGTGAAGACCATCCAGATCGCTCTCGACCACCTTCGCTGGAGTGCCTCTAGGTCTTAGTTGATGCCACATTCATCCGACCGTCAGCCACTCCATCAGAGCCGACCACCCGACGCAGAAGGGCCCTCCGGTCCTTTGGCCACATCCAGATCCTTCATCGGAGCCACTGGTCACCCCCGGTGCTCCGGTGAAGTTCGCCCCAGCTCAGTTCGTCTAGAGGACCTCTCTGTCGTTGGATCACCCGCATCTTCCAGATGCCATCCTAGCCGCCCATTCACATGGAGGTGTCAGGCCGTTAGATGTCAAATCTAACGGCCATGTACTAGCCACGTAGCTGTCGTCTGTCAGCCGTCAGATCTGACACCTGACGCACCAGAGCCGTACGATCGTGCCTCCTCAGCGGTTGTCGCGCGTCCTCGTCACGCGCCTCATGGGTATATTTCTCATTTTACCCTGCATTTATTTTAGTTTTTATTTTATTCTGTAAAATAAAGTACACAATTAGACCATTTTGCATTTTAGTACCTGTAGTTTTTCCTATTTGCATTTTAGTCCTACCTGTGTGGACCCACATGCTTCGTCACGTGTTTTTCTGAGTTATTTACACTATGTACCCCGAACTTCTTTACTGTTATTAATTGCATATTTAGTTTCCATATTTGTAAATATGCCCCTGTGAATGTTGTTTTACGATATGTGCGGATTTTGATGGCAAAATTGCAGAGTTGACCCAATGTTTTTCTTGCATGTTACATTTTCGTCCCAAGACTTATTTTCTTTGCATTTTGGTTTCTGTGTGCTATGTGTTTTGTCTTGGATTAAATAAATAGCAAAATTGCTCAAAAATCACGAAATTTTGACACGTGGCTCCTGCCACTGTGTAGGAATTTTGATGTTTTTGGGGTTTTGTTTTGATCTTGTTTATTATTTTCTAAAATTCAAAAACATTAAAAAGTTTTCCTGGTTTCTTTAGAAAATCAATTAAAAATATTAAAACCTTGAAAATTTAAAAAAAATCCCGTTTACGTGTTTTGTGTTGTTTTAAGTTCTATTCAATTTTTATTCCATTCTCATTTATAAAACCCATATAATTTGAAAAAGAGTAAAAATCTTATAAAAAATCATTAAAATTCATAAAAACTCAAAAAATGGTGTTTTATTCTTCTGTAGATGGATTTTATGTTGTAGTTTCTCATAAAAATACAGTTAGAATTTTATAGGCATTTTAATTAATTTTAAGTTGCCTTTAGATTCCAGCTGGAAATTGCTTCTTGTTTTTAACTTTATTTGATATTTAGAAAAATAATTAGAAATCAGAAACACCCAGAAATTTCAAAAAAAAACATTTTTAATATTTTAAAAAGACAAAAAAAATTTTGTTTGGAATTTTTGAGTATTTTTAGATCTTTAAATATATGTTTGAGTGTTGATTTTTGCTTTGCTTTTATTCTTTTCTCATTAGAAAAATCATAAAAAATTGAAAAAAAATAAAAACCACCACTTTCCTTATTTTCTTGGTTTCCCGACTACTTCGTAGGTTTTCCATTTCGTGCTCCTTATTGTTGACCCTGGTAGCTATACCAGGTAAAATAAATAGTAAGACCGCTTGCCACATTTTGATTGCTTTATTTCTAAGTTTGGTGGTCTATTTTTCTTGATTGACTGCGTCTTGCGATTCGGGTCACAATGACCCTAGATATTCCTTAACCCGAGTAGCAAAATCGTGTCATCAGAATGGTGCCGTTTCTGGGGAGCACGGCTTAGTAGTCGGTTTTACTTTTTCGGCTTTGTTTTTATTTTTCTTCTTTTTATTTTTCTTTACATGTTTTCTTCTTATTTTTCTTTTTATGTTTATTTCTTTTTATTTATTTTCATTTTTCATTTATTTCTTTTTATTTTATTTCATTTTATTTTTATAACTATGGCCTGACCATAATTTCTGTTTCCCTTTCTTACGAGGGCCCGACGAGCGAGGGCGGCGATCTTCAGAGCGCTGAGGCACCCGAGCGATGCGGAGGCAGCTCGTTTCTGCATCGAGCCGCAGGAGAGCGTAGGAGAGGAGGAGCAGGACTCTGGGAGTAGTTTTAGCTTAGATTTATTTTCAGTTCTATTATTGTAATAATACAGGACTCAGGACTCAGGACTCAGACTTCGCTTGATCTCGGGGTCTGTTTCGCCGAGCACCAGTGTGCTCGGGGTACCTCACCGTAGATTTTTCATCGGTTTTGTGTTTATCGCATTTTCTTTTATTTTTTATTCTTGAAGGTTTTAGCCCTTAGACTTAGGATTTCTGGCTTGATTGTGACGTAATTACTTAAGGCCCCAGCCCTAATTGATTACATGTACCTATAAATCGATAAGTGAACCTTATTAATTAAATCACAAAAGAAAACGTTAACTTGGTCACCTGAGGGGTCATGTGCCGCTAGAGGCCGTATACAACGCGTGCAGGATCTGTTGTGGCAGACACCGATCGACATCAGAGACCTGACCCCGACCCATCATGTTGACCCATTAGCTATCGTTCTTCTCGAGTTGAAATTATTTGTCTAAGGCCAATTTCTTCTTGCATCATATAGGTAGTTTTATTTCAGTCTTTTAGTTTATGTGCGGATCACCCTGCATGTAGAGAGCTGGAGTCAGGTACGCATTTCTTACTCTGCATGCATCATAGTGTTTTACCACACATCGACTTTTTCGACTTCTCCCCCTGTTTTTGGACTTAAAATAACCAGGAGAATCGAAAAATTCGTTAGGCATTGTTTGCTTGAAAAACACCTAAAAAAGAAAAAAACTATAAAATGGGGACTGCTAAACACACTTGACTCTAAAAGACACCTCATTGAAAAAAAAACTTGTATTGGGAGAGAAATCCCCTCATTGTCTGGTTTGGATGAGCGAGAGAGTGACCTGCACACTAGGCTAGAGCCATATCCGACCTCTCCTCAGACTACTGATTTTGGGTTAGTCGTTCTCCAGTGAGGATCGCTTCGGTTTTCGGTAAAGCAGGCCACGATATCCTTAACATAGCGAGTCGATCAGGTAGCCGGTAAACGGTCCGCGACTTGTACTGGCTGGGAAAGATCAGCCTTGGGATCAGGACAGTCTCCTGAGAGTGTTGGATTCCCAACAGCTCGCTTAATCGCTCTGAAAGACGGTTTTATCACCTAAATAAAATCGACAAGATAAAAGACCGAACCTTTACGATCATCAGCTCTGCGTGAATAGGTGAATTGGGGGTTTTCTTGCTCGATCTTGTGTGTTTTCCAGATCTCATCCGCCTTCACTCGCAACATCACGATGATGGGCTATAGGTCCCTTAGGCAGCCTTTGGTTGGACCGCTTTCGGGCACTCCGGTCCGCTCATCTAGGTTGGTTCGTGAGAGCCGAGACCCGCTCTCCGAACCGGAGTTTGACTCCACCCTATTCCCCCTCGACCACCCTTCTACCAGTCCTGAGGTGTCCGAGAAGAGATTGAAACAGACATTTGATGATTTGACGGCACCTGAGTTTGGGTCTTTTGTCTTTGCAGAGACCATGGCCAGCAGTGAGGAGCGCACTAATGGACCCAGCGGGAAGCAGACCTACGCATTAGATCAGGGTACCATCAACAACACCTTGTTAGCTTCCCTGAGACCATGCATCATCAGATCAGAGACTAGGGGGCTTTCATGGTGGATATGCGCCGAGAGATGGAGCAGATGCGAGCAGATAGAGAGTAGCGCAGAGCCAGTGGAGGAGGAAACAACCCTGAGGGAGAGCCAGATGAGCCAGCACAGCCAGCAACACCTGCCCGACCGATGAGAGAGTTTCACAACCCTGGTGCAACTCTGACCCATAGATGGATTCAGCTGCCATCCATTCTGGGAGATTTCAAGCTCCCACCTTAGACCATTAAGCTAGTACCCCGATTCCACGGGCTTGCCACCGAGGAGCCGCACATCCATCTCCGGGAGTTTGAGATGATCTGCAGCACGGTCCACAATCGCCTCGTGGATGAGGATATCATCAAGATGATGGCTTTTCCGTTCTCCCTCGTAGACAGAGCAGCCAACTGGCTGAAGCACCTAGGGAGATACGTCACATTATGGGAACAGGTCCAGAACGAGAACTTGAATAAGTACTATCTACTCGGCCGAATGAATGCAGCCAGAGCCCTGATCAACAACTTTTCCATGCTCCCCAACGAGCAATTCCATTAGGCATGGGACATGTTCAGAGAGCTCATTGACCGATGTCCCCATCACAACATATCCAAGCCCAACCTTGTCCAGAGTTTCTTTTGCGGGCTTACACCGGAGTTGCAGGGGCTAGTGAACGCATCCCGTAGGGGTTCCTATTTCGCCATAGATGAGGATCAGGTCTGGGCCATCTATGAGGAGATGGCAGAGAACTATACGGTTATGTCCTAGACATGCCTCTATACACAGAGGAAGCCCACAACACAGGCCGTGTCCTATCAGAGGATAGCACGGGTCACTACAGGTCCTTCTACATCATCAGCAGCCGCAGCACAGGCAGATTCGTCGGCCACAGATATGGGGATTATTAGCGAGAAGCTGGACCACATCAAGATCATAGAGAAGAAGCAGTACCAGGGCATGTCTCAGATAGATCAGATGGCACAGATGCTGAGTGACCTGAAGACCCAGATCATGTGTCTCCAGGAGGCACATACGACTCCTCAGCCCCGTCTCAGGTCACAGGCAGATCCCAACAGTAGTAGCTCGACCCATCCCTCCGCCCACTACCGAGAGGTGCATCACATACAAGCGAAGCCATTCCAGCAGCAACAACAACAGTATGTCCAGCTACCACCATCTCTAGACAGTCAGATGGTGGCCTACCAATCAGATTAGCCCCTAGCAGTTCTTCCCCCACCCACTTACGAGCAGGAGCCGTTGATGGAAGTCAATTTTGGTATGACCGACCTCATCTTGGGATCCGACGAGACCATCCCGGATTCCATTGGTCGACTGGAGATGCCTCATATATAAATTAAGCCGAGACACTCTTCACGGAGATCTTCTCTCGACCTGACCGAATCGCTAAGTACACGTGCTACAACGAAACCGGATTAAAAACCGTATCTAGCGACACGTCAGATGGCGCCGTTGCCGGGGAGGCAAACGGCTTAGGGATTAGTTTAAAAATTTGGATTTAGTTTTCCATTTACTCGGGTAGTCTGACCCCCGAGCCACCTTGTATTTATTCCATTTTTTTTGCAATTATTTCTCTTCACATTTTTGTATATATTTTTATTTATCTCTCTAACATAAATCTTTGTTTCCTTGCGAGGGCCCGGTGGACTTGGAGTGCATCGGAGGTCGACAGACGCGAGGAGCGCCGACTGCTGAAGTGCGAGGATAAAGCAATTTATTTTTGAGAGAAATTTGTAAATTGTTGTAATTATTTAGCTTGCTCTTTATAGCGGCTCTTGTTTGAGAGCTCGCGCATGTAAAAAGACTTGGACATTATTTGTGGTGTGTCGAGCCTGTTTCACTCTCCGGCGAGGGTGGGGCTTGACTTGAGTGGCGAACTTAAGGATTAGGCACACGGTAGTTTAGATTCAAACTTGTTTGTGCCCATCGTAATTTAGGCCACACATATCTTAGAAGATTCACATATCTTATAAGATTCATAATGAGACGCACATAGACACGTACTATTTAGCTCAAATTCAATCAATTCTTCCCCGCTAATAGTATACTGTTTAGGTGCGGTTTTCTCGATCTGCATGCATTTAGTGTAATATTTACAAATTCAGTTTTGCATAACGCATGAAGAGTGCTGGAATTCACTGTAAGTATACCTCCTTCTGAGCATGCATCATAGTTTCTCGTTTGCATTCTGATTTCCGATTCCCATCTTGTTTTACAACTTAAGGTCAAAAGGAAATTGGGACTGAATGGTAGACGTGCTTGTGTGTTCACATAAACTTCAAGTGACAACCTAACTCTAAAATTGGGACTGAATTGAGCAGGTCGATCTAGTTAATTGGAATAAAAAGAACCTTTGTTCTCGGGTGCATAAAGCCCTCATTGTTTGTTTTAATTGCAAGTGAGAGAGAGACGACCCTAGGATAGAGCCAAGTCTGGATTTCTTACTTACTACTGGTTCTTTATTTTTAGGTGATTAGCTACTTTTCAGTGAGGATTTACGGGTAGCCGGTAAACGGTCCGGACTTCCTTAGCAGAGTGGGAGGTTTAGAGGACGCCTTAGTCCTCAAGGAACGGGTAGCCGTATTTTTACGGTCCGTACTTACTCCTATACTGGCTGAAAGTAGGTCAAACTAGTCGTAAGAACCGGGCCAGTCTGTAGGAAAATACGGGCACCTAACAGCTCGTTAATCTTTCAAAGATTGTATTCTCACCAACTAAAATTGACCAGATAAATCGGCCGAACTCTTACGGCCATCATGTGTTGAGTTGGTGAAATTGGGGGTTTGAATTGCGTTTGAATTGTGTGAGTTCACTCCGCACATTTACGTGCACCGTAGAACTAGTGCCTCATTGAATATCGTGTTCGAATCGGTTCTTTTGACATCGAAGATGACTGATTGGGGGGATATTTATTCGGACTTTGCGAATCTCTCATTGAACCCTTCAAAAAGTACGTCTTCAAAGGTCCAAGCGCAACTTGGATCAACATGGACTCATGACCCTCTTGAGCCCAGGATCACTCACTCTCGGGATGGTTACTCTCAAACCATTCCCTTTCTCTCTTCCCACCTCACCGAGGAAGACCATCGCCTTGGTGAGAATATCATGATTCATAAATCCTCTTCTAATAAAGAACACATTGCTGATTCAGGCCATATAGAAGACACGAGTAAAATGCCTCCAAAGAAGAAAGAAGAGGAAGAAGAGAACCATGAAGACCCGATGAAAATGATACTAGCCCGATTGGCTGCATCTGAGCAGCAACAAGCATTACTGAGAGCTCAGTTGGGACAGCTAAATGTTGGGGTCCAACTACCAATGGATGCGGCATACAACCCCAGACAATATCAGATTCATAACTACTTGAGTCCGGCCGAACCCGAGGTTAATTTTGAGTTGAAGCCGCACTTTCTGAACCTGCTGCCACATTTTGATGGGAATGCTTCTGAGGAGCCATATGCATTCCTAAGGGACTTTGAGCTCATCTGTGCTAACCTCAAAAATAACAATGTTAGCCAGGATTATATTAGGCTCAAAGCCCTTCCATTTGCCTTGGGTGGAAAAGCCGATTACTGGGTAAAGAATCTTGGGATCATCGTTACCACTTTTGCCCAGTTCAAGGACCTATTCCTAAAGAAGTTCTACCCGTTGAGTAGAACTAACATGATGAGGACGCGAATTACGAGTTTTTCCCAATTACCCAATGAAGCTTTTTGTGATGCTTGGGAAAGATTCAAGGACATCCTGCAAAAGTGTCCCTGTCATGGACTAAATGATAACATCTTGGTCCAATCATTTTTCACTGGTCTCAACCCTGAGATGCAGGGTTTAGTGAGCGCTGCCTGTGGAGGCAGCTATACATCACGAGGAGCGGATACCGTCTGGAGGGTATTCGAGCAGATGGCTGAAACTAGCCGCTCACAGATGGCCAGCAGGGCCTATACACCATCCCCCAGTTCACTTTCATATGGAGGGGGAAAAGCAGCTGTAGTCGATCTCTCTCAGGATGTGATCCCTAGCATGGGACTCCTTGCTGACAAGCTTACAGTAGTCGAGAAGATCGACAGGAGGATTGATGAGTTAGATCGGAGCGTCTCCAAACTTCCAAAATAGATGGAGGAGTTGACTGAGAAGGTATCTAAGATAAAGATACCTGCCGTGACTGCACCCGCTGCTCCCATTTACCGAGTTCACCATGTTCAGGAGCAATTGGTGTCAGGGCAACCCCAGCCGTGGGAGCAGGACCAATCCTACACCCACTCTTTCCAGCAGCCACCTCCAGCAGAAGAGACAGTCCAGGAGGAGCCTCCACCAGTTTGGGAGGTGAATGGGATATGGTATACTCAGGACCCTGCCAGGCAGGGAAGTACGGGAGACCGACAGACCTATCAGCGTCCCCCGACCTTTCACAACACCGCATTCACCTCCGCACCACCTCCTTCACAGCAGAGCCCTGGATTCCATCCACCCCAGCAGCAGAGGCAGCAGTACCAGCAGTATGGCCGACAGGGCCATTACCAGACGGGCCAGCAGGGCCCGCAACCCCAGCAGCAGCAGCAGAGGCAGTACACTGGCCAGCAGGGCCAGTCTTCCCGTTCTTCTTCCCAGTCTTATCCACTTCCTTCATCGTCTAGTCCCGTGGATATTCAGCAGCAGATACTCGACGAGCTACGTTCCTACAGGAACGAGGTTCAGGACTTACGGGTGGATGTCAACCGCCTGTCAAGATGGCGAGACGAGCAGACTGCACCCTCTATCTCGATCCCAGCCCAAGTTCAGGCTAACCCCAATAGCCTGAACCGTTCTAGTTCTCAGCAGCACTTTGGTCAGGTATACTATTCAGCATCTCCTAAATCTGAACATGAGATTCTTTCGTGTGACGAGGCTAACCACATGTCACTCAGGAGCGGAAGGACTGTGGTCGTACCTGACCGGGCGAGGGACACGAGGAGGGGCATCTCTGGAGCTCTACCTGAGGAGTCTTCAGAGGACGAGGAGGAGAGGCATCATATTTCAGAGCCCCATCAGCACCATTCGAGGATTTCTACTCAGGGAGCCGAGAGGAGGAGGAGAGTACGTATGCAGCATCGTCAGCATGGATATTCTTCTGAGTCTACGGAGGACCTTGCATCTCCGGTTGTGGCGGATACCACTCCAGCTTCTATTCCACAACCTGTAGTAGATAGTTTTGATTTCGAGTCCATGTTGCATCAAAAAGATTCTTGTATGAAGAACTCTGTTTCCGTTAAGTCAAAGAATGATCTTTCAGTTCATGATTCAGACTCTTCATCCTCTGTTTCCCTAGCTTCAATCCCTTTCCCCCGTGCTCTTACGGCAGGAAAGCGCATCAAAAAGATTCAGAAAGATGACCCCGATATGGCACGGTTTTGTAAAGAAAACATCACTGTGAAGGTGCCATTTGATGAATATGTGGCTAACCATCCTGCCTTCCAAAAATACCTTAAGGTGAGATGCACACCTACAAGGGTTAGCAGGAAGAAAGATAACCGAAATATAAAGACACATGTCTTATCAGTAGCCACAACCTATTGTCTCAAGAATCAGACTTTGCCAAAGAAAAAGAGAGACATGGGTGCTCACTATGTGGAGAGTCGTATTGACGACATTGCATTTGCACGCACACTCTTAGATAACGGTTCTTCAATCAACTTACTTCCCTTAGCCTTATATCAGAAATTGGAGTTGGGACCACTTCGCAAATCTAGAGCTTTACTCCAATTCGCAGATCGTTCAATGAAGAAACCTAAGGGAGAAGTGAAGAACGTCGTTATCTCGATTGAGGGGCAGAACTATCAGGTGGACTTCACAGTCTTAGACATGGAGACCCCCAATCATTGGAGAGAATCTCAGATCATTCTCGGGCGACCCTTCCTTAGGACCGCAGGCGCAGCTTTCGATTATGGTACGGGAATGATGAAGTTCCGTTCTCCAAGCGGAGAGGTGAACCTTGAGATGAAGCAAACCAAGTGTCAGCGACCCGATTCAGAGAGTAGCACAGAGTACTCATCTTCAGAGGCAGACTGCAGTTTGATTAGCACAGTTGGGATTTGGGGACAGATTCCTTCAGGACAGAGCAAGACCCTTTCATCTGGAGAGGATATAGTGCATGATGCAGTTTGCCAGGTGTTGTCTGATCTTGTTAGAGATGCATCAACCTATTCTCATGATGACTTAGAGATCCATCCGGATCTGTCAGTTCCATCATCTTCGGAACAATCATGGGACATAGATGACGAGTCGGACGTGGCTTTTGCTGATTGTTTGGATACTTTTGACGATCCGACTCCCGATACTTCTGATTTGGTGGCGAGTACTACTCAGCTTAGCCTACCTTCATGCAGCACAGAACCAGATTCAGATTCAGTTCAGCCAGATCTGCTTGATGATACCACATTGCCAGAACTGAAATCACTACCTCCTACACTTAAGTATGCCTTTCTTGCGGGACCCAAAGAGAGATATCCTGTCATCATTAGCTCAGACTTGACTTTAGAACAGGAGTCTAGGTTGTTAGAAGTCTTAGAGAGGAACCGCAAAGCAATAGGCTGGACAGTGTCGGATCTCGTGGGCATCAACCCCGCTCTCTGCTTGCACCACATTTTTACTGAGGATAACGTGAGACCTTCCCGTGAGTTTCAGAGGAGACTTAACCCCAATCTACGGGAAGTGGTGAAGAATGAAATTGAGAAATGGTGCAAAGCAGGGTTCATATACCCTATTTCTGACTCCAAGTGGGTGGCCCCACTTCATGTTGTCCCGAAGAAGTCGGGAATTCAGATGGTCACCAACGAGGAGGGGGTAGAGATCACGACACGAGTACCCACGTCGTGGCGTGTCTGTGTTGACTACAGACGCCTGAATGCTGCGACCAAGAAAGATCACTTTCCCTTGCCTTTTATTGATCAGATCTTGGAGAGACTCGCAGGGAAAGAGTTCTTCTGTTTTCTTGACGGGTACTCAGGCTACAACCAGGTGGCCATAGCCCCTGAGGACCAGGAAAAGACCACATTCACATGTCCATTCGGCACTTATGCTTTCAGGCGCATGCCATTCGGGCTCTGTAATTCCCCGGGCACATTTCAGCGGTGCATGATAGCCATATTTGCCGAGATGGTGGGAGATTTCCTGGAAGTGTTCATGGATGACTTCTCGGTCCATGGTGATTCTTTTGATACATGTTTAGCGCACTTGGACCGAGTCCTCACGAGGTGTAGAGAGGTGAATCTGGTACTCTCCTGGGAGAAGAGTCACTTTATGGTGACGGAGGGTATCGTGTTGGGGCATGTCATCTCCAAAAGGGGAATGGAGGTTGACCCTGCCAAGGTGGAGGTGATCAAGAAACTCGATCCACCTACCAACGTGAAGTCAGTGCGGTCATTCTTAGGGCATGTTGGATTCTATAGGAGATTCATTCAAGATTTTTCAAAGATCGCCCGCCCACTGACTGAGCTCTTAGGGAAAGACATAGAGTTCATTGTAGATCATAGGTGTCTGGAGGCCTTTGAGCTCTTGAAAAGGAAGATTTGTACCTCACCTATCCTACAAGCTCCTGACTGGTCTCTCCCCTTTGAGATCATGACTGACGCTTCAGATTTCGCTATAGGAGCTGTGTTAGGACAACGACGAGAGGGGATTCCATTTGCAATTCACTATGCGAGCAAAGTTTTAGATCCTACACAGAAAAATTATACAGTGACTGAAAAGGAAATGCTCGCGGTAGTATGGGCCCTCGAGAAGTTCAGATCATATATTTTGGGCTCTAAGGTGACAATATATACTGATCATACAGCCATTCGATACTTAATGGAAAAGAAGGACGCGAAGGCGCGTCTTCTTAGGTGGATTTTACTCCTCCAGGAATTTGATTTGGAGATTAAAGATAAACTTGGAGTGAAGAATGTTGTGGCTGATCACCTTTCTCGGATTGAACTTAAGGATTCTCCTGATCATGAGCGGATTAGAGAGACCTTCCCAGATGAGTCAATTTGTGTTATTGACTCCCTCCCATGGTATGCCAACATGGTGAACTACCTTGTCTCCAAGCAGGTTCCCCATGGCTGGATTAGGAGCAGCATTGATCGACTGAAGTCAGATTCGAGGAGATACCACTGGGACGATCCTTTCCTTTTCTTCGAAGGACCGGATTGTGTTTGGAGAAGGTGTATTCCTCAGGAGGAATACCAAAGTGTCCTCACATATTGTCATTCACTTGAGGCTGGAGGACACCATTCGGTAAAGAGAACCGCTCACAAAGTACTTCAATGTGGATTATATTGGCCGACCTTGTTTAGAGATGCCATTGATTTTGTACGGTCGTGCCCAATCTGTCAAAGGATGGGAGGGACAGTTGGACAGAGAGATGAGATGCCCATGCAACCGATGATTATTTGTGATGTTTTTGATGCATGGGGCATAGATCTTATGGGTCCCTTTCCCAACAGCCATGGACATGAGTACATATTGTTAGCGGTTGATTATTTATCCAGGTGGGTGGAGGCTATCCCAACCCGAACCGCAGACAGCAAAACTGTTTGTAAGTTTGTGAGAGATCATATTATTGCTAGGTTCGGGGTGCCAAAAGTTTTGATATCTGATGGAGGTAGCCATTTTGTGAACCGAGATATGAGATCTTTAGCTAAGGACTATGGATTTGAGCATAGAGTTACTAGTCCTTACCACCCACAGTCCAACGGCATGGCAGAGGTTTCGAACAGAGAGGTGAAGAGTATTTTGCAGAAATTGGTTCGTCCCGATAGGAAGAACTGGTCTCAACTTTTGGACCAAGTTCTGTGGGCCTATAGGACAGCCTACAAGACACCATTGGGTACTTCACCATTTAGAATGATCTATGGCAAGCCATGCCATTTGCCCGCAGAATTGATTCATAAATCCGAATGGGCAATTAAGAAGATTAATTGGAGTTGTCACCTAGGGAAGCTTTGCCGAGACTTGAACTTGAACGAGCTCGTGGAAATCCGAAACAGGGCATATGACAACAGTTTGATTTATAAGGACAAAGTAAAGAGATGGCATGATCAGCACATTAGGTGCAAAGACTTTGTCCCTGGACAAAAGGTATGGTTGTTCAATGCCAGGTTGAAGATGTTCCATGGGAAGCTCAAATCTAAATGGACGGGTCCCTTTGTAGTTAAGAAAGTGCACGAGAATGGAAGTGTAGAGATAGCTGATCTCACAGATGGTGCACAATCTCATGTGGTGAATGGACAATTGTTGAAGCATTTTGTTGATTCCAAAGAGCAGTTAATCCAAGTCGAGGTCATCAACTTCATACAGAGTGAGCACAGAGCAGATACATCTTATTACTCTTCATGAAGATGCAGCATCAAGATTCAACATCTTAGAAGATTCAATCACTCTTGTGCATATTCTCCCTTCTTTGTATATTCTCGAGATCACGTCGGTTCTCACACTTACTCTTGTCCTATACTTAGGCTGACCAAAGCCTAAGTATAGGGGGAATCGATGCCCACCATGTGTATTTACTCATCATTTCTCCTCTTGACCTCGTCCGCCCCATTTTTGCTCTTCTTCTACACTTAGGCTGTCCAGAGCCTAAGTATAGGGGGGTGGATCGACTTCTATACTTTTTGTTATTTTAGCTGTCCTACGCTTAGTACGAGCTATGTCTTTTTGTCACCTAGTGCCATGAGGACATAGCACAAGCTAAGTATAGGGGGGCGTGTATATATTACATATAAACTTTACCCATACCTCGTACTTTCACGTATTTTTGTATATATTATACAATAATTATGGGGTGGTAAAAAAAACAAAAAAAAACAAACAAAAGTAAAAAAAACTTTTTCTAGAAAATTAAAACTCTTTTTCTTTATTTGCTTTAAAAAAAACTTTTCAAAAAAAATCCTCTTTACTTTTCAAAAAAAATCCTCTTTTGCTAAAAAAAAACTTTTCAAAAAAAAAGAATCTTTTCTTATTTACCTATCTTTTTCAAAATAAAACTCTTGAAAAAAAATAAGCAAAACTTTTCTAACAAAAAAGAAACTTCTTCTTTGCCTTTGTTTGTAAAAAAAAAACAAAAACAAAAAAAAACTAACTAATAAGTTGGTTTAATCCCTGACACAATTCACTTTCACACAAGACTAGTGATGTTCAAGAACACTTGGTTTATGAGGTTTTGAGATTTTGAGTTAACCAGCCTTAGTCATTAGGGTCCTTGACTTAATTATTCACATTTCCCTAGTTTGAAAGATGTGTGTGCTATATTGCATGCTTAGTCTCTACCTTAAGAATATGATCAGCACCTCACATACATGACTGCAGTTATGATGAGATGAGTTGAAATTTCACTTGAGGAACTGGGATGAGGGATTTGAGTTTGGACTTGATTTAATGATGCTCGAGGATGGGATAAAATCAATGAAGGCTTCATGAAACCTGAGTGTCAGCATCTTTAGCCAGTATGAGAACATGGTTCTTGTACTATCTCTTGATATTTACCTATGTGCCAGGGTGGGATAAAATAAAAAAAATGTTGATCAGTGTGCGCCAACTCTTGGTAAAAGCAGTGGAGCTAGCCACAAATACTAAAAAGCAATGAAATGTCAAAGAAAAGCTCTCATTCCACAAAGTCAATTATCAAAAGAGCTTCCACCAAAGGCGAGCGCTCCCAACCATTTCAAAGTGTCCACTTGGACCACCGCTATTAGGACCAGGAGTCGGGCTTGCACCAAAAAAGGGCTCTGCATTGTAAATGCTACAAGTCTGGGTGTAGAAGGTACGATAGGTACTCAAAAAAGGCACACCCCGGTGTACTCCCAGGAAAACAAGTGCAGACGGCTCCAACTTCTCTTGACGGACGCACTGATCAACACCAAAAAAATGCGTTGCGTAATAAGGCACTTGAGAGGATCCTTGTTCCAATGAGAGGGAGAGAAGAAATGACACAATCCTATGCCCTCCATCATCTGGCCTTCCATCTACACTTTCAAGTCTGACAACTAAAGAGACGGTGGATTGGATGCAAGAAATGATTCATTCCCTAGTGTTGAGGATCGGGTCCATAGGAGAGTCTCTTGGACTGGAATCTTGGGTGACGTTGTGACTCTACTCTTGTAACTGCGGTCAACACTTAAAGTCATATCCCTTATATATATGTATACAAAGAGAGTCTGATGATTAGGGAAATTGGGTACCTTTTAACTAGAGCTTGGTTCAGCTTAGAATTTTAGGATCTCTAAAACCGAGAGTTCTTGAACGGATCAAGTCTTGTATTCACATGCACAGTCAGGGGTTAACCCAACTTATTCATTCCTTATTTGCTCGAGGACTAGCAAAGTTTAAGTATAGGGGGGTGATGAATCCTCGATTCATCATCTCAATATCTTGATCTTAGCGAAATCCGTGAGTAAATTCCCAAATAAATGTCTATAAAATCTATAAATTAACAAAATGACTCTTGTAAATAAAATACATTAATTAATGTATACTAGATTGTACAAAATAAATTAACAACATAAAAAGCCGCAAAAATAAAGGAGTTTTATACATGTAAATAACCCAAAACTTCATGTATTTTTAATAATTTCATTTCAACTCCCTTTTGGCTAATTCTTTCTCTAACTTGTTCATAATAATGTATATAAAAATACAAAAATACAAAACAAATTTTACCTTAAATAAATGCTCCTAGATCCCAAAGAGAAAAAGCCGTAAAGTCCAACTTCCAAGCTAAATTCCCGCTCCGTATGAACTCCAAATTCACCAAACTCACTTTTAAAGTTCAAGTTAAAAAATTATCTATCCAACGGAAGTGGTTTCATTAAAATCGGAGCTCGTTTGCAAAAGTTGAGTTTTGGGACCTAGATGCACATTGTACAGTATGTATATATTCATACTTTCTTCATTTTTTATTGTATCTCTCTTAATTATTAAAAATACAAAAATATCATGCTTGTGTTGTATTTTAATTATATTATTTTATTGTATTTTTCCGTTGTAAATATCTCTTATTAAAAAGACAAAAAAATTACATATTAGAAAAGTAAAAAAATGTGTACATGTTGTTTGTCTTCCCTTGTAAATTGTCCACTATCTATTTTATTTTTTTTTATTCTATTGTAATTAAAGTAGATAACTTTATTTTACTCATTTATTTATTTTATTTTACATTCTCTACAATAACCACCAATTCAACTCCATTATTCCATTATTTTTTCCCAACTTCCCATTCAACTCCATTAATAATACAACCTCCCATTCAACCCCACCACTTTAATAACCTCTCATCCCATCATCTTTATATACCTCTCATTCTCCTCATTTTTTCCTTTGATCCATCTTTATGTGAGGAGAGCCTAGTTCCCTGAGTTGAATCGGTGACAGCGACGCAACCGCGGTCGAGCGACGACGGCCCTCTCTCCGGTGTGATCCGTTGGTTTTTTGGCCAACATCGCAGCCGCAACCGCGCGCTGCTCGAGCTCATCGCACGCCGGCGATTTGAGTGAAGACCGTGCTCACGAGAGCACTCCATAGGCACCCGCGTTCATCGTAGGTAATTTTAAGTCATCTTCTCTTTATTTTTATCTTTGTATTTTTTTTTGACCATCATATCACCACCTACCATCTATCATTTTATACATCTTCATCTTCATCACCATCATCTCACTATCATTTTCCCCCCTTCTTTTTGTGTACATATTTCCTATCTAAAGAAAATTAAAGAAAAAGATAAAAAGATTTAAAACAAAAAAAAGGGTTCTTTCATTACCACCACCATCACACCATTTATTTTCTTCCATTTGTTGATACATCTCCATCTTCATAACCATCATCATCGTATAATTTTTTTTTCTTTTTCCATATGTTTGTGTTCATATTCCCTGTCTAATCAAAACTAAAAAAAATAATAAAAATTTTTTAAACAAAAAAAATTCTCTTTTTTTATAGCAATAAAAAGAATTAAAAAAAATCAAAAAAAATCAAAAAAAAAAAACCGCAGCCAGCAGCAGCGGTGGGAGAACCCACCGCCACCGCCCCTCCCTTCCTCCTCCGCCGCCGTGTGCGGCCGTGCGGCGGCGCCGCCACCAGCCCAGCGCGGCCTCCGCCGCCCCCAGCAGAGGCCTTGCCCGCAGGCCTCGCAACCGCCACCGCCAGCCGCGTCCAGCTCTCCAGCCCCCCCTTCCGTCGTTGCGGGCTGCCGGGCGCTGCCACCACCTCCTAGCTGTCCCTCCGGCCTTAGTCGCCTTCACGCCGCCGCCTGTGCACCCGCCGACCCCCGCGCGCGGATGCGCGTGGCCTCGCCGCCGCCGCCGAGAACTCCCCTATTGGGTTCTTCCCTAGCCGTCCAGAGGAGGAAGAAGGTCCTTTCATTTGTTTAATTTTTTTTATTGTAAATATTGCTTTTTCACCCGTAATGTTTTTTATAATTACAAAGTAGTCCATGTTCATAAGTTCCATTGTATATATTGTTTTCTGAGTTTGCACAAACACCCCTGTGTTCATGTTTAAATTTGGACTTCAATATTACATCTTTTTATTCAATGAAAAATGGCATTATGTGGAGCAACTTATCCTCTATCATGTGATTATTTATTTATATTTTTGTGAGTAATTGGATAATTAATTAAAAATGGTTAACTGAAATTTTGCATACTTTACCAATTCCGTGCTCTTAAATTTATATCTCATACATAGTTCCTCTAAAAATTCCACAAAAAATATATATGATGCCTTGATATGTGATGTAATTACTGTCCAAATTTCATCCAAAATGGAGTTGTCTTGTGCCTTAAATAAATTGTAGAGTGATTTTAGTAATCGATTTTTAATTAAATCCACAAATATCTTTTTTACGAAATTTTACCTCTACTGGATTGCTCATGAAAATATCTTTTTGGGATAATTCGCACTCGGATTAATTTTATAATGTGGATTTATTAGAAATTATTTACTCGCTGTCACTCTGATTTCACTAAAAAAATTCACAAAAAAATCATAAATTGTCAGAAAAATCCAAAAAAATTATTGTAGTCTCCTTGCATGATGTTTTAGTTCCAGTAATTTTTTCATAATTTTTGCTTGCTGCTTGTGTGAAAAATTGCGAAAAAACCCATAAAAAGTGTGCATTTTTATTTATTGCATATTAACCCTGAAAATTCTAAAGAAATGTGTTTTGTGTTCATCACTGGATTAGGACTCTAGAAAAAATACGAATTGGCTAATTTGGACTTCTTTTCCATTAAAATTAATTTGGCCTTGTTGTATGTTTTCTTAGTGTTGTAATTCACTCGTATTTTGTTTTTGGCATTCTTCTTGCATTAAAAAAATATAAAAAAATACGCATTGGAAATCTAGACCTAAGTTTGCGAATTAACCCCCAAGTTGTTCCTTTGCCTCCCTGAGTTCGACCCCGGACTTGCCCGGGATATAAATTAAGCCGAGACACTCTTCACGGAGATCTTCTCTCGGTTCTGACCGAATCGCTAAGTACACGTGCTACAACGAAACCAGATTAAAAACCGTATCTAGCGACACGTCACTCATCCCAGCAGCAGCCTCCAATTCAGGGTGGCCAGTTCAACCAGCATACCAGCAGCCCCAGTTCCCACAGCCACGCTACCAGTAGCAGGGTCCTCGTCCCTATCAGTAAGGACAGTCGTGGAGGCAGAAGCAGCAGCCTCAACAGTTCTCTCACCAGTATCCTCCTCATCCTTCTCAGCAGCAGCAACCTCACTTTTAGAGAGGCCACCCGTCCGGTTCTCTTGAGCCCGCCTATGAGAACCCAGCTTTAGACGATCTAGCCCGCCTTATCTCTGAGCAGTAGGCTACATTCAAGCGGGAGATGGACGAGTTTCGATAGAAGATGAGGGAGATAGTGAAGGGTAAGGCTGCCATACCCGCTCAGATCTAGCCGAATCCGAACAATCTGAAGAGGAAGTCTGAGCAGGTAGAGTTTACAGAGGTTACCACTCCTAGTGATTCACTTGGTGATATTTCTGCATATACTTTTGATGTTGACTTTGTTACACTTAGGAGCGGTAGGATTCCAGCCGGCGGTGCCTCATCTGAGCGATGATCACATGAGGACTCAGGAGCACTAGATGAGGAGGAGAGTGGTGTTGATGCCGCTCATGATGATGCTGATGATGGTGGTGCTGACACCACCAAGGATGTTGATCCAGCTGACGGTACTGATGCAGTCAATTCACCAGATGCAGGAGGTGGTGCAGATGCCACCAGAGATGATGATGCTAAGCCAGAGTGCGGTGTTGATGCCACAAATCCAGATGTCGCGGGTAGTACTGAGGCCACCCATTATATTCATGTTTCATTTCCTTTTGCTTCTGTATCTCGGGACTATTCTAGAAAGAGGAATAAAGGAAAGGGTTCTTTATTTGTGAGTCCATCTGTGATGCATGGAGATATGTGTACGTATTCTTTTTCACCACAACAGCAGGGATCCGATCCTAGCCCTCTATCTAAGGAGGACCCAATCATCCCCTTCCCTCAAGCACTCCGCTTGGCTAAGGGGAATAAAAAGGTAAATCCAAAAAAATCACAACAGCTAGAGTTCAGCCAGCAGATGATATACAGATTCTAGATTCAGCTGACTCTACAGGAGGCCTTGGAGCACATCCCTCTCTTCCAGAGGAACCTTAGAGAGAATACCACCATTCGCAGGAAGAGGAGGAACCATCATTCAGAGATCCATGTGCTCACTCGTGCCACCTGCTTCTCTATCTAGAACCGTCTGCCAGCCAAGAGGCCAGATGTAGGAGCTCCCTATGTCAAATGTCACATACATGAGAAGAGGTTCTATCAGACTCTATTAGACAACGACTCTTCTATCAACCTACCTCCGGTAGCCTTACTCGATCAATTCAAGATTGACCCTCTTCGACAGAGCAGGATAGTCCTCCAATTTGCTGATAGATCTGTCAAGAGGCTGAAGGGGTTGCTGAAGGACGTGGTCGTCACAATTTAGGGCATGAAATTCTCTGTGGACTTCGTTGTGTTGGACATGGACATCCCCAAGTCTGTGACTAATACTCCCATCATTCTAGGTCGTCCGTTCTTGGCCACAGCCAAGGCAGTATCCGATCATGATAGCGGGAAGGTATACTTTTACGTCGAGGGCGAGAGTGTACAAATAGAGACAATCAATGAGACCAGAGAACGAGATTCAACATGCTCAGAGCCGCTTAGTGATTCAGAGTAGATGACAGAGGCAGAGCGGGACGTCCACAAAGAGTGTGATTTTGTGATAACAGATGATGTAGCCGCTTAGATAGATCTCGTTTCACGAGCCATCCTCTCACCCTCAGATCCTGCTGATTCTCGGATTCCAGTAGAAGAGAGCTTGGAGAGCGCATTCTTAGCAGAGGACACATTTGAGGCTGTAGATCGGTTCAGGATAGTGAGGCAGTTAATATTTCTTTTCATTCAGATTCAGATCCCTCGGAGTCAGATATTGATTGGGTAGAGTTTGATGAGTTGATTCCATGTCCGATTCATATAGAGCCAGCAGCTTGGGTGGAGATTGATCCTATTCAGAGCACAGACACCAGCAGAGAACTCTTCACTAGATGGTCATGATCAGCGAGAGTTCTCACATGCAGATTTGGTTGCTTTCACTCAGACCTTTCAGAGGCCAGATTTGCCAGCTCCCAGTTGCCCAGAGCTGAAGCCCTTGCCGTAGTTGTTGAAGTATAGGTTCCTTGCGGGCAAGCATGAGATGCACCCAGTCATTATCTCAACAGATTTGACTGGAGAGCAAGAATCTCGTTTGATGGAGGTTCTTGAAAGGAACCGCAAGGCGATAGGATGGAGCGTAGCTGATCTCCAGGGGATAAGTCCGGCCTTGTGCTCCCACCATATCTATCTTGAAGAGGATGCCAAGCCGTCGCGTGAGTTCCAGCGGCGGCAGAACCCGAACCTTCGAGAGGTTGTCATGAAGGAAATATCAAAATGGTGGAGCACCAATTTTATCTACTCCATATCCGACTCCAAGTGGGTTAGTCTATTACATGTGGTGCCTAAGAAGACATGCATCACTACAGTTGTGAGTGATTCTGGAGAGGAGATCTCTACCCGGGTACCCACTTCTTGGAGGGTCTGTATGGACTACAGACGATTAAACAAGGCCACCAAGAAGGATCATTTCCCGATGCTTTTTATTGATCATATTACAGAGAGGCTAGCTGAGAAGAGTCACTACTGCTTTCTTGACAAGTACTCCGGTTACAACCAGGTGGCCATTGCACCCGAAGACCAGGACAAGACCACATTCACATGTCCCTTTGGGACATATACTTTCAGACGGATGCCCTTTGGTCTATGTAACGCTCCGACGACATTCCAAAGGGCATGTTGTCCATCTTCTCGAACATGGTGGGTGAGTGCTTGGAGGTCTTCATGGACGATTTTTCTGTCTATGGTGATGGGTTTGATGCTTATCTTGACTGCTTAGACCACATCCTTCAGCGATGCATTGAGGTCCATCTTGTGCTATTTGGGAGAAGAGTCACTTCATGGTGACTCAAGGGACAGTGCTTGGTCATATCATGTCCAACAGGGGCATGGAGGTTTATCCGGCCAAGGTGGATATCATTAGGAAACTCAGTCTACCGTCCAACTTGCGACAGTTATGGTCTTTTCTGGGGCACATCGGTTTCTACCGACGCTTCATTCATGATTTCAGCAGGATTGCCCGACCGTTGACTGACTTGCTGACCAAAGACACCAAGTTCATTGTGGATGATAAGTGTATTACGTCATTTGAGACTCTTAAGAGTCTAGTTATTGAGGCTCCTGTCCTTCAACCGCCTGATTGATCTCTCCCATTCGAGATCGTGACAGATGCCTCTGATTTTGCTGTAGGGGCCATGCTGGGACAGAGGAGGGATGAAGTACCATTTTCCACTGAGAAGGAGATGCTAGCTATAGTCTTCGCCCTATATAAGTTCAGATCTTACATCATTGGATCAAAGGTGACTATCTTTACTGACCATACCGCCATCAGGTACCTCATGGCAAAGAAGGATGCCAAAGCGAGACTGGCTAGATGGATCCTTCTACTCCAAGAATTTGATATAGAGATTAAGGATAAGCCTGGAGTCAAGAATGTGGTGGCGGATCATTTCTCCCGATTAGAGTATCTTTAGGAATCTGAGCAGATTGATCCCATATCTGAAACCTTCCTAGATGAGGTGATCCTTTCTATCGCCTCGCTCCTGTGGTACGCCGACATTGTGAACTATCTTGTTGCCAAGAAAGTTCCACAAGGTTGGCCCAGGCAGCGACTTGAGACCTTCCTCGCGAATGCCAAGTTCTACCATTGGGAGGATCCCGTCCTTTATCATGAAGGAGGGGATAGTGTCTGGCGTCGATGCATTCCTCAGGAAGAGCATCATAGCATCCTCACTTACTGCCACAAGCTTGAGGTAGGGGGGCATCACTCTGGGAGGAGAACGACACAGAAAGTGCTTCAATAAGCCTATGGTGGCCTGCCCTCTTCAAGGATTCTGATGAATTCGTGAAGAGGTGTACTGACTGTCAGAGGATGGGCACTTGTGGACATTGTGATATGATACCGATGCGGCCCATTCACTTCTGTGAGGTTTTTGATGCATGGGGCATCGATTTCATGGGTCCATTCCCTAAGAGTCAGGGATTTGAGTACATTTTGTTGGTTGTTGATTATGTTCGTCGTTGGGTTGAGGCCATCCCTACCCGAACCGCAGATGCTAGGACTGTATGCACATTTTTGAGGAAGAATATCATTTCACGGTTTGGGGTACCTAGAATATTGATATCTGACGGGGGGTCTCATTTTGTCAATGACAAGGTAAAGGCCCTTGCTAGCGAGTTCAACATTGACCATCGAGTAGCCACTCCATATCACCCTCAGACCAATGGTCTTGCTGAAGTGTCGAACAGGGAGATCAAGACTATATTGCAGAAGGTAGTCCGCCCTGACCGAAAGGATTGGTCACAGCTTGTGGTCTCAGTCTTGTGGACATATCAGACTTCCTTCAAGACTCCTTTGGGTGCATCTCCCTTTCACCTCTTTTATGGCAAGCCCTACCATTTACCTGTTGAGATTAGGCATAAGTCACTTTGGGCTGTCATGGGCATACTGTTGGATCCAGTGAGTGTAGGAGACCAGAGGAGGGCAGAATTGGCAGTCCTGGAAGAGCTTAGAGATGCAGCCTTTTTGAGAAGCCTACAATACAAGGAGAGAGTGAAGGAGTCGCATGATTCTCATATCAGCCACAAGAAGTTTGAGCCAGATCAGAGAGTATGGTTGTTTGATGCTAGGCTTATATTATTTCCAGGGAAGTTGCAGAGCAAATGGAAGGGACCGTACATGGTCTGAAAGGTACATGACAATTGAAGCATTGGCATATCTGAGATGTCATCTGATTCTACCTTTCGTGTTAACAGGCAACGTCTCAAACCATATCTAGATCATGAGCCACTGGTCGTTGACGCTGCCCCTATTCATTCTACGTGAGATGTGGTCTTTGACTCAAATCTATTGCATCTCACGCCTGATTATCACTGTCTTCGCCATGTATAGATCCAGATGTCCATATCATACCATTCTTCAGTCCAACACCCCATTTGCTTCTTTGATTATGTTATACTTAGGGTGTACTTTACCCTAAGTATAGGGGTGCCAGACTTTTGATTTCCTTTTGATTCTTTCTAACTCTGTTTTGCTTCCTATACTTAGGGATATTTTACCCTAAGTATAGGGGAGGTAGACCATGTACATCCTTCCACTCAGATTTCCCTTTTTGTACAGTCTGCTATACTTAGGACTACTTGATCCTAAGTATAGGGGGAAACACCGAGATTCTTTTCCATTCTATTCTTTGATTCATCGTTGTAGTATACCATTCCTTTTCACTTCCCTATACTAAGCACGAGTTATGTCTTCTTCATCGCTCTTGATCCACTTTGAGGACATCGTTCGATCTAAGTATAAGGGGGTGTCATATATATTCCATATATACTTTAGCCATAACTCGTACTTTGTGTGAGTGTGTTAATAAATAAAATGGCTAAAATCCTTTATCTAAAAACCCCATATAAATTTTAAAATTTTCTTGTGCATAAAATACTTTCTTTCACATACATAGCTATTTATAAAATTATTTTTGTACAAATATTTGTAAAAATGTTTTGTTTGTAAAAGGTTGTGTAAATATTTTGATATCAAAATTATGTATATAGTATAAAATTTTTGTAAAATGTTTGAAAAATAAAAAGTTTGCCAAAACCCTTTTGTAAATGTGTGTAAATAGTTTGCAAAACTTCTGCATCCATGCATTCATTCAAACATTTTTCAAAAAATTTGCACATTTTCAAAAGTTGCAAAAAAATATTTTTGTATATACTTATACAGTTTTCCTGAATCATAGTTGACATTTAAACTAGCCTGGAATTCAATTGGAAAATGGAGCTTGGTTAAGACCTTATTCCACCTAATTTTAAGAGGAACCTTATAGGGCTTAGGGTTAAGACTTTTCAGGTCCATTTGGGACTTAATTCTTTAAGTCCACTAGGCTATGATCATATGTCATCTCGATGAGCCTAAGTAGAACACTTAACAACGCACACATGACTCTCAAAGACAATGGCTTTACTTGCACCAGCACCTTACACATAGCTCTCTACGGATGAGGTGCTGAGGAGGTAGTCTTCTTTGGCTTGGGGTAGCATATGAGGGTAGTACTTCTGGGCAGAACCTCTCTTCTTCTTTTAGTGAAGGAAGTGCGTCTCAACTTGGTCTGGCAGCATTGAGGTCTAAAGACAAGAGTTGTGGGTTGCAATAATACTTCAAAAGATGGATAGTCTACTGGCTCAAGAGGAAAAACTCCTTATGTATATATGTTGAACCATGTAGATATATCGTACATATGCACATCGAAAAAAATGTGCAAAAGAAAAAAATACTCCAAAAAAGTGGTGGGTCTGATAGAAAATAAAATACCCACCGGAGTGTATATAGCCATATAAAGTGAAGCTTATGTTACCTATTCCCATCTCATGAAGCTTGTAGCAGGGAGACTTAGCTACACTGGTTGGGCTCCCTAGCATACATGGCTACACTGGTCATGGTCCATTCTCTTCTTCCTCCTCATCTTAAGCTGGTTGCACTTGAACTTAGAAGGGAATACCCCGCTCCTCGAGGAAAGAGTTGCCAGACTAGGGCATTAGAGTTACCTTGTTGAAGGGGGTTGTTACTTTGCCATTTCTGAGGTGGGGAGCTACATATCACTTACACAGTACAAGGAAAGATTCATGGTCATTAGAGTTTGTGTATGTAGACTTGTTCTAATCTGGATTATTGAGGAGTCTTGACCATAGATTGGTGGAACTTAGAGGCTCTTGAGTTTTAAACCTAAGTCCAAATAAGGTTCCGACAAACTAATAATCCAAAGGTCTGACTGAGCTCCATACTTCAATTTAATGAAGGCAAGTTTAATAATCAACCTTGATTCTTCTTCTTTTTCTTTTCCTTTCCCTTTTCACTTCTTTTTCAAATAAGTGTTTGCTAAGGGACTAGCAAAAGTAAAGTATAAATGAAGCCTCATTCATCACTCTTTATTCTTTTATTTTAGCTAATTATCTTGGCAAAGCATCATATAAATAGTTGTAAATACAATAAATTAGTAACAAGCATGCATTTGTTAATATTCCATAATTAGCATGCATTTGTGCAAAAATAAAGAATAAAGAATAAAAGAAAAGGGAGTAAATATTTAGAATAAATATTGAGTGACTTAAACCCAAGATAGGGCCAAGCATTGGCCTGATCGCCAAATAAAATAAGTAGAGAGAGATAGGACCACTCTACCTTGTATATATATATATACCATCTATGTGTATAATTTATTTTTACAAAAATATATATAAAATGGTATTTTTAGTTCCGTGTATATATTTATAAAAAAATAAAAATTAGAAAAATAAAATAAAAATAAAATTAGAATAAAATTTTCTCTCTCTCTCTCTCACTTGTATAAAACACATGCATATATGTGTCTTTCCCTATTTATACTTGTAAATAAATAATAAATATAAAATAAAAATAATTTTATACTCCAAAAATAATGTTGTAAATAAATAAAATATAAAATTGGGGTATTTTGTAAAAATAATAAATTAAAAATAATTGTACAAAATACATAGGTATTGTATACCTGTATATAATACATTATACTGTATATACCATAAATTATTTTTCAAAAAAAATAAAAATCATACAAAAATCCCTTAAAAAATAAGGAACATTTTTATTTTATTTGTTTTTTAATTTAAATTCATTTATTATTTTTATCTATTTATTTTTGCATTTTCTGCTATTTTGTCATCTAGTCTATTTTGTCTCTTCTCCCGCCGCACCTGATTGGTCCAGGGCGGATTGTTGACCCCGGTCAACTGCCCCCAAGACCTTCCTGCGGTCGGATCCGATTTTTACTCATGTTCGCCAATTTTTCGTGACCCAATCCGACAACCATCCTCTTCACTTCGAGGCTCTGATTATCGAGGGGAGATCCAAGATCCTCGCCCGATGATTCTTTAGGGATCCGCCCCTCGGTTCACGCGACTCGATCCAGTTCTTCTGACTATCTGGGACATGCTATAAATCCTTCCATTACCTCCCCAGCTCCTGATCTCGTGTCTCACCCTTCTCTGATACCCTAGACACCTTCGCCTTGGTGACAACAATCAGAGGCCACTCTTGGCGCTCGGAGAGGTGTTGTGTAGCCGACGCTCAATCATCGTGGCCGGAGCACCGCCGCGAGGAGCCTCCTTCGCCAGCCGCAACGTAGTCGAGGCAAAGACCCCGCTGTTCACCTCCCCTGGAGCTCAGGATCACACTAGGTCCTTCAGGTATCCATTCCATAGTTCCTAGCTTCAGCTTTGGTTCAATCTTTCATTTGCGCTTCGTCTTTGCTCCGCCAGCTCCGACCACCAACCGATCGGAGCTTCGTCCCCTTCATCCACCCGTTCAGATTGACGCTCCCGGTCACCCTCCATCTTCCCACACATCCTGATCACCCTGACCTTGGCTCGGATCGCCAATATTAGGTCATCAGTCTCATCTATCATCCTTGTCGGAGACCCACCCCCCATCCACCGTCGCTTCTCTCTGTTGCAGACCCAATAACCCTGACCGGAGCATTGCTCTGAGTCCGATCTCTCTTGTGCAGGCCTTGACACGCGTGAAGACCATCCAGATCGCCCTCGACCACCTTCGTCGGAGTGCCTCCAGGTCTCAATCGACGCCACGTTTATACGACCGTCAGCCACTCCATCGGAGCCGACCACCCGACGCGAAAGGGCCCTACAATCCTTTTGGTGCATCCAAATCCTTCATCGGAGCCATCGATCACCCCCGGTGCTCCGACGAAGTTCGCCCTAGCTCAGTTTATCTAGAGGATCTCTCCGCCATTGGATCGCCCGCACCTTCTAGACGCCATCCTAGACGTCCATTCACCTGGAGGTGTCAGGACGTTAGATGTCAGATCTAACGGCCCTGTACCAGCCACGGCGATGACATCTGTCAACCATCAGATCTGACACCTGACGTGCCAGAGCCGCACGATCGCACCCCCTCAACGTTTGCCACACGTCCTCGTCACGCGCCTCATGGGTATATTACTCATTCTACCCTACATTTATTTTAGTTTTTATTTTAGTCTGTAAAATAAAGTGGACAGTTAGACCATTTTGCATTTTAGTACTTGTAGTTTTTCCTATTTGCATTTTAGTCCTTCCTGTGTGGACCCACGTGCTTCATCACGTATTTTTCTGGGTAATTTGCACTATGTACCTCGAACTTCTTTATTGTTATTGATTGCATATTTAGTTTCCATATTTACAAATATGCCCCTGTGAATGCTGTTTTACGACATGTGCGGATTTTGATGGGAAAATTGTAGAGTTGACCCTAAGTTTTTCTTGTGTGTTACATTTTAGTCCCATGACTTATTTTATTTGCATTTTGGTCCCTATATGCTGTGCATTTTGTCTTGTATTAAAAAAATAGCAAAATTGCTCCAAAAATCACGAAATTTTGATACATGGCTCCTGCCACTGTGTAAGAATTTTGATGATTTTGTAGTTTTATTTTGATCTTGTTTAATTTTTTCTAAAATTCAAAAATATTAAAAAGTGTTCCTGGTTGCTTTAGAAAATCAATTAAAAATATGAAAAAACCTTGAAAAATTCTAAAAAATCCTATTTACGTGTTTTGTGTTGTTTTAAGTTCTGTTCAATTTTTATTCCATTCTTATTTATAAAATCCATAAAAATTGAAAAAGAGTAAAAATCTTATAAAAATCATTAAAAATTCATAAAAACTCTAAAAATTATGTTTTCTTCTTTTGTATTGGATTTTATGTTGTAGTTTCTCATAAAAATACAACTAGAATTTTATAGGCATTTTAATTAATTTTAATTTGCCTTTAGATTCCAGTTGGACATTGCTTCTTATTTTTTACTTTATTTGATTTTTAGAAAAATTATTAAAATCAGAAAAATCCAAAAAATTCATAAAAATATTTTTAATATTTTAAAAACACAAAAATATTTTTATTTGGAATTTTTGAGTATTTTTGGATCTTTAAAAAATTATTTGAGTGTTGATTTTTGCTTTGCTTTTATTCTTTTCTCATTATAAAAATCATAAAAAATGAAAAATTAAAAACCACCACTTTCCTTATTTTCTTGGTTTCTCGATTACTTCGTAGGTTTTCATTTTGTGCTCCTTGTGATTGACCTTGGTAGCTATATCAGGTAAATAAATAGCAAGATCGCTTGCCACATTTTGATTGCTTTATTTCTTTGTTTGGTGGTCTATTTTTCTTGATTGACTGCGCCTTGCGATTCGGGTCGCAACGACCCTAGATATTCCTTAACCCGAGTAGCAAAATCGTGTCATCAAGCCTTCACGAGTAGCCCTCATTACAAAGAGCGGATGAAAGAGTGGCATGATTCTCACATCATCCACAAGCAGTTTGAGCTTAATTAGAAAGTATGGCTATTCGATGCGAGACTAAAGCTATTTCCAGGGAAACTTCAGAGAAAATGGAAAGACCCATATCTTGTGCGAAAGGTATATGACAACAGTATCATTGATATAATCTTAGTTGTCGTCTAATTCCACCTCTCGAGTCAACAGTCAGTGGTTGAAACCTTTTCTCGATAATGAATCGTTGATCATTGAGGTTACCCCGATCTTCTTTGTATGAGATGATCTCTTCACTCTTTACACTCTGCATCTCATACTTGATTCTCCATATCACCTTGTATATAACTTTTGGATTTTATTCTATCCTTCACCTGTTTGTCTTACACCCTTGGGATTTCATCTAGAATTTCTATTATACGTAGGATGTGCTTTATCCTAAGTATAGGGGGTTGTAGACACCGAGTTGATCATTAGTTCTATTCTAGTACCCATGTTGTTTCTTATACTTAAGGTGCACTTTATCATAAGTATTGGGGGGCAGGGTAATATCGCTCATTTCCTCTTTTGATCGTTTTCGGTTTTTGTCGTCTGCTCCCTCTCTTTTCCCTTATCTATTGATATTCGTCTCTATACTTAGGGATATTCTACCCTAAGTATAGGGGGGACAAGCCGAGACGTTGAGTGTGTACATTCTCTTGACCTCGATCATCTTCGATTTTGAGTCTGTTATCCTTAGGATTGATCCTAAGTATAGAGGATATGATCGACTTCTATTCATTTATTCGTTATTTTTTTGAGTCATTGTAGTATAGAATTCTTTTTACTGATCTATACTTAACCCGAGTTATGTCTTCCTTTACCGCTTCTTTGGTCACTATGAGGACATAGTTTACACTAAGTATAGGGGGTGTCGTATATATGGTATATATACTTTAGAAGTCATAGCTCGTACTTTATTGTATTTTTAATAATACGACTTTCTAAAGGTATGGATGTATATTTTGAGTTTTTAAAAGTCGCAAGAAATTGTAAAAAATTTATAACTAATAAAAAATGGCTTAAAATTTACATATAAAAATGTTGTAAAATACTCTGATAAAATCCTTAATAATAAATGTAAATAAAATTCTTGTAAAATCTTGTATAAAATCCATATAACCTTGTATATAAAATTTGTATAAAATCCTTTGTAAAATATACAAAAATTCATGTAAAATTTGTATAAATTGAATTAATCCATAGATTCTTTCAAAAAGATCCTAAAAATCTAAAGTTTTAAAATTCAATAAAAAGGTCTTTAAAAACCACTTAAAAAGTTTAAACCAGAAGATTCACTTCATAAAAAATTGCTACATTTATGAACATTTTTCAGAACAAGTCTAATTCTTGAATCGAATGGATCTAAGTCTAAGAGAAGGAGTTTGGTTTAGGCCTTAATGCACTTAATTCTATAGGGATTCTATTAGGAACTAGAACTGAGACTCTTCGGGTCTTTTAGACTTAATTCTTTGAGTTCCATGAGACCATGTTCGAAATTCAACTTGAAAGTGCCTAAGTAGGATACCTGGTGTCATACGTTTAACTCTTCTCTATTTGAACAAATTTTGAACTCATGCACTCTACACTTAGCTCGACTTGCATGGAGCTGTGAAGGGCAATCAATTTTGGTGGTGTGTTTTCATCCTTGTCTAGTGGCGCTAACGTCTAAAAACGAGAGATATTGTGGTTGAAATAAAGCTTCAGATGAGGGAAGGGTCTGGTGGCACAATTTTTCTAAGACATCAAAAAATGGACGGAATGAAATCCGTCGCAGCATAAAAGACCTATACAGTGCAATAATCATGTATACCAAAAAGAAGCCAAGTACACTAAATACCAATATGACCACAATGGTTCGAGCTTCATAAAGCATGCATGCCTTAGTGGAGACTTGACTAAGCTGACCAGGCTTCACAGGCGATGTAATTACACTGATCACACTCCACTTGTCCTCTTATTCTTTTAACTTCTTCCTTTACTAGATTGTGGACACATCACGACCTAACCTTAGAAGGAAATCCCCCCTCCTCGAGGATCGAGTAGCTAGATGAGGGCCCAATGGGAGTGTATTACTGGGATGGGCGGTTTTTTCGCTTCTCCAGAGCCGCAAGAGCTAAAACCTTTCACATACAGTACAAATTACTTTCAAAGCTGAAAAGTTTGCGTGATGAATAGGTGGATCTGAGCTGGTTGTTGATGTGAACCTGGATAAGGATTTATGGAACTTGAGGGCCGTCGAGGCTTAAATCCTAATTCTAATAGAGTCCCGACATACTATTGATCCAAAGGTCTTGAATCCAAGTCCTAAATTTTGGGTGAAATGAGATTCAGTTCAAAGAAACAAACATGTTCTAAGTTCTTTTATTTTCCTTTTTATTCCTTTTTTTGCTTGCACTTATTTATAGAATAAGTGTTTGCTAAGGGACTAGTAAAGGTAAAGTATAGGGGAATGATGAATCCATGATTCATCGCCTTTATTCTTTCATTGTGTCTAAAATCCTTAGTAAAAGACTTGTAAATAATTACTAATTCTAATTAATTATCATTCTAACCATAAATATTAATATTGTATATTTAACACTTATTTATTTAAAATAAAATAATAAAGATAAAAAGAAAAATAAAAGAAAAGAAAGCTATAAATATGAAATATATACAGACTGATCCTAACCCCGAGATCGGGTCAATATTGATTTGGTCGACAAAATAAATAAGTAGGAGAGATAAGGATCCTAATTTACAAAAAAATACCAAGAAAATCAATACCAAAAATTTAAACTAACTATTTAATTAATAACGTAGATAAATATTTAATTATATATTATTTAGATAAATTAATTTAAGTATTAATATAACTTATTAATTATATTAATTAATTTCATTTTTTTTCCTTTCTCTCTCCTCTCTTTTCTTCTTCCCCACGTTTTCACCTTCTTCTGCGATGGAACCCAATGCCCATCTTCCCTTCCTCCTTCCTCCGTCAACCACCCAATGGCTTGGTCGTTGGGTTGTTCGGCTAAATACCTCCTCGTCGATCTCCCCTCTCATCCTCTATTTAAAGGCCTCCGACTCCCCTCGTCACCTCCATTCGCCATTTTGCGACCTAAGTTTTCAATCGAGATGAGAAGAGAGTGCGTGTGAGGAGGGCGACAGCCTCCGCGTCGCCATCTCCGTCAGCTCCTGAAGCGAGTTTAGGCGAGATCCGCCAGCATCGAGCCCTGCTCGTCACGTGTGCATAGCCTCTGTGCCTGCTGCCGCTGCGTCGAGGCGATTATTCAGCGGCGGTCCGTCAAGTTCTGCATCCCCAGGCGCATCACACATCCTCCATCCATGTTAGGTTTCGTTCATCTTCTCTCTTCTTTCATCCAGTCTCTTCTCAATCCCTCTCTTCTAGTCGATTTCTCTCTGATTTGAATGTTGTTCCGATTACGCATCTGTCTCATTCACAAACATCACATGCATCTCTTCTACATTTTCCCCTTCATCATCCGCACACCTTAAATCCGACATGGATTTGAGTTAGATCCCAAAACCATCGCCTCCTCCTGGGATCTCCATTCACTCACATGTTTGATGCAAACTTAGGATTTGTAATTCAAATTGGATTTACAGACATCGGAATTAGAAGGAAAGATCTAATTGAAATTGCTTCAGAATTTGTTGTTTGAGATTCACGAGGAATTCCATGCATATATCCGCAAATTGATTCTAGATTCCATGGTTTTTCCATTGAATGTTGAGAACGTCACTTCAAGTTTGAGATGTGGTTGATATTTGATCCATAATATGTATGCAATTTCTGATCAAGGATTCTCGATTTGACTCAAATTTCCATCTGTAGTTCTATCTTCTTACACCAGATTCGATCGAATCGGAGAGCATATTTTTTTAATCTGTAGGTCATTCCATTACTGAAACCAGAACATGGAGTATCATAAGGATCTGTGTCGAATTTGAAGGAGGACACCTTCGAGCCTTAGATTCATATTTACAGGTCCGATCTGCATCGAGTCAAACAAGCCGAGCATCTGGCCCTATTCTCTGATCCAAAGACACACTTCGATTGAGAATACGAGCACTGACTCAAGACGCATCTGGTCTGGCCATCATTGAATCAAAGCAGCATCCCCGAGTCAATGTTATCCGAAGACGATGGCCTACAATCGACAACTATTTGGAGACGATTCAAGCAGCAACAAATTGGGGAAGAACAGTGTCCATTCCTCCAGATTCGACATTGAACGTTAGATCCGATATAAAGGATCGCATCCAACCGCACGCCGCCCTCCACTTCAGATGCACATGATATGCATGTCTTCAGGGGATTTTTGAGGGGTATATTATTACTATGCCCCGTGGATGCATTGTAATTACGAACAGGACTAGGTGTTGGAATAGGGCCGGTAAGAGAAATGCACGAATTTCCACGCGAGCCCGTGGTGATTTTGCGCGAACTACCTCCGACGATATCTGATTTTCAAACATCTCCTGCTGAACTGAGTAGCACGTGCCTCTGCACGTGGCTTTTTGGATTGTTTATGTGGATATACCTCCAAGTTCTACCATTTGCGCACCCGCTGCATTTTCCAGATCTCACGCGCAATTCACATGCGCATCAGATACTTTGAGCATTTTACAGTTCGAGCCCTCACAATTTTTGAATTGACGAACAGGTTCTGCTGAATCGAGATCACGTTAAGGTAACACACGTATAGGGATAATTGCATGTTGAACCTCTACAGTTTGCGACTATTTCAAGCGCACCCGTTTTTTCTAGTATATTACAGTAATTCCCTACACTTGAATACAACACTATACCTTTAATAAATACATATCAAATAAAATAAAAAAAATATAAAATCATATAAAAATACATATACATATGTAGAAATATACTATATACAGTATAAAATCAGTTTTTTTAAAAAATAAATAAATATATTTTTTATTAATAAATCATTAAAGATACAAAAAATATAACAGATATTAAAAACACATAAAAATATATAAAATTCCATTAAAAATCTAACAAAAATTACTTTTAATATCTTTTACCATATTTTAAATAATAAACCCAAAATAAAATAAAATTTGAATATTAAAACTAATAAAAAATTTAAAAATACATAAAAACTTCGAAAAATTATAACTAATTCATAAGAAATCGTATAAAAATGCATAATTTATCATTAGAAAGATAGTTTCATCTACTTTTCAGTAAAAATTAAATAAAAAAGTATCACTTTCTATTATTTAAAAAATACCATAGTTTTCAATAAAAAAATTCATTTTTCAAACATTATAAATAATACAAATTCCAATAAAATCTTAAAAACCTCTGAAAATCATAAAAACATAAAGAAAATTAATAATATAAAAATAGTAAAATAAAAATCAAATAAAAATTATAAAACATTTTCTAAAATGAAATACAAAATAAAAATACTAAAAAAATCACAAAAATAATATAAATTTCATAAAAATTAAATAAAAATCTAGAAAAATCCCTAAAAATAAAAATAAATTTAGGAAATTTTTTATTTTAATTTTCTATAGTTTCCAACAGTTAACCTACCTGAGTTCGATACTCCCGTACTTGACACTATACACATCTTTTTTAGGAGTATAAATAAAAAAAATAAATTTTCTACTAAAATCCACCGATCCTTACAACGACGATGATCTATTTATAGACGACTCGATCGGTGCATTTTCAGGTAACGCTTCGCTCGCTAACCTCCTGAGGGACCGCTGACATGATGATTGGTGGGTGATTTGGGTGCACTGGCACAAAACGTGGGCAGAGCTAGCGTTACGGCGATCGGGTACACTTTTGAGTCGTGATGCGGGTTTTGTCCATCACCTGAGTTGGGTTGTCAACTAAGAAGGTGACCAAATACTCAGCGATGACATATAAGAGATATAATAGGATGAAAAATACAAGTTTTATAATCTACCGTTTGGTGGGGATTTTCTTTTCTTTTGCTTTGTTTTTCTCTTTTCCCTTCTATGGTATTTAATCAGTCTAAAATCACTATTCTTCCATTACCAATCTTCATAATATTTGTTATGATAGTTGTTGTTGTACATATTATGTAACTCATCTCAGGAATTCCCTAGTGGTTAAGATAACTTGTAGCTAGCAGGTACCCTAACCTACTAGCCGTCCTTTGATTTGTTAACCCTCAAGTGTATAGCACATGCCCATGACTTGGATGGAGTGAGAAGTCATTACTTCTCGAGTGACTATCCCTAGAGTCACTCCTTCTCATTTGTTTTCTAGGCTTGTAATTTTCTTGTGACATATTACGGATTTATATCCGGTGGGTCACCTCATCTTATGCTATACCACGAGTTTCGATCCGAAGGATCTACCCTGACAAGTGGGGAGCGAAGTCCCAAGTTTCTCTTATTTCACTCTTATTTCCTCTTTCTTTACGTTTTTCGTATTTTAGCATCCCAAGGCTCTATCCTAAAATCATCTACATCTCCCAATGTAGATGATTCCCATGGATGTTTCCCATATGTCCTAATACTATCTTACAATTAGACATCCTAAAAAATACAACCACCTAATAGACAACCAACTCAGAAAGAGGAAGGGTAAAGATATTATTTAATTCAAGGAAATCCTCACATTGAATTTGAGTAGCGTTCTTTAGTCTCTCGAACCGACTGAATTCGACTTCCTGCAAGTATTAATCATAATTACACTATGATAGACAAAACCGTTACAGAACGGGAAGTTAAATATCAAAAACTATACGTGGAATCTTAATCACTTATCCCTGTATGATCATCTATCATCATCCCTTATCTCCCTCCTACAATCTTATTTTTTTAAAGCTATACTATTGAGAGTCCTCCTCTACTCCACTACTTGTCGTGAAACATATATTCTTCCATAGACTTAAAGCAAATATGATCTATGGTGGAAAAATCTTGAAATTCAAGATGATCTTCTTAAAATCCACACCAAAATTAAATCTAGTTTTTCATCAATATTTACATTCATACACCTATGTCTTCCATAATCATTACTACTTCCTATCTAGCATTTTCCCATCTATTTTCATGAGTATACTCCAACGATATTTTCTATAATTCTCATAATATTATGTATCTCATCATTTTTTTATCTCAATCATCAAACTCCTAAATTCTCAAAGAACTCCCACATTCACACACGCATCCCTACATTTATCCCTTCAATGTGGTATCTTTTTATCATAATAAATCTCCCTTACATCTCCAATTCTCTCATCCAAATGGGCCATTATCCAATGTTTAAACTCTTATACTCAATAATATTGAAATATCACAAGGATCATCACATAAAAAACAAGAATAGATATTATTTCACCATCAATCCCCAACTAAAATTAAGAAAAACATGCATACAACTCAAACTAAGCATGTTATCCACATTTCTTTTTGAACAAAATAATTAATCTTCATATCTTTCACATGGAAAACTAAATCAAATTCTAATACTATTAATCACATTATCCCAACAATCTACTATCCACTACAGGGACATCAAACCCACATTATCGTACACTCTTTTACCTTAATAACATAAACCTCCACATGGATTTATTGTATGCAAGGATAAAACCTCATGTTCTTGCACCACCATTATATTTTCACCACAGATTTTTCTTCAAGTTTCATCCCTCCCTTCACATATCTTTATATTTAAACAAGATTATACTCTCATCTCATAACATCAAGGCACAAAAATACGAAATTTTGTTTCCCTATTTTATCTTAACCCTAAAATCATATCAAAAATCTAAGATCCCTGAATCAAACTCAATACAAAAAGGTATAAAAAATAGAAATGGGGAGAAGGTTGGGAGTTCTTACCTTACTCTTGTCCTTCTCTTCTTCCCTCCTCTTCTCCCTTATTCCCCTTCTCTCTTTTCTTCTCCTCGTAGCATTGGGTGTGCTTGGCAATGGCGTGGGATAGGGAGTCGTCGATTCCTGGAAATGGGATATCAAGTCCCCTATCTCCTTTTTGCAAAACTATAGGGAAATTGAAAGGATGTCTTCGTAATTCCCCCTAATTAAAAGTTCTCTTTTTTAACCTTTTGGTTGTAACATTCTTCCTCTCTTAAGAAATCCTCGAAATTTGTCATACCTTCGATGATAAATAATGATGGATACTTTGCGCGCATCTCATCCTCAAGATTCCATGTAACTTCACCACTTTTGCGGTTCTCTCCAAAGAATCTTTACTAGCTGCAACGTCTTTTTGCAAAGTTTCTTCTCCATTCTATCTATGATCTCAACTGGCTGCTCTTGATATGTAAGATTAGGCTCCAACTGTAAATCTTTATACTGAATCACATGGCTAATATCTGGAATATACCTTCTTAGGTTTGATATTTGAAAGACATTATGCACCTCAGATAAGTGCGGTAGGAGAGCCAACCTATAAGCCACTAGTCCTACAAGTTCGAGTATCTCAAAAGGACCAATGTATATTGATTTTAGCTTTATTTGATTCCAAATCTTTGAGTGCCTTTCATAGGAGATACCTTGATGAACACCGAATCTCCATCACTGAATTCTACGTCTCTTTTTCGGCTGTCACACTAGCTCTTTTGATGGCTTTGGGCTGCTAGTAGTTCTTCTTGATCTTTATGATCATATCGGTGGTCTCTTGAACCATCTCAGGTCATCGCATTCGCCTTTCTACTATTTCTGTCCAACACATGGGAGATGTACTTCTCCTACCATTTAAAGCTTCATATGGTGCCAGTCCTATACTAGAATGGTGGCTATTGTTGTACGTGAATTCAATCAATGGAATGTGCACGTCCCATACTCCTTTCCATTCTAACATACAAGAATGCAATAAGTCTTCTAATGTTTGAATAATTCTCTCAGTTTGACCATCTGTTTGAGGATGATAGGCAATATTGATATTTAATGTTGTTCCGAGAGCCTTCTGTAATTATTTCCAAAATTTTGAGGTAAAACGATGATCTCTATCAGATATGATCTCCTTTGGTACCCCGTGCAGGCGAACAATCTCCTTGATATATAAGTTCGCAAGCTTTGGAAGTGTATATGTAAGCTTGATACGAAGGAAGTATGCTGATTTGGTTAGTCGATCTACTATGACCAAACAACATCATGTCCCAAGAGTGTACGAGGTAAACCAACTAGAAAATTCGTAGATATGCTTTCTCACTTCCCCTCAGGAGTTGGAAGTGGTTGCAACAATCCTGAAGGTCTTTGGTGTTCAGCCTTTACTTGTTGGCAAATTAAACAATGCTTAACGAATTTAGCAACATCTCTATTCAGACCATCCCACCAAAAACTTTCTTTAAATTTTGGTACATTTTAGTGCTTCCAGGATGGATTGCTAACCTCGAGCAATGAGTTTCTGACAACATCTCTCTCTTTATCCCTTCATTGTTGGGTACACATAATCTCCCTAAAAAGGTTAATGCTCCATCCTTCAGAGTGAAATCTTCGAGATGACCATCCTCCATCTCGTTTCTCATCTTTTCCAGCTTGACATCTTGCCTCTGAGCTATTATCAGACGTTCGAGCATATCATTCTTCACTTGTCTGAAAACCATTACAGTTTTTAATTTATGAATAGGAAGCATTGATCCCCAACTACTTACTTCTTCGAGTATATCCTACTTCAAGACTTGCGATTGGGCCAATATTAAGGGCGGCTTCTGACTAAGAGCATCTGCACCGACATTTAATTTTTCCGCTTGGTATAGGATTGTGCAATCATAATCTTTTAATAGATGCAACCACCTTCTTTGTCTCATATTCAACTCCTTCTGAGAAAACAAATATTTCAAGCTTTTATTATCAATATAAATTTCAAACTTTTCACCATAGGGATAATGTCTCCAAATTTTTAATGCAAAAGCTATTGCAGCTAGCTCCAAGTCATGAGTTGGATAGTTCCTTTCATGATCACACAACTATCTCAAAGCATATGTCACTACCCTACCATTCTGCATAAGTACACACCCCAGTCCTTGATGAGAGGCATCACTGTAAACAACAAATTCTC
Organism: Ottelia alismoides; assembly: GCA_037367405.1. Classification (NCBI taxonomy): domain Eukaryota; kingdom Viridiplantae; phylum Streptophyta; class Magnoliopsida; order Alismatales; family Hydrocharitaceae; genus Ottelia; species Ottelia alismoides. Next base: position 125,461 of record JAZKJV010011295.1, on the reverse strand, counting down.
CACTTCCCAAAGGAATGGTCAGCACAAGGGCTGCTGTCAATCTCTTTTTAAGTTCTAAGAAACTTTCTTTGCACTCTTTGGTCCAAATAAAAGGAATCTCCTTCCGAGTAATATTTATCATGGTCAATGCAATTTGAGAAAAGTCCTTGATAAATCTTCGGTAGTAGCCCGCTAATCCCAAGAAACTTCTGATTTCCGTTACTATCTTCGGATGTTTCCAATTCAAAATTGCTTCTACTTTAGCAGGATCTACAGAAAATTCTATTTGTTGATACTACATGCCCAAGGAATGCAACTTCTTTCAGCTAGAACTCATATTTTCTGAATTTTGCAAATAGCCGGTGTGCTCGTAAGGTTCCCAAAATAATTCGTAAGTGCTCTTCATGTTGGGATTCATCCTTAGAATAGATAAGCACATCATCAATGAAAACCACGATGAATTGGTCTAAGTAAGCTCGAAAACCTCGATTCATCAAGTCCATGAAAGTTGCTGGAGCATTAATCAATCTGAATTGCATCACAAAAAAATCATAATGTCCATAACGTGTATCAAAAGCTACCTTGGGTACATCTTTTGGACTAACTCTCAATTAATGATACCTAGAGCATAGGTCAATCTTAGAAAAGACGCATGCACCTTGCAATTGATCGAATAGATCATCAACACGAGATAAAGGATACTTGTTCTTTATAGTTGCTTCATTCAACTGGCGATAATCAATGCATAACCTCAGTGATCCATCATTCTTCTTCATAAATAGGATTGGTGCACCTCAAGGAGAAGTACTGGGTCTAATGAACCCTTCTCCAAGAATTCTTGATGTTGACTCTTCAACTCTCGCAATTCAACTTGAGCCATACGATAAGGAGCAATAGATATTGGGTTGGTTGAGAAATTACGTCGATCGTAAATTCGATCTCTCGGTAAGGAGGAAGTCCAGGTAATTCTTCCGAAAAGATAACTTGAAGCTCCTGAATGACTGGAACGGTGCTTATGTCCTTTTCATCTTTAGACGGAAGAGTAACACATGCTAGATATCCTTCACAACTATTATCTAACAGTATCCTTGCTTGCAGTACGGTGATTCTACGTAGCAATTTGTCATCTAACTTTCCTATAAATTCAAATACCGGTTCACCCGGAATGTTAAAGATCACTGTTTTCTCACGACAGTCACGTTGCATGATGCTTCAATAACTAGTCCATTCCAAGGATCACATCAAAATCCATCATCCCAATAACCATTAGATCGACATGTAGTTCTCATCTTCAAATTTTAATTGAACATCCTTCATAAATGGTTCCGGTTATAAATAGTTGTTCTCCAGGGACTGATATTAAGTAGGATTCCTTTAAAATGATTGGTGTACATTGAATCTTAGATGCAAATTCAGACGATATAAAAGAATGTGTAGCTATGAATCAAATAGGACATGAACAATAAATTCATCAAATAGAATCATACCTCGCACCACAGAATCAGATGCATTTGATTCTCTCATGGAGAGATTATAAGCTAGTCTAGTGATCCGGTCCGTATTTGATCCAGCATAACTCCCGAATTGTTGGATTTTAGGGTAATTTTTCTTTAGATGCTATGTCTACCCACAGATATAACATGTCATGTTCCTCTAGCATGCTCCAAAATATTTTTTCCTACATGATGGACATGTCATCTTCTCTAAACTCGTTCCCCCCGCAAAGTTTTCATGACTTCCAAAAGGCATAGAAGATTTTGGGTTAGAATGTGATACAACCACAAAATGTTCCTTTCTAGTTGATGTTGACCACATGGGGAGAAACCGATGGTCTTTCCTTGCCTAAAACTTGTCCTTCTTGAAAATATGACCCTTGTTTCTCCATTATGATGCAACTCATTCTGTTCCCACTCGTGAATCCTTGCTCTGTCAGCTACTTCTGCGATAGTTTTTAGCCTTATTCCTACAACGAGGCTACGAATAGATGACCTCAGCCCTTACTCGAAATGTCATTTCTTCTCCTTCTCAGAAGGCACCAGTTCTTTTTCAAAATAAGCCAAATCCAAGAACTTGATTTTGTATTCACCGACAGTCGTTGACCCTTGACGTAAGTTGAAAAATTCTAACTTCTTCTCTTCCCACCAACTCTCAGGGTAGTATTGCTCACTGAAAATCTTAATAAATTTGTTCCAAGACATTTGATGGTCTTCCTCAGAATAAACAGATCTCCACCATCGCTCTTCATCTCCGCCAAAATGAAATGTGACAAAAGAGACCCAACAGTTTTTAGTCAAATTCTTGAATCTGAATATCTTTGTCATCTTATGGATCCATTTCTCAGCCAATGTAGGATCACCATCCCCAGTGAAAGGTGGTGGCTTCAACCTTCAAAATGCCTCAAAGCGCTTGTCATGAAATTCTTCTTTCCCATCATCCTCTTCATTATCTTCATCAGATTCTATTAGTGAATCTGGCAGCTCTTCTTCTTCATAATTTTCATCAGCTTCCTCTTCAGCATCATTTAAAATGTCTTGCAAATTCTGCTCCCTTTTTCTAGGCCTTTCAGGTCGACCCCGGATGGATTCTTCAGCACCTTGCTCAACCTCTACTTCTTCCTCGTGTCTATGGGTATAGCACGTGGAAGTCAGGACTCCAAGTCGTCAAGCCTATTCATTATTGTCTCCATAAATTGTTGCATTTGGATCCTCCTTCCAAGATGACTACCACCAAATTCACATTTTGCGTCCTCCTCCTCAGCATAATTTTCTGAAAATCCAATTACTTGATTAGGATAATCCAAAGAAGTTTCAATGCGATGAGAATAATCCTACTTTAGAGAGTATGAGATCTCTAGAGCTCTATTTATTCAAATTCTTAGGTAAACTAGGGCAACATGTCTTTCATACCACTTCTGTCATGCCTCGATCCCTAATGCCTGATACGATCGGGTTTGATCGGAACACGATGCTTATATTATACTACCCAACCATTTATCAAGGAAAAAATACACAATAGATTAGAAAAAAATCTGGCTATCAAATATTCTAATAATACCACAAGGACAAAAATACTATGAATATATATGTACCACGGAACTATCATCATGAATTGCCATAAACTTTCCATATTATTTGATCTTACAAGGTTGTACAAAAATGAAAGTTTGCAAGATAGCCACTAATTCCACCTCTAATCTAAGGAGGTTGGGATTCAAAAAAATTGTTCATAATGATAAGGGGATACAAAAATTTATACCCCAATTACAATAAAAAAAGCCAACAAAAAAAATCTTCTACGAAGTCAGCATCTTCCTGTCATTCATCGTTAGATGATGGGTGCTGGTGACGGTAGCGAATCATCATCTCTAACCTCAAAGTAAGGTTGGTCATCACTGTCATGGTCTCCCAAAACATGACCAATATCCTTTCTTCTCCCCCTAGATGAGGTATGGGGAGGTAACGCTTGGCTCGCTAACCTCTTGAGGGGCCGCTGACATGATGGTTGGTGGGTAATTTGGGTGCACTTGCGCAGAACGTGGGCGGAGCTGGCGTCTAGGCAGTCGGGTAGACTTCTGTGTCGTGATGTGGATTTAGTCCATCACCTGAGTTGGGTTGTCAACTAAGGAGGTGAGCAAAGCCTCAGCGAGGACATATAGGAGATATACTACGATGAAAAATATAAGTTTTATAATCTACCATTGGTGGGGATTTTCTTTTCTTTTCTTGTTTTTCTCCTTTCCCTTCTATGGTATATAATCAGTCTGAAATCATTATTCTTCCATTACCAATCTTCATAATATTGGTTATGATAGTTGTTGTTGTACATATTATGTAACTCATCTCAGGAATTCTCTAGTGGTTAAGATAACCTGTAGCTAATAGGTACCCTAACCTACTAGCGGTCCTTTGATTTGTTAACCCTCGAGTGTATAGCACATGTCCATTACTTGGACGGAGTGAGAACTCGTCACTTTTCGAGTAACTATGCCCAGAGTCACTCTTTCTCATTTGTTTTCAGGCTTGTAATTTTCTTGTGACATATCACGGATTTATATCCGATGGGTCACCTCATTTTGTGCTATACCACGAGTTTCGATTATGGATCTACCTTGGTCAGTAGGGAACGAAGTCCCATGTTTCTCTTATTTCACTCTTATTCCCTTTTTCTTCATGTTTTTCGTATTTTAGCATCCCAAGGCTCTATCCTAAAATCATCTACATCTCCCAATGTAAATGATTTCCATGAATTTTTTCCATATGTCCTAATACTATCTTACATTTAGACATCCTAAACAATACAACAACCTAATAGACAACCATCTCAGCAAGAGGAAGGGTAAAGATATTATTTAATTCAAGGAAATCCTTACCTCGAGTATGAGTAGCATTCTTGAATCTCTCGAACCGACCGAATTTGACTTCGCTGCAAGTATTAATCATAATTACGATATTATAGACTAAACTGTTAGAGAACGGGAAGTTAAGTATCAAAAACTGTATGTGGGATCTTAATCACTTATCCACGTCTGATCATCTATCATCATCTATCATCATCCCTTATCCCCCTCCTAACAATCCTCTCATTTTTTAAAAAATCCATACTATTGAGAGTCCTCCTCTACTCCGTACCACCTTTTGTAAAACATATATTCTTCCATAGACTTAAAGCAAATATGATCTACAATAGAAAAATTTTTAAATTCAAGATGGTCTTCTTACGGTTAGGAGATGTGAGTGTTGGGATGTTGAGCCGGCTAAGAGAGGGCGAGGACGGCCCAAGAAGTGTTGGAAAGAGACTATACGAAGGGATCTTAGCTTTTTGGATATAAGTCCGAGATTGACCCAAGATAGATCTGAATGGAGGCGAAGAATCCATGTAGCCGACCCTACTTAATTGTGGGAAAAGGCTTTGTTGTTGTTGTTGTTGGAAGATGGTCTTCTTAAAATCCACACTAAAACTAAATCTAGATTCTCATCAATATTTACATTCATATACCTATGTCTCTCATAATCATTACCACTTCCCATATAACATTTTCCCCATCTATTTCCATGAGTATACTCCAATGATATTTTCTACAATATTCATAACATTATTCATCTCATCATTATTTTATCCCAATAATCAAACTCCTAACTCTCAAAGAACTTCCACATTCACACTCACATCCCCACATTTATCCCTTCCATGTGGCATCTTTTTATTAGAATACATCTCCTTTACATCTCCAATTCTCTCATCCAAATGGGCCATTATCCATTGTTTAAACTCTTATAATAAATAATATTAGCATATCATAAGGATCATCACATAATCAACAAGAATAACTATTATTCCACCATCAATCACCTTCTAAAATTAAGAAAAACATGCATGCAACTCAAATTCAGCATGTTGTTCGCATTCTTTTTGAACAAAATAATTAATTTTCATATCTTTCACATGGAAAACTAAATCAAATTCTAATACCATTAATCACATTATACCAACAATCAACTATCCACTATAGAGACATTAAATCCACATTATCATCCATTCTTTTTCCTTAATAACATAAATCCCCACATGGATTTGTTGTATGCAAGGATAAAACCTCATGTTCTTACAACACTATTATATTTTCACCACAATTTTTCTTCAAGTTTCATCCCCCCTTCACATATCTTTATATTTAAATAAGATTATACTTCCATCTCATAACATCAAGCCACAAAAATTCGAAATTTTGTTTCCCTATTTTGTCTTAATCCTAAAATCATATCAAAAACCTAAGCCCCCCCAAATCAAACACAATACAACAAGGTATAAAAAATAAAAATGGGGTGAAGGTTGGGAGTTCTTACCTTACTCTTGTCCTCTTCTTCCCTCCTCTTCTCCCTTTTTCCCCTTCTCTCTTTTCTTCTCCTCATAGGGCGGACTTGAAAGGACAGGGAGTCATTGAGTCTTGGAAATGGGGCTCAAGTCCCCTCTCCCTTTTTGCAAAAGTGTGGGGAAATTGCAAGGAGGCCATTGCACTTCCCCCTAATTAAAAGTTCTCTCTCTTTTTTTTTTTTACTTTTTTGGTGTAACACAAGTGGTTCTTCATTCTCCATCTATGTGCTCAGAGTGAAATCAGTAAGTAAAGGTGAATCTCTTTAGTTCGATTCTGGCAAAGATACTGCTTGTATTTCATGTTGATCTCTGAGGAAGACGAAGGTGTTGCTTCAGCCAAGCGCCTCCAGTTGAGGCTTCATCTCAGACGCTCCTTGTGTTTCTCATAATTCCCAGGTGCTCTGATCTCATGTTATAGAGAGAATAGCTCCAGATGGGGTTTGTTGCAGGTGGTGCTCAGATAGTTGTAGGTGCAGATTCATTTAAAGTGTGATGAATTCAACCTCCATGTGAATCGCTGCTTATGTTCAGATCTCAGGCATTCTCGATGATCGACTCCTTCAAAGGAAATCGAAGGCTCGAGAGCAATGTCTTATCTTATAATTAGATGAGGATGAACGATGGGTTCCTGTGGTGGGAATGAATGGAACCAGTGCTTAGATCCGTGAGAATCTGAGGTGATCATAGGTGAATGGAACATAGAGAAGTGGAAATATCAAACGAGATGTATTCAGCAATAAAATGTGTCAAATCAGACAATTATTAGGATCGAAACAACGAGGAAGAGTGGGGCTTAGAGGAGAAAGGTGGAGGAAGAGCTACATAAAGATAAGGAAGATGGAAAAGTAGAAATCTGACACAGGAATAGATGAAGGACGTTGCATGTGGGTGGAGCTCGAAAGAGCTCATGGTTGTTGCCTTGACGATCGACAGGGGTCGGAGGCTCTCACAGTGGAGCCAAGGGCTACTACCCTGGCTGAAATTACATTGGATCTCCTCCTCCTTTCTCGCTGTGATGGGGAGGAAGGTTGAAGTTGTCACCTCCAACCCTCTCTCTCTCTCTCTCAATCGGAGCTCACTGATTGAAGGTAAATAATGGTAGATAGAGCTACTTAAAGAGACGAGGGCAACCTATATATATAGGAGGAGGAGATGTCTTGGAGAGCATGACATGGCTCGAACGGCCTAAAGACCGAGCAGTTGGAGGTGGTAGGCAATGGAAGGAAAAGGTGAAGAGCAAGGACAGAGGAAGAAGGAGAATAAATAATAAGAAGAGAAGGAGGAGGAAGAAGAAGAAGGGAGAAAAGTCAATCCCACCAGGTAGCCAATCGGATGATGACACATGGCAGACGCTTGCCACTAAATAACAATACATATTACAAGACAAAGTATGTATACAATGTTTAAAATACCCTAAAAATTAATAAATAAATAGTAAACTAATTTAAATAAATAAAAAATAAAATTTATTGATAATTTAATAAATAGTTTAATGATGAATTATAATAAATTAAATAATTTAATCCTATTGGTTAAATAATATATATACGATAATTTATAGATATAAATTACATATATGCAATAGTTTATTGATTTTTAATTACTTAATTTGATTAATAACTTATTTATTTTATATTTTAATAATTTAAAATATTTTATGAGTATTATAAATACATTTTTATTTTATTTTAATAAGATTATTTAATAAGTCAAATAAATAGTACTATGTACAATGCAGGTACATCATACCTATATAATAAGTATATACATTTATTTTTTTATTACTTTAACTTTTGTAGTTTTATTTTTTATTTTATATAATTATTATAAAATGTTATAAAAATAATACAAATATAAGTAGTAATAAAAATACATAGAATAAAATAAAAGAAAAGAATATATGGTTGTACATATATCAGATTACTCCTAAAAAGTTGATTTTGGCATCTTGATTTCAATTTTAGTGGAATCACTTTTATTTTAAAGATAATTTAATTATGAACAAAATGAACGTGAGTTTGATGAATTTTGAGTTCATATGGAGTAGATATTTAGCTTTTAATATTCATGTTACAGCTTTTTCGGTGCTTTGTACCCGTATTATCTATACATTAGATTATTTTTCTTATATTTTTTTATAAATTAATTTAAATTATTATAAATAAGTTTGAAGAAGAAAGTTTTTAATTTAAAATGATATGAATGATAAAAATAGATGAGTATATGTATAAGGAGAATAATGCGCATATGTACAACATGTCATATATATTTTTCTGATATTTTTATAAGTTAAGATCTTTATCTCTCCCTACTTATTTATATTATCGACCAAGTCAATATTGACACGATGTCAAGGTTAGGATCATTATGTACGTATTTACATCTTCCTTTCTTTTATTATTAATTTACTATTTATTTTTTATTTTAGATGAATAAGTGTTAAATACACAATATTAACAGTTGGAGTTAATATGTTAATTAATGAGAATTAGTTGATATTTACTCGTATTTTACCTAAGATTTTAGACAAAATGAAAGAATAAAAGAGATGAATCATGTATTCACCATCATGTGATTTCAAAGGATTGTGTGAAACGTTATCACTCCGAAGTCTTATAAGATTAAAATCGCCTACCATCAACGTTGGAATGTCACAGAGGGTTAAACTATGAAGTGATTCAAGGAAAAGTGGCTCGTTAGTATCACTTGGAGGGCTGTAAACATTAATTATATAACACACATCTCAAGTTAACTTCCAGTTTAATGAATTCAAGACACGAGTAGAGATCCACGTCGAAAAGGCTCACTTGTATATAGAAGTGTGTGGTGATTAATAGTATAGTGGCATATGTATAAGAGGGCGGATTGTTTGCACTACTGGAGAGGTCTGCTGTAAAGACTTACCAAGTTGGAGCCTTTCAATCAAGATCGAGCAGTTCACATGAAATTCAGGTTTTTCTAAGCCCTTAACATGTGAACTGCTTGATCTTGATCGAACGACTCTGATTGGTAAACTTTTAGAGCAGACATCTGCGGTAATACAGATCCGCTCGTTATGTATAATTGTTGGCAGGAAGTTAAGAAAATCCCATCCACCGCATATCATTCAAAGAAGACAAGATTCAATAACAGCATATGTGTCCTCATGCAGATCATGAGACCACGGTTTCAAACAACCTCTAATCTGGTGACAGCTTGCCGAAACTTGGGCACTAATGGATACTTCCCATACTTCCCAACCTTCACTTCCAGTAACGCTCAAGACGTTCAAGAAGGTTTCCTCACTCCTTATGTACCTTCTTCTGCACTTGCGAGACCCAACAATGGCTCTGCAAGCGCTCCCTGCAGGGACTCCATCTCTCTTCCTCCTCACAGTAGTGCTCCTTTCGTCATCGCCAGTCACCAGTTCAACCATTGAAAGCTTCCTCCACTGCTTCAAGACTTTCCCCTCCGACAATACAACTGACCCAATCCTCCACATGCCAAACACCACTTCCTACAATTCCATACTCCTCTCCAATGCACGCAACAAAAGAACCATCTACTCCTCAGCCACCCACGAGCCCCTCCTCATTATAACACCCACAACCCACATCCACGTCCAGGCCGCAGTGCTATGCAGCCAGTGGCAGGGCCTTCGGGTACGTACACGCAGCGGCGGGCATGACTACGAAGGACTCTCCTTCATCTCAACCTCCACTGCTCCTTTCGTCGTAGTTGATCTCCGTAACCTCCGAAGAATAACCGTGGACGTGGACGGCGGCACGGCATGGGCCGATGCCGGTGCAATTCTCGGCGAGCTGTACTATCACGTCGCAAGGGCGGGTGCAAACCTTGGGTTCCCGGCGGGGACTTGTTCGACGCTCGGCCTCGGGGGGCACCTTAGCGGCGGTGGGATCGGTACAATGATGCGGAAGTACGGCATCGCGGCCGATAACATAGTGGATGCGGTGCTCGTGGACGTGGAGGGGAACGTACTAGACAGGGCTGCAATGGGCGAGGACCACTTCTGGGCAATAAGAGGCGGTGGTGCCGCGAGCTTCGGCGTGGTTCTATCCTACAAGGTCAAGTTGGTCCCCGTTCCTCCTCTGGTGACGGTGTTCGGCGTATGGAGAAACCTCAAACAGAACGTGACGAGGATCCTGGGGAAGTGGGAACAGATTGGCAGCAACCTCATCGAAGACTTGTTCATAAGGACAATGGTGATGGCGAAGAACGACAGACCCACCGGTGGCAGAACTGTAAATGTTCTATTCCAATGCTTGTTCCTCGGTGGGAAGGATGAGCTGCTTGCGTACATTGGTGAGGTATTTCCAGAGCTTGGAGTGGATGCCTCGGATCTGATGGAGGTCAGCTGGATAGATGCTGTCAAGTTCTTTGCAGATCTTTTCGGGAGACCGACAGAGGCCCTGCTCGATAGGACGTCGTATTTCAATGGGTTCTTCAAGTCCAAGTCGGACTTCGTGCAGGAGCCCATCGGGGAGAAGGGGTTGGAAAGGATATGGGAGTTCCTGTTAGGGCCGGAAGACGAGCCTGTGACAGTCATAATGGAACCCTTGGGTGGAGTGATGGATAGGGTACCCGAGAGTGCAACTCCATTCCCGCACAGGAAGGGGAACTTGTATAACGTGCAGTACTTCATGACCTGGAAGGGGACGAACGCTGCTGTGGCAAAGAGGCATTTGGAATGGATGAGGGAGCTCTATGCGTTCATGGCTCCCTATGTCTCCAAGAACCCCAGAGGTGCGTATCTCAACTACAAGGACATCGACTTGGGGAGGAACGTGGAGGGCAGTTGCGAGAAGGGGGAGATGTGGGGGAGGAAGTATTTCAAGGGTAACCTGGAGAGGTTGGCGAAGGTGAAGAGTATTGTAGATGGGGAAAACTTCTTCTGGAGTGAGCAGAGCATACCACCTCTTTCTGAGTGGCCGACGGTGATAACGACGCTCTATGAAACGCATTCGAGTTCGTAGGTATGTACATGTCGTATTTGCATACTCCGAAAATAAAAAAACTGTAAGAGGAGTTCTATATCATGGCATCCATTTAGTTTTCATTGTGAACGGTACTCAACCATCAATATAATTGGACCTAGAAGAACTGCCCACAAGCAACATCAAGAAATCCCCCTGTACTAGTAGGGTCGAAAACTACAGAAGAAGAAAAGATGGCTCGCGTCTTTTAGAGTTTCCTTTCAGCAGATGTAGGTAAACATATGTTGTATGAAGCAGGTGAATCCTATGAATCTTTGTCATCACCTTAGACCTCTGCAGGTAAACATATGATGTATGAAGCAGAACCTCGGCTATATTTTTAACTACAGATGTATCCTCTTTTTTTGCAAAAATCTTTTCACATGATTTTTTTAATCTTTGAGATAAAATAATTAGGAACATCCGACTAAACTTGGTGGATATATAGAAGAACAAGCATACATTAGATTCCTATGGTTGGATTTTTGAAAAATATTTCGCAAAAACAGATGAGATACAGCATGTCATGCCGTAATTAAAACTATAATAGAGGATCTAACTCCTGAGAGGAGCACAAATGCCACTAATCAATCTAAAATCTAGCTAGACATCATTGACTTGTGGCATTTGCCAGTTACCACTGAGGGTGCCACATATGCATTATTGACCAAGAACTACCCCTGAAGTCACGTGATCGCGAAGCTCATATGAAGGACCGTCAACCTCGTACCCAACAGAGTGAAGGTGTTCGTTTGGCTGTTTAGGCATGGGAAAGTGCTTACAAAGAGCCGTCGCAGCCAGCTGTTAGGGGTGGAGGATCTTCAATGTGGCAGGTGTCAGCAAGGGATGGAAGATTTGGACCATCTTTTCTTCTCCTGTCCGCACTCTATGCGTGTCTGGAATGATGCGAGGATCCCTTGGATTAGACTGGAGAGTGGCTCCAGCTTCTGGAGCAGCATCAGATCGGAATGTGGTGAGGGCCGAGCAGAGACTTCGCTTCCTTTCGCCATCTTGTGGGCGATCTGGAGAGGGAGGAATGATACTCTATTTAGAGGGAGTTTGTTTTACTCTGAGAATGTCCGTGAGCATTGCAGGGCGTTGTGTCTACTATGGAATCAGCTGGTGTAGATCAAAATGATGTAATTTAATTGCCTACCTATGTAAATATATATTTCCCGTGTGGTGGATCCCAGGTTGGGACTCCATCCCTTCTTCATTCAAAAAAAAAACCTCGTCTTGCATGTTCTCTTTGTCACTAGTTTATTGCATCCAATAGAGAGAGCATAAGACACGGCCCAACCCCAGGGTCTGACCGGCTCTGTCATAGTTTCCTCTGTATTCGCAGCCAATGCAAACAAACGTGTAAATCGATCATAGAGGGTGCCCTCCATCCAGAATTCCTTCTAACATCTAAATGAACTTCCATTACTAAGATTCGGGCACATCCAGCGAGTATCATCCATAAGGATAGGCGGCACTCCTCAATAAAAGATCAAGTCTTGCTTTCTAGTGTAGTTTTCATTCCAGCTTTTATTTCTGCATGTTATTTCACGCAATTACTTTATATTTTAGCTTTAATTCCAGTGTTAGTGTACGTCGGAGCTCTAGAGCTCCAACCACTGTCCATCGTGATCTCCAACTCGATCCGACCATGCAAACATCACCATCTCCTTTCCCCTTCACTGCTCCATCGAACCCCTCGTCCAGATCCCTTAAATTTTGCACAAATCGAAGAATCTGGTCTCCATCACCACCACGTTATCAGAGATCGTCGCTCCACCTCCATCTTATGCAATCAGCTCCATCTTAGGATCGATGAGATAACCTCGAGCCTCTTAGTCTTTTTGGTGCAAAAGATAGCTCCCAAGGAGCCACCTAGAGCCGGATTTGGTTGAATAACATCACCTCCAGGTGCTCTGAGCAAAGCAACCTCCAAGCCTCGATCAGTGAGGCATGGATCTTATGGAGTAGCCTTGCAAGCACAGGAGGATGTCAGGAAGCTGCTGGGCTGGTTGCCGTGGACGGAGAATGCCAGAGCAAGGAGGGGTCGAAGATCAAAGATCTACGGGGAAGAACTTCTTCCCTATTCTTCCAGAATGCCAGAACTTGCACCATTTTTTCTAGAAGAACGGGGAAGAAGCTCTTCCTTGTCGAGCTTTGATCTTCAACCCCTCCTTGCTTCAAGGTTCTCCATCCACGCCAACCGGCCCAACATCTTCATGACGTCCTCCCGCACATGCAGGGCTACTCCAAAAGATCCAGTTTTCGTCGATCAAGGTCTAGAGGTTGCTTTTCTCAGAGCAACTAGAGGTGTTGTTCTTCGACCAAATCCGACCCCAGGTGGCTCCTTGGGAGCTATCTCCTGCACCAAAAAGACTAAGGAGCTCGAGGTTATTTCCTCGACCCTAAGATGAAGCTGGCTACATGAGAATGGAGGTGGAGCGACGACCTCCGGTGAGGTAGCGGTGATGGAGATCAGGTTCTTTGATCTGTGAAAAATTGAAGGGATCTGAATGAGGGGTTTGATGGAGCAATGAAGGGGAAAGGAATGGTGATGTTTGTGTGGTCGAAACAAGGTGGAGATCACGATGGATAGTGGTCCGAGCTCTACAGCTCCGGCGTACACTAATACTGGAACTAAAGTTAAAACATAGAGTAATCACATGAAATAATGTGCGAAATTAAAAGATGGAATGAAAACTACACTAGCAGGTAAATCAGCTCGAACCTAACCTGGAAGGTCGGGGAGTAGAAGACCACCAAGACGAAGTCCAACGACGATGATCACACACTTCCTCATCCTTATCCTCCTCGAAGGGTTGGGAAAAGCTTGTTGTAACCAAGGGTTTCATCATCGGGGGTCCATTTGGGGTTACAGTGAAAGGAAATGGATCAAAAAGGTGAAGAAGATGGGGAGTTTTTATTTATAGCCACGTTGATCGGTTGTATTGGGTTGGATATTGCATGAAGGAGAGTGGTGACTGGTGGAGGCCTATGGAATTGGCATGGAATAGGATGATGGGTCTGTAGATTGATGTGTTGCTCGAGGAAGAAGAAGGCATGGGAAGAAGAGTACAAATTGGAGAAGACGGGCATCTTGTGAGTTTCTAACAAAAGTCAGAAAGAGGCCATGAAAGAGGGGTTGTTGATCGAGTGGTTAACAATCCAAGGCACCTGATTGGTCCATGTAGGACCAGATCATGAGAAAATAGATATTAAATTCTTTATTAATTCATTAGTAAATAATAAATGATGTTATTAATTAAAACTCAACACGTGAAAAATGTTTCTTATTTTTCAAACTATTTTATCATGATTTTTTATTATTTTTAAAATATTGTTTCTTAGATGTTAATTTTTACAAGTATAGATATATGTATATTTACCTATATTCTATGTATTTTTTATTTTGTATTTAATACACATAATATTGTATTTACATATTTTATATATTTATAACATTGTTTAATACATATTCACATTTTTAGTTTTATTGTTATTATTTTATTTAAATATATAAATAATTGTATATGTTCATTATAGATATAATATACCTATATATCTTAATATGTTATTTATTTTACGTGTATTTTCATGGTTGCATTTTGTGTTTACATTTTAGTGTGCTTAAAATAATATATGCAGCTATCTAAAAATATAAGGAGAGTAAACTATAAAGAATCAAATACATGGATATTATATACAGATACACAATACAATGGTACCCCCAAAAGCCAGCTTTTGTATCTTAATTCCATTTTAATGAAACTACCTTCATTAAATAGATAATTTAATTTAGAATACAATGAAGGTGAGGTTGGAGAATTTTGCTTTCACGTGGAGCAGATATTGATATGTGAATTCCGGTTTGTGGCTTCTTCATCTGTGTCTACTAGTTGCATTGTGCATTATTTTTATTGACAATTATTTCTATAATTTTTAGATATTATTACATACAAGTTTCATGTTTAAAACTTTCTTATTTGAGGTGTGAAATAAAGAATAAAATGTAGCAAAAAAGGTTATTTCCAAGGTTTAAATTTAGGGTTTTATGTACAATATTTGGCCCTTATCTCCCCTACTTTATTTCTCGTCAATCATGGGGATCATGATCATTAAGTATATTTGATACTATGTTTATTTTTCATTTCTTTTCTTTATTATTTTATTTTATATTTAAATACTAATAATTATGTATTAATGATAGATAAATAATGAATTTGTGCAAGTTATCATTATTTACATGTGTTTTGCTAAGGATTTAAAGATAAAATGGAAGAATAAAGGTAGATGATTGGCTATTCATCACCCCCCCCCGATACTTACCTTTGCTAGTCTCTAGCAAACACTTATCAGAAAAATAAGTGATGCAAAAGAGAAAATAAAGTAAAATAAAATAAAGAACTTAGAATGATTATAACTTTTAAACTTATCTTCACAAAATCAAAGTTTGGAACTCAGTTAAGACCTTTGGATCGTGATTGTATTCAGAACCTTATTGGGAATAAGATCTAAAACTTAACATCCCTCCAGTTCCACAATCCTCTATTCAAGTTGCCTCAATAGCCAGGCCAGGATAAGTCTATTCATATTTAAACCCTTATATATGACTACGAGTCTCACTTATACAGTGAATGTAACTCTTCTCATCAAAAATAGCAAATAACAGTCTCACTCAATAAGATAACCCTAATTCCCTGATCTAGCTACTCTTTCCTCGAGGGATGGGGTATTTCCTTCTAAGTTCAAGTACAATCGGCTCAAGAAGAGGGGATAGAGAGAGAAGAATGGATTGTGATCAGTGTAGTCACGTATACTAAGGAGCATGACCAGTGTAGCCAAGTCTCCAATTGCAAGCAACCTTGAGATATTGACTTTGAGGAATACTGCCGTGCTTATTTGATACATACTCTGGTGGGATTGTTTTTTTCATTGATTCTACCCATCTATTCATCTTGAAGTTTTGATTTTGCAATTTTTTGATACTATATACAACAACAAATCACGAACAGGTCTGAACGAAGCTTCATCACGTGAAGCATCACGTGTGTTTGGTGTTTTAAAGCATTTTCCCTCGTGATTGCTATTATTGCGTACAAATCTAGATCGAGGAGCTCTCACTTGGCTAACCATGTGTCGGTTAGACGTTCTGCACATTATACCCAACATTTTCTGATATTTGCATGCGCGCCTCTTAAAGTTTCCAGAAATTACCATAACATTCCCTATATATATAGTATATTACTTAAATAGTATTAAATACACATAAAATAAAATATTAATAATAATAATATAATAACAAATGTAAGTACCTATACTATACTCTATACAATATCATATTATTTTCAAAAAATAAAAATATTTTTCAACTTTAATGAATCATAAAAATACATAAAAGTTATACATATTAATAAAATCTTAAAAAATATAAAAATACTTTTAAAAATACTAAAATAGCTATAGTTTATTTTATATATTATATACAGTAAACTAAAAAGAAAATAAAAATTGAATATTAAAATCAATAAAAAATAAAATTATACAAAACATCAAAAATTCATAACTAATTCCACAAAATCATAAAAATATATACAATATCTTAATGGAAAGGTATTTTCATCTACTTTTCAGTAAAAATAAAATAAAAACATTTTCTTACTGTTAACTATTTTAAAAATGAAAAATGCTTCCCTATTTTCAATAAAAACTTAGTTCTCCACATTAAAAATAATCTAAAAGCCATAAAATATTAAAAATCACCTAAAAATACATAAAAACAATAAAACAAATTAAAAACATAAAACTGTAAAAATTAAAATCTTATAAATAATATTAAATTCCATATTTATATTCCTTTACTTATAGGTATATAAAACCACATAAAAATACAAAATTCATAAAATCAATAAAAATTCCTTAAAAAATAAATGAAAATTATGAAACCATCCTACCTTAGTCTACTCTAGTATTTCCCCTCGCTTCAACTGTTTGCCTCCTTGAGTTTGACATTCCCGTACTTATTGTTATACACATTAGTTTAGGAGTATGAATAAAAAACTAAATTTTCTGGTAATTTCATCTGACCGACATGACAATGATAGTTTCTACTTTTAGAACTATAAGGTTAGGTTAATTTTCATCCCTCATTGGATGTAGGTACTCTCCAGACTAAGCGAGGCACGTACCCATAAGGAGTAGAGCCCAAAGCATTGGACTTGTTTCATAAGCGCTTGGACTTTGGCTCTCGGGTCCTGTTATTATTGCAAGCACTTGTCTCAAATGTTAGCAGAAGTAGTCACGTGAGTAGAGAGGTGGATTTCCTTAGAACTAGTCACGATATGTTATGTGGATAGTTCTCTACTTGGGAGACTCATCAACTTGTTCACAATCTACTCTAGGATACTACACTTGTGAGCTTGTGATAATATAACTGTTTGATCACCTAACACTAAAATTGAAAAATAACGGCTAATCTTTCACATTCATCGTCAAGTTGAGTAGATGAATACGGGGTTTGCTTTGTGTTTGCTTGTGCTTGGTGTTAGTCAGTTTATCTTTCTGTCATGAGTTCTAGTAGTTACCTATTGTCTGAGTCTTGTCACTCTTCTTTTATTTCAACTTTCGTTTCATTTTATATTTCTTGAGTCACGATGATGGGTAGACGGTCTTCTATGCCAACTCTTACGGCACAACTTCCATGTACGCTTACCCATTTGTCTAGGTCAATTCGAGACAACATGTGTTTTGAACCTGAGTTAAGTCCTCCATTATTCTCCATGTATGACTCTGATCTTGGAGAGCCATCTTTCTCGTCTCTATTTGTTTCTCCCGAGCTGGTTCGAGAGAGCACTCTTTTGAACCCAACCATGACCCTCCCTCCTTCTCTGAGTTCGATTAAGATCTTGGAGAAATATCTCCATTTGTTCCTTGTGTTTCTTTATCTCCTCCCGTTCATTCTATCCCTCCTTCTTTGTTCTCTTTGAGTCGACCTTCTACTACACTTGTGGCAGCTGGATAGAGGTTTGGGACTCGTGAGCAAAGATTAGATCATTTAGTATACACGAGTCCACGAGATGTTGAGATGAGAGTGCAGACTGAGTAGCATATATATGACTTAGGAGCGAAGTTAGATTCTACATCAATTTTACTGACTTTTTTGATCGACTTGGACATTGTATCATTGCTGTTGAGATTCCTTGGCAAGCCGCATGAGGAGCCGTATGAGCATTTGTTTGAGTATGAGGAGATATGCGGCACCAGATTGCATTTAGATATTACACCAAAGGATGCCATGATGAAGACCTTTCCCTTGACACTCAAGGGCAGAGTTGCGAGATGGTTCTGAAGTTTGGGAAAGGAGAGAGCTAATTGGGTAAGTTACTAGTTGCATTTCTTAATAAGTTTTATCCCATTAGCTAGGCTAATTCCATGTGGACTGTTATCACATATTTTTCACATGATCCTCACGAGCCATTACAAGATATGTGTCTTAGATTTCAAATTATATTGAGGAGATTTTTGGATCACGGAATCATAGTTCATATTTTATATCAGGTGATGACCGCAGAGCAGCTGGCATTTATCATTGCCTTGTGTTGTGGTTCACATTGCAGTCTCGGTGAGGATTCACTTTGGTTCTCTTTGGATATATTTCTGATATCGAGGCACCACACAAGCGATATGTGAGACTAATCCGAGGTGATCATCATCATGGATATTCAGATATCACAGAACAGGCAGTTGATGTGGATATTGAGGCATCACAGATGTTGGATGTTGAGACATTTGTAGAGAGTTCCACTTTTCAGTTACCAGTTCCATCTCCATTAGTTCTTCAGCTGAAGTTTGGAGCAGTTCAGTACTTTATAGAGCTGGAGCCTACGTTATTTCAGTAGCCTTTTCAACCTATTTTGTTCCGATATTACGATCAGTGTTACGAGCAACCACCTTAGGAGCATATCTTGCCAGATTCAGTTTATCATTTTGAGCATCTTTAGCAACCCGAAATGGATGTGGGACACCACTTTGAGATTCCCTATATATATGGTCCCACATTTGATCATTTTGTTTATTTGATTCAAGAACAAAGTGCCTTTTGTAGGGAGCAGAAGGAAATTCGGAGATTCTATATTCAACATTGTCATAGGGCAGAGATCAGTTTCAGATACTTTAGTTTTGCCTGAGTTTTTGAGTTCTATTCCTTCTAGTTCCCAGGGCATATAAAGGAAATCTAGTGCTATTGATACAGTTAGGAGCGAGAAGTCTATAGTGTGCAATGTTGCATGTCCACATTCAGATTCAGATTCTATTTATAGTGATGGCACAAAATCACAAAAAAAGGGAAAAAGAGAAAATCCGGAAATAAGAATGAAGACAAGACTTCAGTTTCATCTGCTAGTTCTCCTTCTGATTTGCATGGAGCTAGTCCAAATTTTACAAAATTTCTTTTTCTTCTTCTGATTCATCGGGTGTACATATGACTGAGGAGGATGTACAGATACCCATCCCAGATACCTTGAACCTAGGGAAGGGAGAGGAATTAATAAATTTCAAAAAGACCCATCCTCAGAATTTCACGAAAGAGATGTTAGACAAAATAGAAATCAAGCTCACTAGCATTGGTACACATCCCTCTTCTTTAGAAGTGCTTGAAGCAACATATCACACCAAAAATAAAGAAGATGAGAAATCATTATTCAGAAAAACAAGTATTGACCATTGCTACATGTCATGCCATCCAACATACATCTCTCAAGAAAAAGAAGAAATATATGGGAGCACCATTTGTCATTTTCCAGATTTCATATCATGAGTTCGAGCACACTTTGTTAGATAGGGGGTCTTTAGTGAACATTTTATGCTTCTATCTTATTGAGACACTTCATTTAGGGTGTCTCAAGAGAGCTAGAATGATTCTTCAATTTCCAAATAGATCGGTTAAGAGGTCGAAGGGTATACTTAAAGACATTGTCGCGATGGTATAAGGCACAAAATTCATTGTGGATTTGTTGTATTGGATGTTGACTCCTCAGTTCCATCATAGGATTCGACCATTATTCTTGGTCGGCCATTTCTACATGCAGCCATGGCCGTTATTGATTATGGGAAAAATAATGTCACTTTTCGCTCCAGCAGCACAGTGCCGAGCTCCGAGCTGATAGAGACTCTTCAATCAGACGAGTGTGATACCAGCCCATCAGAGACAGAGGCATGCAACATCACAACTAAGATTAGACATGATTCTACCTCTTTTGATTCTACTAAGACATGAGATTTTCTCTCCAAAGAGGAAAACTTGGATAGCATAGTCATTTGTGATTCTTGTACACATCATTGAAGATGTATTGATGAATTCTGCGGTATGTATGTCATTGTGTTGAAACTGTTGGTGGCATGCACTTCGAAGGCCAAACCTGATTCAGTTTAGATCATTTGGTCGAGCCTTCTAGTTGCGAGAACATTGAACCCTCTTTTCACGTAGATTCAAATATGGGCTATGTTGATGAGGATGTAGATCAGATTGTAGTAGAATTTGACCTCTTTGTCATATCTACTTCAGACACTACATCGAGGTCTCTTCAGTCACACATAGTTGAGGATATAGTGTTAAATGATGACTCTTCGTCTTCTTATTTCAGTGCTGATGATGACAGTGATTCAGAGACCGTGGTACAGCTTTCAGAGGTAGTTATGTGCATGTTTTCAACCATCTGGGCCGCTCCTCAACCATCGACGTAGATTAGGGATCCTCTGCTTCAGATATGGACATCTCTGAGGATGACCTTGATGTCAACCTTTCTCTTGTACATTCTATTATTCCTCGATCGTGCAATAAGGCCAATGTTCAATTTTCTTGAGCTTGTACAACTCTCGTTGATTTGTTCATTCTTTTCACCTTGTACAAATGTGTCTTCTATTTTATTCATTCATTCTTTTGTTTTACACCCTAAGCCTCGCTTAGGATTTTTGTATTACTTAGGATGCACTTTATCCTAAGTATGGGGGGGGGTGTAAACACTGAGTTGTTCATTTTCATTATGTCTCGTTACACATGTTGTTGATTATACTTAGGTATCCTTTACCCGAAGTATAAGGGCGAGTGATGTTGTACTTTTCATCTTCTTTTTCGTTTTATTTTTTCTATTCTCTCGCTTGTCCCTCAACTGTTGATATTCTCTTTTGTACTTAGGGTTATTTTACCCTAAGTACAAGAGGAACATGCCGAGTCATTGATTTCGTGTACATTCTCTTCCTTGATCTTCCCTATTTGTACATTCTTTTATACTTAGGATTATTTGATCCCAAGTATAGGGGGATGATCGATTTCTATTCATTTTATTCTTTATTCTTTGAGTCGTTGTAGCATAGGATTCTTTTCACTTTTTTATATTGATAACTAAGGAAAATCAGAGGGTCGCATGTTTTCACAAGGCGAAACTGCAATTGGTGTGTTGTCCACTCAAAAGTCCTCGGTTATTAACAATTAGCCCACGATATATATATAAAGCAATGAATAACGAAAGTGTGGAGTTAAAATTTATTATCCTCTACCATAAGATGCATAGCAAGTAAGCATGTAGAGGTCGCACCATAGAGAGCAAAACAGGTAGCATATGGTTATCTATACACAACCAAGTCATTTATTATGTACATATATCTTTTTGTGGGTTTTTCTATTTTTGATAATTTTTTTATTTTATTTTTGTTTTATATTTTTTGTATTTTGTTTGTAATTTTATAATTTTTATAATTTCTTTTCAGATTTTCAGATTTTTATATTTCTTTTTTTTCTTTTAAATACAAAGATATAGGATATATAAGACTATATATACAATATAGAATAATTATATTTATAAATACTAGTAAATATAAATAAAATACAAAATAAATTGTGTTTTTGGATTTTATATATTTTTCTAATTTTTCTAGAAATTTTATATATTTTTCTAATTTTTCTAATTTTTCTAATTTTATATATTTTATAGCTATTTTATATATTTTTCTAATTTTTCTAGAAATTTTTCTAATTTTTATGGATTTTTAAAGCCAAAATTATCTCAAACATGAGATTAAATAATTACCCGAAATTGATTTGAATGTTAAAAATAGTAAATAAGGTCCAAAATTGCTCAAATCAATTTTAATATATAAATATTTATATAAAGAAAATATAAAATAGAAAAACATATTTTTGGATTTTTAATGATTTTTTATATTTTTATGAAGGTTTTTGGGATTTTCCCATTTTTAAGCTTTTTATCTTCTTCCCATTTTAGTGATTTTTAGTCTCTAACTAAAACATAATAAAATAGACAATATATAATTTTTTGGAATTTTTATACACGTTTTTATTTTTTTGGTATTTTATGCTGTATATAGAATAAAAAGAAGCCCCTTTCGATTTTTAATAAATGGATAAATGCACAAAAATATGAAATAAATATAGGGCGTAAAAGTACATGGCAAGAGGCATCTATCCCTATTTTTACGAATATTTAGGATCAAAATAGCTATTTTTAATAAATAGATGAAATGTACAAAAATACATGTCCTTGCAGTGACATATTTATAATAAAAATAAATGTCTAGGGCTTGCAGGAAAATTTTCCATAAATATACAATGCTTATTTAATTTTATGAAACTATTTAAAAATAATAAAAATCGTCAGGGGCATTCATGCAATTTCTCCACCTTATGTGGGACAACATGTGAGGTGATGTGGAATGGACCCAGATGCAATTACAAATAAGTACATGGATCCCATGCAAAATTTCCCATTTTACTTAACATGTTTACAATTTATTGACAATATTGATAAATAAATACAAAAAAATACAGTGGTTAGATGTGCAATTTACCCCTTTTATGTGTTGGATCAGATGGCCCTCCCTCCTCCACTTAACCACATGACGCCACCTCGTTAGACGATGATGGTTCGACGATGATCGGCTCAGATTAGACTGCGTGTTATGATCTGATAGTCGTGTTTGCGCGGATCCAACGACTGTGTCTTGATCTGGCGGTGCCTTCTTCATCCAACGATAGCTGCTCTCTTTGAAGAACAAGGAAGAACATCATGCTTCCCTGCCTTCGATTAGTCCTTTCTTCTTCCTCCAGCGGTCTTCATTGCTGGAGTTTGGCTCTACACCTCCGGGATGGTCGTCCACAGCTGATGATGCCCACAAAATTCTAGGGGTCCACGAGGCGGGGTCCAACGAGCTCGGGGGTTGCAAAGGGCTTTTCGAACCACTTGTAGGTCAATCTAGGTCCTCAAGGGCTTCTTTGTGCTCAAGACCTGCACAGGAGAGAAGTGCGGCTCGAGGGGAGGAACCTTGACCGGGTTTTGAAGCTGATTAACACAAAAATGAAGGTGGGTGGAAAAGCTCCGACGAATAGTGATGGATGAGCTCCACTTCGCTAATCGGTGCATGATCAGGGGGTTTCGATGATTGGTTTAAATGAAGAATGCATAGGGGAAGGTGATGAACGTGAAGTGGGAGTCAGTGATCTCTTAGATCAAGGAGGAATCATGCCAGAGCTCAAAATCTCCAGCAAGGTAATCTGGCTATTCTACTCTACCTACTGATTACAATGCTAAACTAAAGACTAGAATCGAAATATAGGAATGGAATCTACCAAAAGTGGGAGAAAAATCAGCTCTTATAACTGCTTGGTCAGCAGGGAGCAGGGCTGCCTGCGAGGTGGCCGTGGGTGCACCTCTATCCTCCTAGAGCTCAGCCCGGTCGCAAGAATACGCTTCCTATCACAAGGGCACCTGCTAGACCAAGAACAAGGGCTCCTAGACTCGGATTAGTGACCAAAGAGGCAATGGAAGTTAGAGGGGATTATTTATAGACAAGGCTTGGCACCCTTTTTAACTGGATTATTGGAAGAAGATCAAGCTATGTACAACAGATCTAACGAACTGGCATGGATGAAGGTAGATCAATGATGAAATCCCACGAAGGGATCGAAGGCGATTGATCGATAGATGAAGCGGGAAAAATGCAAGAAAATCGGGGAAATAATGGGATCTAGAGGTCAGACATGCAAGAGGGGCAGTTGACTGGCAGTCAACAAATGAAGGACGTCATTGGTCTACGTCAACGCTAAAAGACAAATCAGGCTGATTTATTAGAAAATAAATAATTAAAAATATATCTTGATTTTATTAATTTTTATCATTAAATAAAAAATGTTTATTATTTTATTACAATTTTTATTTATTTTTTGGTGTTATTTATTAGTTGTTGATTATTAGGGATATATTTATAGGTATATTCATATATATATATATATTAGATCTTTTATTTTTATGATGTATTATTTATTTTATTATTTTGTTCTTTTACTTTATATATTTATGACTTATTTTTAGGTGCATAAATATATTTTTATTATATTATTTGTATACTAAAATAAATAAAGGTATATATTATATAGGTATACTTTTAGGTCCTTCATCTATGATTTATATACATTATTTTATTTTAATATATTTTATTGGGTTTTATTTTGGCTTTATATTTTTAAGAGAATATAAATAATATTTACAAGAGTATTAAAATATAAACGAAAAAGAATGATATTTTCTATTATTTATATACATGTATTATTATAGGTATTTTACCTATATAAATATATAAACTTATTTTATTTTGTATTTTATTTGTGATTTTATTTTGGTATAATGTGTACATGTGTTATAAATAATATTTACAAAATTATAAAAATATAAAATTATAGAGATAATGAAGAATGAATAAATTGAATATTTTATTCGGATCTATTGTACAATGAGGGTCCAAAACCTAACTTTCACACCTTAAATCGAAAAAAATAAGAAACCACCTCCATTAAATAGCTTATGAAAATTTATATACAATTAGAGTGATTTTGATTCATTTTGAGATTTTATTTGGAAGATATGGGTTTGTGAAGTTGGGATTTTGGCTTTTTATTTTGTGTAAAATGCACATTATGTGTTAATTTTGTACAAACTCAATTTTCTATTTTTATTTACATTATTATCTACAACTTTCATGTACAAAGTTTCTTGATTTGAGATATAAATAATGAAGACTAAAATAGGTGTCAAAAATGCTTTATTGAATGAATAAAATAATGGGGGGTTTTATTGTATTTTTGGCCCTTATCTCCCCCTACTTTATTCCTTGTCGACCAACTCAATTCTTGACTTGGTCTCGGTGTTTAGGGTCATAAAATATCTTTGATATTTTATTATTTTCTTGTCTTCTCTTTATTTTATAATTTTGGCATTAAAAACAATATTATTTACACAATAAATGTAATAAATGATGAATGCTATTTTATTCAATTTAATGCAATCTACATGCATTAGCTAGGGTTTTATAGAATAAAGGTGATGAAATGGAGATTCATCATCCCCTATACTTGCCTTTGCTAGTCCCTAGCAAACACTTATGCAATAAGTACAAAAAGAATAAAGAAGAAAAGAAAAAGAAAGAATAAATAGAATTGATTTAATCATTAAACTTGTCTTTACAAAATCAAAGTTTGGAGCTCAGGTCAGACCTTAGTGTGAGAATGTGTGTGAAACCTGGTTGGGAAACAAATTTAAAACACAACAACCTTCGAGAGTCATAGAACTCGGTTCAAACCACCTCAATAGCCATGCCAGAACTAGACTACATCATACGCAAACCCTTATGACTATGAAGCTGACTTGTACAATGTAAGTGATAGTGCCCCCCCCCCAACTAAAATGATAAAAGAAATGTCTTCTCCAGAATGACAACCTAATGATTCCCTAATCCAACAACTCTTTCCACGAGGAGCGGGGTGTTACCTTATAAGTTCAAGGGGCATCCGACTCAAGATGAGGAGGTGAAGAAAAGAATGGATGGTATACAATGTAGCTACCTATCATGGGATGCATGACCAGTGTAGTCAAGTCATCCAGCTGCCAGCTCACATGGTATAACTTTGATGCTCAAGCTTGCTTATTGACCATACAATATATATACATACTCCGGCAGGCATTTTATTTTCAATCAGGCCTGCCCAATTTTTGGGAGTTTTTTTTAATATACTATATACACCAGCATTTACATAAGGAAATTTTCCTCTTGAGCCAATAGAGTGTCCCTCTTTGAAGTATTATTGCAACCCACACTCTCTTGTCTTTAGAACTTATGGCTACTGGATCGGGTTGGGGTGCACTTCCCTCCCTAGACGAGGATGAATGTTTCCACTCGTGTGCGTCTCAAATCGGAAAATCCATTCCCCTCACCACTCCAACTGAGATGAGCCAAATGAAAGGTGCAAGTGTCCAAGTTAGGTCACGATCGACAAGAGTCATGCGTGCATCTCAAAAAATTTCTAGTTAGTCAGTTGAGGTGACTTGAACCCAGCCCTGAGTCTCAAAGAATTAAGTCCCAATGGACCTGAAGTACCTTAAACCTAGTCCCCATAAGGTTTCAGTGAAGTTAGGTGCAGTAAGGTCGAACCAAGCTCCAATATTCGACTTTATTTGGACTAATTCAATCATCAAGCTCCATCCCAAAAGAATGTGTATGCTACGCAAATGTTATGTACAATGTCGAAAATATGTGCATGATGCATTTTTTTCATTGTTTTGAACTTATAGATTTTTGAAAAGATGACGCACATGCAATTTTTGTATTATATATATATATATATATTCAAGAAGGTTTTGCAGATGTTTTGTGATTTTTGAAAACAAAAAGATTTTGTCTAAGAAAATAGGTACAAATATTTACACGGGGAGGCATCATATATTTACAAGAGTTGGGTTTTTAAAGTATTTACAAGGGGTAAGCGATCAATTTTATAGATATATGTATAAAGTATTTTAATATGGTGTGTATACTCCTCAAACTTATTTGAAAATCATTTTACAACAATTTTGAAAACTATAGTCCAAAATATTTTTTACAAACATTTACACACATTTGAAAATCATTTTGCAAAGGTTTTTCAAATAGTATATAAAGATTTTCAAATATATTTGCAACCATTTTTTAAACCATTTGCAAATAATTTTTCAAACATTTTTTATTTCATGCAAAGAAAATGAATTTTTACAAACAAAATATTTTACAAAGGTTGAAAATATTTTAAAAATATTTTACAAATAGTTTTAAAAAGATTTTTCAAGAAGATTTTCAAACATTTTTTCAAACATTTTGCAAATCATTTTTGCCTGACTTATTAATTAGTATGTACAAAAAGAGTTTGAGAAGACATAAGCATCTTTCTATTAGGAAATTTTAATGAATTTCATAGTATTTTTAGCCATAAACATTATTACAAAAATACGAAAGTACAAGTTATGGCTAAAGTATATACGTAGTATATACGAACCCTTATACTTAGCTTGAGCTATTTCCTCATAGCTCGAAGAGAAAAAGAGAAGACATAACTCGTAATTAGTATAGAAAATCCCAGAAATAACAAAAAAAGGAATGAATAAATGATAAGTTGACTGTGCCCCTATACTTATAATCAAATAATTCTAAATATAGCAGACTATACAAAAAGTAGGGAGGGTCAAGGGTGGGAATGAATAGATCGTACTCAGACTGTCTCCCCCTATACTTAGGGTAAGATATCCCTAAGTATAGACAAGAAGAGGAGACAGGGGAGAGGATCAAAGAACAAAATAAATCGGGGTGCACACCCCCTATACTTCGGACAAAGTACGACCTAAGTATAGAATACTGATAAAAAGGGGTGATACACATTAACATTTTTTTAATAGAGAACGAAAGATGAAAACAAAAAGAAGAAAAGAAGAAAAGATAAGAGCTTAAAGGAAAAGTTTTTGAGTTGCATTATCTGAATCTGTTGATGCTGTCAGTGTTGTGGATGTATTGTCGGAGCGTAATACTAGGATAGAATCGACAGCGACCAAGAAAATGTCATGTTCAAGGTAGGGCTTCAGTAGTTGACTGTTGACGACAAACGATTGTGCGTCAAGAGACAATTCTGATATTGCAATGATACCATTGTCACGCACTGCTCTAACTTGAAACGGTCATGTCCATTTGCTTTTCAATTTTCCCGGGAAGATCTTCAACTTTGCATCGAACAACCACACTTTCTATCCAGCTTCGAAGGTCTTTTGTCTGATGTGCTAGTCATGCCAGCGTTTCACCTTCTCCTTGTACATCAATGTGTTATCGTATGCATAGCTCGAAGTTCTAGGAGTCTGGTCAGATCATCTTTCCTTTCTGACCACGTTTTTATGAGTCTAAGGTACACATATTGATAGCCCATAAAGATTTGTGAATTAATTCCATGGGCAGATGACATGGTTTTCCATATATAAGACAATAGGGCAACATGCCCAATGGAGACTTGTAAGCGGTTCTATATGCCCATAGGACAGAGTCCAAGAGTTGGGACTAATTCGTCCTGTCCGGCTTTGTAAGCTTCTGGAGGATCGTCTTGATTTCTCTGTTTGATAATTCCACCATGACAATGGTCTGGGGATGGTAAGGAGATGCGACATGGTGCTCGATGCCGTACTCCTTCGTTAGCTTCTTGACCTCTCTGTTTATGAAGTGACCACTGGTGAGAGGTCAGGCTATCAAGGCTAAGTGATATCAAAGGTCATTACAACCTCAATCACCTGAGTTGGGCCTCAACAAGAAAATAAAGACCACAAATAAAACAATCAAAGCACGAAATCGAATGTAGCGGTCTCCGCTATTTATTTAACATGGTATAGCGACCAGGGTCGAACATAAGGACCACGAGCTAAGCCTACGAAGTAGTCGAGGATTAGAAAAAAGGGAAGCTTTTTGTGGTTTTTAATTTGCAATATCTATAAATATATTTCTAATAAGAAAATGAATAACAAGATAAAGGAAATCACCCTTCAACCATTTTTATTAAGACTAGAAGGCTAAAAAATTATAAATAAAAATATTTTTTTATTTTTAAAATATTCAAGTGTTTTTGGTGATTTTGTGGGATTTTTCAGATTTTTATATAATTTTATAAAAATAAAATAAACATAAAACATAAAAACATTGTTCAACTGCGATCAAAAGGCAAGATTAAAATACTAAAATTGCTTACAACTCCTGATGGCTATTTTTATGAAAAAGTAGATAAACAGACCTAATTACAGAAAATGAAATTTCATTTTTTTTGAACTTTCTAGAATTTAAAAGATTTTTTTATAAGAATTTTGGTTTTTTTTGTGATTTTTAGGGGTTGTATAAAAGATAGTGGAACAAAAATGGTACTGAAATTAAAAGAAACCAAAACAAACACATAGGAATTTTTATAAAATTTTTAGAGGTATTTTTATATTTTTTGGTGTTTTATAAAACAAACAGACACATTTTTAGGGGTTTTTTATTTTTAAAATATCAAATAAAATCAAATTCATCATAAAAATTATCAAAAACATTATACAGTAGCAGCAACTACTAGTAATTTTTGGGGAATTTTTGGAGTAGATTCAATAATTATTTGATTAAAAACAAAACACACAGCAAACATGGACTTACTTGCAATTATTTAAAAATTAGAAGCCAATCTATAACACAAGGAAAACCCAAGACTAATATTGCAAAAATCCCAGGTAAACACGCATGAAATATGTGACTCAGGCTCGGAGGGGAACAAGTGAAATTCTCAAAAAGATTTCATTCAAAGCATAACACTCATAAGCCTCAGGGATATAACATGCAAATCACCCAAAACATCACGTGTTAGGCCACGTGCTACACCTAAGGAATGGCAGAAATGTAAATATTAAAAAGTACAAGGGTCCTTATGTAAAATATCCAAAATAAAAAGAACTACGACAAATATTTACATGACTAACAAGTCAATGAAAAACAAGAAAGGGTCTAAGTGCAATTTACCCCTTATTATTATCTATCTGACGGTCGAGAGCGTCCACTTAGTGGATGGACGACTGAGATCTGATGGTACCACTTCGACAATGGACTGCTGGAGGATCCTCATATGAATCGTACGGTCGAGGGCTCCCCGTAGATGGATGGCGTGGATTAAGAACTGGGAATGAGCCTCGATCGGACGATGGAGACGATGCCTAGAATAACTCACCTATGGCAAGTTTCGATCGATGATGTCGCGCTACTCAGGCATCCTCTGGAGCTGTTGTAGGAGGGGAAAGGTCAGTGCAGATGGTCCGCAGCTACTGGTAGGCTCAGAAGGAGCCGAGGTCTACTAGAAGGGCCCGACGAGGTGTGACGAGCTAGAGTTGTTATGCCTCCTCAAATCGACCTCCAGATGAAGTCTATATGCATTCAACCCCTGCAAGGTGTATCGTGTGCTCGGAAGGGAATCTTCCAGCGGGGGTTAGGATGCTAAAACATCGAAAATCAGATGGGGGATAGATGGACGGTAGGTCTCCGATGAGTGAGGGATTCGACCTATGTGGGTGCTCCAGACCAATGGCTGGAGCCGAGCAAGGGGTTACGGAGCGATCGGAGAAACGAAAGGACGTCGATGATGGGGTGTAAGTCGGTCAAGGCGGCATAAGTAATGAAATGGGAATGGGTATCAGAGATACATTGTCTCGCGAGGAGAAGATCAAATCAATGGAAAATAAGCAAGAAATGGTGTACCTGGAAGTGGAGGAGTACGTCTGGGAATGTGGATGACAACCCACGGGGATCTTGGCCTCGATGGCCGGTGTCGCCAGAGGCTAGAACTCCTTGCGGCGGAGCTAGGACGAACCTTGCCGAACCTAGGGTTTCCACCCTCCAAATGGTGTCCTTATCCTCTCCTCCTTTCGTTGTCACTCTGGAAAAGGGGAGGCAGGCGCAACCGAAGAGGTGGAGCTGCCAAAGGTGAGGGAGAAGATGGAGCCCCAGGAGGTTATATAGTTTGCAGGGTCCAAGAAAGATGGAGCACGTGCGCGCGAACCGAGGGTCAGATCCCTAAGGATATCATCGGGCGTGGATCATGGATCCACCCTCTGTAATCGGAGCTGCAAATGAGAAGAAAAATCGATCGGATCGGGTTGGGATATATTGATGAAAATCACAACGAACCGGGTCTGAGCAAAAGAGGAGTCTGGGGGACCGTTGACTGAAGTCAACAATCCATGCTAGACCAATCAGGAGCGGGCTAGAATAGGACAAAATACACTACATGACAAAACTACTAAAAAAATAAAGAAAATTGATTTAAAAATAATAAATGAATTTGAATTAAAAAAATGAATAAAATGAAAAATGTTTATTATTTTTCAAGGAATTTTTCTGTGATTTTTAGTTATTTTTTTTGAAAAATAAATTAATCTTTATACAATATTGTGTATTATATATAGGTATAATATACCTACGTATTTTGTACAATTATTTTTATTTTGTTATTTTTACATAAATACCACAATTTTTATATTTTACTTATTTATAACATGATTTTTGGAGTGTAAAATAATTTTCATTTTATTTTTATTATTTAATTATAGGTACACAATATATAGAGAATGAAGCATATATACATGTATTGTGTACAAGGGAAAGAGGATTTTATTTTCATTTTCATTGATTTTTGCTTTATTTTTAGGGCTATATATAAGGAGGTAAAAAGAATCTTTTATTTTTATTTTGTCAAAAATATTTATTTATTTACACATATAATATGTACAATATAGAGTAGGCCTTATCTCTCTCTCTCTCTACTTATTTTATTTGGCGATCAGGTCAATGCTTGACCTTCTCTTGGGGTTCGGGTCACTCTGTATTTATTCTAAATACCTCCTTCCTTTTTCTTTTTCTTTTATTCTATTATTTTTGCATAAATACATTCTAATTATGTAATATTAACAAATGCATGCATAATGCTAACTTATTGTATTTACATCAATTTACATGATGCATTGCCAAGATAAATAGCTAAAATAAAAGAATAAAGAGTGATGATCAGGGATTCATCACCCCCTATACTTTACCTTTGCTAGTCTCTTAACAAACACTTATTTGAAAAAGAAGTGAAAAGATAAAGAAAAGAAAAAGAAGGAGAATCAAGGTTGATTATTAAACTTGTCTTCATTAAATTGGAGTATAGAGCTCAGTCAGACCTTTGGATGATTAATTTGTCAGAACCTTATTTGTACCTAGCTTTAAGACTCAACAGCCTCTAAGTTCCACTAATCTATGGTCAAGACTCCTCAATAATCCATATCAGAACAAGTCTACATACACAAACTCTAATGATCATGAATCTTTTCTTGTACTGTGTAAGTGATATGTAGCTCCCCACCTTAGAAATGACAAGGTAACATCCTCCCTCAACAAGGTAACTCTAATGCCCTAGTTTGGCAGTTCTTTCCTCGAGGAGCAAGGTATTCCCTTCTAAGTACAAGTTCAATCGGCTCAAGAAGAGGGGAAAAAAGAGAATGGACCATGGCCAGCGTAGCCATGTATCCCTGGGAGCCCAACTAGTGTAGCTAAGTCTCCCTGCTGCAAGCTTCATGAGATGAGAATGGGTAACATAAGCTTTGCTTTTTTTGGCTATATACACTCCGACAGGCATTTCATTTTCTATCAGACCCACCACTTTGTTAGAGTTTTTCTTTCTTTTGCACTTTTTTTGATGTGCATATTTACAACATATCTACATGGTGCAGCATATATACATAAGGACTTTTTCCTCTTGATCCAGTAGACTATCCCTCTTTTGAAGCATTATTGCAACCTACAACTCCTGTCTTTAGAGCTCAACACCACCAGACCAAGTTGAGGCACACTTCCTTCCCTAAAAGAAGACGAGAGGTTCCTCCTAGAAGTATTACCCTCGTATGCTACCCCAAGCCAAAGGAAACTGCCTCCTCAACACCTCATCCATAGAGAGCTATGTGTAAGGTGTTCGTGCAAGTAAAGCCATTGTCTGTGAGAGTTATGTGTGCATTGCTAAATGTTCTACTTAAGCTCATCAAGATGACATGTGATCATAGCCTAGTGGACTCAAAGAATTAAGTCACCAATGAACCTGAAAAGTCTCAACCCTAAATCCTATAAGGTTCCTCGTAGAATTAAGTGGATTAAGGTCTTAACCAAGCTCCATTTTTCAATTTACTTCCAGGCCAGTTTAAATGTCAACTATGATTCTGAAAATCTGTGCAAGTATATAAAAATCTTTTTATGCAAAGTTTTTGAAAAGTGCAAATTTTTTTAAAATGTTTGAATGTATTCATGGATGCAGAAGTTTTGGAAACTATTTACAAATATTTACAAAAGGGTTTTTGCAAACTTTTATTTTTCAAACATTTTACAAACATTTTGTACTATACATAGTTTTGATACCAAAATATTTACAAATTTGTTACACTCAAAACATTTTCACAAATGATTTTACAAAAATAATTTTTATAAATAGCTATGTATGTGCAAGAAGGACCAAGAAAATTTTGAAAAATTTTATGATTTTTAATAGTTGATTCTTAGCCATTTTATTTATAAACACACTCACACAAAGTACAAGTTATGGCTAAAGTATATATGTAATATATACGACACCCCCTATACTTAGCTTGAACGACGTCCTCAGAGCGAACAAGAGCGATGAAGAAGAAGACATAACTTGTGCTTAGTATAGGGAAGTGAAAAGGAATGCTATCCTACAACAACGAATCAAAGAATATAATGAAGAGGACTCGGTGTTTCCCGCTATACTTAGGATCAAGTAATCCTAAGTATATCAGATTGTACATAAAGGGAAAATCGAGTAAAAGTATGTACATGGTTTACCTCCCCTATACTTAGGGTAAAATATCCCTAAGTATAAGCAGCAAAACAGAGGTAAAATGAATCGAAATAAGAATTAAGAGTCTGATACCCCCTATACTTAGGGTAAAGTGCACCCTAAGTATAGCATAATCACAAGATGCATATGGGATGTTAGACTAAAGAATAGATGATATGGATATCTGGATCTATACAAGGTGGGAGACAGTGATAATCAGGTACGAGATGCAACTGATGTAAGTCAAAGACCACATCTCATGCATAATGAATCAGGACGATGTCAACAATCAGTGGCTCATGATCTTGATATGGTTTGAATCGCGGACCGTTAACACAAAAGGTGGACTCATATGACATCTCAGATATGTGGATACTACATTGTCATGCACCTTTCGAACCAGGTATGGTCCTTTCCACTTACTCTGCAATTTCCCTAGAAATAATCTAAGCATGGCATCAAACAACCATACTCTTTGATCTAGCTCAACTGCTTATGACTGATATGAGAATCATGCCATATCTTCACTCGCTCCTTTACTGTAGGCTGCTTGAAAAGGCTATATCTCTAAGCTCCTCCAGGGCTGCCAATTCTGCCTTCCTTTGATCTCCTATACTCACTAAATTCAATAATATATCAGTGACAGCCCAAAGTTACTTGTGCCTAATCTCAACAGATAAATGGCAGGGCTTGCCATAAACGAGACGAAAGGGAGATGTACCAAAAGGAGTCTTAAAGGATGTCCGATATGCCCACAAGATGAAGTCCAAAAGCTGTGACCAATCCTTTCGGTCTGGGTGAACTACCTTCTGAAATATCGTCTTGATCTCCCTATTCGATACTTCAGCAAGACCATTGGTCTGAGGATGATATGGAGTGGCAACTCGATGTTCTATGCTGAACTCTCTAGGAAGGGGCTTTACCTTGTCATTTATAAAGTGAGACCCTGATGAATCCACATTTCATCATCTTTATTCTATCATTTTGGCCTCAAAAACCCTGGCAAATGCGTGTAAATACCCTTAATTCCAGCATCATAGCATCCATGCATGTGCTTGTAAATAGTGTATAAAATACTATTTTTAAAGTCAAAATTATAGAATAAATAAAAGAAAAGAAAAAGAATAAAATATTGCAAATATTTTATGACCCGAAACCCCGAGACCTAGGCATCTCGATGACTAGGTCGACAAGGACTAAAGTAGGGGGAGATAAGGGCCAAGAATACAATAAAAATACCTTTTATTTTATTCATTCTTTATTCATTTTGGGACCTATTTTTGGTTTCACTTTTTATACTTCAAATAATGAAACTTTGTACATGAAAGTTGTAGATAACTAAATATAGAAAAATACAAAATTGATTTCACTCAAAAATAATATACAGATAAAAAGTTATGATCTGAATAAAATTCCAGAATCCCATTTTCCTAGACCTGTATATCCCTAATAAAAGCTCGAAATGCGTCAAACTCACCTTTAATTGTATATAATTTAAAATAAGCCATTTAATGGCTATGGTTTCGCATTTGGTGGAGCTACGGTTTGAAAGTTGAGTTTTGGACCCCTATTGTGTACTTGTACAGACTAAAATATTCATTTTATTATTTATTCATTATTTTTATAAATTTATATTTTTATAATTTGGTAAATATTACTTATAATATATAAGTACATTAAAATAAAAATAAAAACCTAAAGAAAGTATAAAATAAAATATTTATATATAATTACATAGGTATAAGACCTATCTACACACCTAGCCAATTCATTCTTATATTTTATTAAGTGTACAAAACATCTCAGAAAAATAAAATAAAAATATATTTAAGTGTATAAAAATACTTTATAAATTTATAAAATAATAAACAAAAATAAATAAATTAAATACATTAAATAAAAATAAAATAATAAATTATATAGATATACATACCTATATAAGCCTAAAAAGGTAACTTATATTTTTATACATCATAAAAATAATTAAAAATCATATTAAAATACTTATAAAATTATAAACATTTTTTATTTTATAACCTAAAATAATAAATTCATTTTCTATTTTAATTGAATTTACAAAGTATTTATCAAGGATTTGACCTGGTTAGTCCACGTGGACCAACCATGTGACAGTCCAAGTTGACCTTGGTCAACTGGCTGTCCTCCCCATGTGTGCCTGTCAGACCCTTGTTTGACCTCGATTTCAAGGATTTTTCGAGGCTCTCCCTTTCATCATTTCATGAAACTTCCTTCTGCATTGTTTCGCCTCATACATCTGTGAATCACGCCCTAGATTTTCCTAGGACCAAGGAGCTGAGATTCGTGCCATTTCTCTCGATCTTTGGAGCGTCAGAGCCACCTTGTCAAACCATATATATTGACCCTCTGACTTTCGAGCCCTCTTTGAGTCCCTTTGGTCCACCTTTCTTCATCTCTTTCGAGCTCCACAGGTCCCTGAAGGTGACAGCTCCAGTCTTGTGTCGTCAGCCAAGGCGAAGGAAGTCAGAGGCATCTCCACCACCTCCGGCAAGCTCGCCGTCGAGGTATACCCCCCTCTGGTTCTAACCATCGAGGCAGACGTTTTCCCTTTGTTATTTTCATTGCATTCTGTTCACCGTAGCCCTAGGAGTAGAATCCCCCAAGATATTTCAAGTTTCATCCATTAAGTCACCTCAATCGATCGCCTCGTCGGAGTGCACCTCCGGTCGAGTACCCTTCACGCCGCTCTTCGTTCTATTTCCACCTCCGCGGGGTCCAGGCATTTTGTCCTAGACCCTTTCACTCATTTTTGCTGGACAACGAGCCTTGACTCGAGCATGGGGCTCATTTTGACGCTCGCCGGAGTCCCGTGGAGCTCCCCAGCTCCGCTGCCCTCCCCCACGAGCCTCGGCCGTTGCCGAGGTTTTCTAGAGCCACCAGGAGGAAGAGAAGGACCGCAGGAGGTTGCCGGCCAATTTTGGAGCTTGAAGACCACCGGAGGGCGGAGATCAGGAGCGGGGAAGCTTGCTTCACCGGCGACGCTTCCCTGTTCTTCGTCTCTGCCCCTCGGCCGTCGGATCTAGGCCGCACCTCCAGGTGTACGGGGACCGTCAGATTTCCCAGAAGCCCAGCCGTAGATCAGGCCATGGAGATCTGATCGTGGCCACTCATCCGCGAACCGTCATCGGTCGTCCAGAACACGCCACGTGTCAAGTGGCTTCTTCACCATCGTTGGATCGCGCACAAAGGGGTATTTTGCACTTTCACCATGCGCCATTTTGTACTTATTTTTAGTCCAAAAACTTTCGTTTGTAGTTTAAATACTTTTGTATTATTTGCATCTAGGCCCCCAAGCTTTAGATATTTGCATTTAGGTCCAGTCCACGTCACCTCACGTGATCTGTGCACGTGGGGTGCTGGTGATTTTGCACTGGTCCCCCTGCAAGTTCTTTTATTTCATTTGAGTCCAGGAACTTTCATATTCCATGTAATATTTTTGGGTAAACTGCATATCATCCACTAGAGTTTTTGGATATTGCATTTCAGTCCTTCCCAAGCGCGTGTGAGGCACGTGCGGGGTTGGGTATTTTGCAGGCGTGCCCTAGCAGCTATTGTTATTTATGTTTGGTCCTGGAACATGATTTATTAGTTATATATTTTGTGTGGAAATTGCACTTAGGCCCTCAGACTTTTTGCATGTTATAGAAATGCCCCAGCCAGATTGAATTTTCTTTTTTCTATATCTATATTCCATGCATCTCTAAATGCCTAAAAAATCCACAAAAATCACTATAAGTTCCTGTTGCATAGTAGTTCAACATCATATTTTTATTTTGCATATTTATTGCATTTTATTATTTAGAAAAACTCCAAAACATGCATTTTTGCTATTGTTTGCATTAGAAAATTCCAAAAAAATTAAAACTCCTTGAAAAAATTCTAAAAAAATCATATTTTGTGTCTTTCAGTTTGTTTTAACTTCTATCCAAAAATCATTAAAAATTTCAAAAAAAACCCTACAAATTGTAGAACTCTAAAAATCTTCCAAAAAATATTAAAAATCCATAAAAAAATCCTAAAAATGAAAATAGTTTCTGTATTTTCTCTGATTTATTCTCTTTGATTTAAAATTAATTTGAGGAATTTTGGATACTGTTTGCTATTTTTAATCATCATTTTAATTTTGACTAGTAGCTTAGTTCACTATTTTCTAGTATTTTTTATTTTAAAAATACCAAAAAATTAGGAAAAGTCTAAAAAAGTCACAAAAACATTATAAAATTATAAAAAGACCAAAAACATTATATTTCTTGATTTTTCCTTATTTCTACTTATTTTTATAAATACTTCATCCCTTTCTTTCTTACTTTGCATATATATTCTATTTAAGGAAAAAATATAAAAATATAAAAAAAATATAAAAATATAAAATTTTAAAAAAATACTTTTTTTAAAATAAAAAACCCACACAAATTTTGCATATTGGTAGGCACTTTATCACATCACATTTTGCGCATTTTTGCCTTGATCTATCTTGCTTGCTCCTTGTGTTCGACCTGTACACACTTGCACACTATACACATTTTTGTAGAGTTATAATAAATTTTAACTCCACCTTTGCTTGTCATTGTCTGATTTGATATCGTGGGTTAATTGTTGATTGATTGAGGTTTCATGAGCGGTCGCTCAACGACACTGTGGTCCCACCTTGTGTGGACTACTTTAGACCCTCGCAAGCCCCTATCATCAAATGGCGCCGTTGCCGGGGAGCAACAGCATATAGGTCATATTTTTGTGATTGATTGTGAATACTTGTTTACCACTATTGTCTCTTTTATTTACTTCATATTTGATTATATTTTGAAGCTATCTGACCACTCTCTTTGTATCTTTGTGCGAGGTACCGCGGAGCAAGGGAGGCGGCTTCTCCTAGTCGCCTGGGCACCCACGTGAAGCCTTCTACCCGTACACTAGGAGACTTAGAAATTTTGTAGATTAGCTCCTTAATTTCTGCATTATTTATGTAATTTATTGTGAGAGAGAGACCCATTATTTGTAATAATACAGGTACATTCAGACTTGGACATCCGAGCCTAATTTCCAAGTGCTTGTACACTTGGGGGCTCACCGCCATTTTCATCGGATTTTCATCGCATTTTTTCTCTTTGTTTTCTGATTTTTGTTTTCTTTCTTTTGTGTGATTGAGCTCTAGCTTAAGGATTGATTGTCGTAAGATTAGGTCCAAACACCTTAGTCAACTTTGCATGCACCTATAGTCTCGATTCTTTGGACTTAGTCAAATTTTGAAATCAGTTCTTCATGCTAATAGTCTATCCTCACCCTAGGGCGATTTCATCGGATTGCATACCACATATAGATTAGGTTTACAAATTCCTGTTTTGCATCCCGCATGGAGAGAGCTGGGAGGCACTGTAAGTCTTCTATCTTTGCATTCATCATTTAGGCACAAAGGTGAGATTTCCATCTTGGTGCCACCGTGCATTGCTTTTTCGACTCTCTTCCTCTATTTTTGGATCAAATAGGAATAAAAGAAAAACAAGAAAATGTTAGGCGCTTGTATTGAATTAACTCGAAGCAAGTGATAACACCAAAAAATTAAAAAAGGGACTGCTAAAGAAACTTGACCTAAATAAAATCGGTTAATTGGACACATTGCTTGGGGTGAGCAAAGCCCTTCTTTGTATTCAGGTTGCATGGGAAGGTCTCCTTCCAAGTGAGTGAGCGGCTTCGTAAGGACTAGAGCCCAAAACCCAGTCTGTGGCTGCCTTGTGTATCGCCTGGATTTCTGAAGTATTGGCGCTTCTATCGTACGGAGACGAGTAGGGCTTGGTCGCCATTGATGACTCTCTATTGTGTAGAGCATTGACCTTGTCCGAAGTATCGAGCATAGGCCACGCCTTCACGGGGGTGTCTGTCTCATCGTCTTGCGTCTGAGTAGGATCTTGCACGCTCACGGGTGATTCCGTTGCGAGCGAGATCAGAAGTATCGGTTTCGCCTATCAGCTTCTTCCCTCTATTTCTTTGGCTGAGTAGGGATCCAGGAAGGGTTACAAGGACCTCAAAAAGTACAGACTATAGGTTACACAAGAGGAGGACAAGTATAGGATTCTTTTCTGGCAGTACTCTCTCTCTCCTATAGGCATAGCGCTCTAAGGACTCATTCAAAGATAATTGCCTTAATTCAATCTAAAAACTACAAAGATAATAGCCGATCTTCACAGCTTCACGCATTGAGTTGTTGAACCCCTTGTATTGTGTTTAATTGACTAGTTGAATTAAGGTTAAGATCAAAGACACTACAGAATTGTGCGCAATTTTGCCTCATCCCCCCTTCTTCATTTCTCAACCTCACTCTTCTCAATAATCATGATGATGGGAAGGAGATCTCTTAGGCCGTCTCTGGCGGCACCGCTATCCAGCACTCCTCCCTATTCATCTAGTACGGCTTCGGGGAGTCCAGACCCACTCTCCGAGCCTGAGTTCACTTCCACATTGTTCCCCCTCGACCACCCTTCTTCTTCCATCAGTCCAAGAGTGTCATAGTTTAGTGCAGCACAGAGCTCAGATAATTTGTCGGCACCTGAGATGGGTTCTTTTGCCTTTGCAGAAACCCAAGACATGGACGGCAGAGAGGAACACCCAGATGAGCAGAGACCACCACCATTCTTATATGATCAAGCTGCCATCAACAACTCATTGTTAGCCTCCCTGGAGACCATGCAATGACAGATCAGAGACCAGGGAGTTTTCATGGGTGACCTCACGAGGGAGATAGTGTAGATGCGAGAAGGAAGAGATGACAGACCTGAGGGCGGTGGAGGTGACATACCAGAAGCGGATGGCGGAGGAAGAGAACCTAACTAGGAGAGGCTGCCGCTGATGACCATGAGGCAGTTGCACAACCCAGCCGCAACCCTCACTCACCGATGGATTCAGCTTCCTCCCATTGTTGGGAACTTTGAGCTTCGCCCGCAAACCATACAGTTACTACCCAAGTTTCACGGGCTAGCCACCGAGGAGCCTCATCTCCATCTATAGGAGTTTGAGATGATTTGCAGAACTGTCCACGACAGATTAGTGGACGAGGACATGATCAAAATGATTGCCTTCCCATTCTAATTGGCTGATAGAGCAGCCTATTGGCTGAAACACCTTGGGAGGTACGTCACATCTTGGGCACAGCTCCGGACTGTGTACTTGAACAAGTACTATCCACTCGGCCGGACCAACGCAGCACGAGCTATGATCAGCAACTTCACCATGGTTCCGAATGAGCAATTCCATGAGGCTTGGGACCGATTTAGAGAGCTCATTGACCGGTGTCCACATCACGATATATCCAAGCCCAATCTAGTTCAGAGTTTCTTTTGTGGGCTGACACCGGAGCTGTAGGGGCTTGTTGATGCCTCTTGTGGTGGATCTTACTTCTCCATGGGAGAAGACGTAGTTTGGGAGATCTGTGAGGGTATGGCAGAGAATTCCACAGTCATGGCCCAAGCCCGTGTCTACAAACAGACTAAGCTTCCACCACAGGCAGTAGGATATCAGAGGATAGCACGCATCGATGCCAGTACACACACTCTGTCAGCAGCCGCAGCTCAGGCTGAATCCACCGCTGTAGACATGGGGATCATTAGCGAGAAGTTGGACCGCATCGAGATCCTTAATAAGAAGCAGAGTCAGGTGCTGGCCCAAATGGACCAGTTGACAAAGACCATGAGTGACATGATGACACAGATATTGGGTATTCAAGAAGCACAGACATCCGCGCAACCCCCCAGATTACGGGTCGATCCCAGCAGTAGCAGCTCCACCCAGCCCTCTGCCTCGTACCGCTAGGTTTATCACATTCAGGCAGAGCCGTTCCAGCAGCTACAATACTACCCGTCACAGCCACCATCTCAAGATACTAAGATAGTGGTCTATCAGCCAGATCAGCCACTGGCAGCTCTTCCACCACCTCCTGTTGAGCAGGAACCATTGATGGAAGTCAATGGGATTTAGTACGACCGTTACCCACAACAGTCTGGGATTCGTCGTGATCACCCCGGATTCTGTTGGGGCACTGGTGGAACTTCATCCCAGCAGCAGTCTCCAGCTCAGGGCCATCAGAACAACCAGCAGCAGCAACAACCCAGTACGCCCACCAGCAATACCAGCAGGGTCCTCGTCCCGTCTATCAGGGACAGCAGTGGAGGCAGCGTCAGCAGCCTCACCAGACATACTCCCATCCTCCCCATTACCAGCAGGAGCCTCATTTCCAGCAGGGAAACACTTCCGGTTCTCAGGCACCTGCCTTTGAAAACCCACCACTTGATGACCTCGCCCGCTTGATTTCTGACCAGCAGGCATCCTTCCGACGGGAAATGGATGAGTTCCAGTAGGAGATGAGGGATATCATCAAGGGCAAGGCCTCCATACCAGCTCAGATTGATCCAAATCCGAACAAGCTGAAGAGGAAGTCTGAGCAGGTATAGTTTACAGAGGATACCTCTCCTAGTGATTATTTAAGTGACATGCCTTCTTTTTGTGATGCTGATTTTGTGACTACTAGGAGCGGTAGGATGCCAGCAGGCGGCGCCTCATCTGAGCGACAACCGCACGAGGAACCACGAGCACCAGATGAGCAGAGTAGCGATGCTGATGCCGCTGATGATGATGTTGATGACAATGGTGCTGATGCCACCAATGATGGAGATCCAGATGACGGTGCTGAGGCCGTCAAGACACCAGATGCAGACGGTGGCGCTGAAGCCACCATTTTTGATGCAGAGCCAGAGCGCGGTGCTGATGCCGCGAAGACAGACGCCGTTGGTGGTACTGAGGCCATTACTTCTACCTTTGTTGAGCTCCCACATGTAGTGTTGCCACCTTTTGTATCTCAGGACTGTGGTAACAACAAAAAGAACAAAAATATGAATAAAGGAAAGGTTTCTGTATACACTTCAGACCCATATGTGTTGCATGATGATCATTGTATGGATTCTATTCCTTCATAGGCATAGGAACCTATCCCTAGTCCTCCATTTGCGGAGGCCCCTACCATCCCCTTCCCTCATGCACTCCGCTTGGCGAAGGGGGAATACAAGAGAAAATTCCAAAAAGACTCAACAGGTAGAGTTCAACAACCAGATGACTGATAGATTCTAGATCTAGCTGACTCTACAGGAAGCACTTGAGCACATCCCCCTCTTCCAAAAGAGCTTGAGAGAGAAGACTACAGTCCACAGGAAGAGGAGGAACCACAGAGATCAGATCCATGCGCTCACCTATTCTACTTATTGCACCATTCAGAACTGATTGCCAGCCAAGAGACCTGATGCAGCAGCTCCCTATGTCAGATGCGAGATTAAGGAGCAGTGGTTCAATCGTACTCTATTAGACAACGGCTCTTCTATTAACCTTCTTCCGACAGCCTTACTCGACCAATTCGAGTTTGGTGCTCTTCTTCGGAGCAGGACAGTCCTTCCATTTGGGCATCCATGCATGTGCATGTAAATAGTGTATAAAATACTATTTTTAAAGCCAAAATTATAGAATAAATAAAAGAAAAGAAAAAGAATAAAATATTGCAAATATTTTATGACCCGAAACGCCGAGACCTAGGCATCTCGATGACTAGATCGACAAGGAATAAAGTAGGGGGAGATAAGGGCCAAGAATACAATAAAAATACCTTTTATTTAATTCATTCTTTATTCATTTTGGGACCTATTTTTGGTTTCACTTTTTATACTTCAAATAAAGAAACTTTGTACATGAAAGTTTTAGATAATTAAATATAGAAAAATACAAAATTGATTTCACTCAAAAATAATGTACACATAAAAAGTTATGATCTAAATAAAATTCCAGAATCCCAACTTCCCAGACCTGTATCTCCCTAATAAAAGCTCGAAATGCATCAAACTCACCTTTAATTGTATGTAATTTAAAATAAGCTATTTAATGGCTATGGTTTCGCATTTGGCGGAGCTACGATTTGAAAGTTGAGTTTTGGAACCCTATTGTATACTTGTACAAACTAAATATTCATATTATTATTTATTCATTATTTTTATAATTTTATATTTTTATAATTTAGTAAATATTACTTATAATATATAAGTACATTAAAATCAAAATAAAAACCTAAATAAAGTACAAAATAAGATATTTGTATATAATATACATAGGTATAAGACCTATCTACACACCTAGCCAATTCATTCTTATATTTTATTAAGTGTACAAAACACCTCAGAAAAATAAAATAAAAATATATTTAAGTGTATAAAAATACTTTATAAATTTATAAAATAATAAGCAAAAATAAATAAATTAAATACATTAAATAAAAATAAACCAATAAATTATATATATATACATACCTATATAAGCCTAAAAGGTAACTTATATTTTTATACCTCATAAAAATAATTAAAAATCATATTAAAATACCATATAAAATTATAAACATTTTTTATTTTATAACCTAAAAATAATAAATTCATTTTCTATTTTTAATTGAATTTACAAAGCATTTATCAGGGATTTTTCCTGGTTGGTCCATGTGGACCAACCAGGTGACAGTCCAAGTTGACCTTGGTCAACTGGCTGTCCTCCCCATGTACGCCTGTCAGAGCCTTGTTTGACCTCGATTTCAAGGATTTTTGAGAGGCTCGCCCTTTCATCATTTCATGAAACTTCCTTCTGCATTGTTTTGCCCCATACATCTGTGAATCACGCCCTAGATTTTTCTAGGACCGAGGAGCTGAGATTCATGCCATTTCTCTCGATCTTTGGAGCGTCAGAGCCACCTTGTCAAACCATACATAATTGACCCTCCAACTTTCGAGCCCTCTTTGAGTCCCTTTGGTCCACCTTTCATCATCTATTTCGAGCTCCACAGGTCCCTGGAGGTGACAGCACCGGTCTTGTGTCGTCAGCCAAGGCGAAGGAAGTCAGACGCGTCTCCACCACCTCCGGCAAGCTCGCCGTCGAGGTATACCCTCCCTCTGTTTCTAACCATCGAGGCATTCGTTTTCCCTTTGTTATTTTCATTGCATTCTGTTTGTCGTAGCCCTAGGAGTAGAATTCCCTAAGATATTTCAAGTTTCATCCATTAGGTCGCCTCAATCGATCGCCTCGCCGGAGTGCACCTCTGGCCGAGTACCCTTCACGCTTCTCTTCGTTCTATTTCCACCTCCGCGGGGTCCAAGCATTTTGCCCTGGACCCTTTCACTCATTTTTGCAGGTCAACGAGCCTTGACTTGAGCTTGGAGCTCATTTTGACGCTCGCTGGAGTCCCGTGGAGCTTCCCAGCTCCGCCGCCCTCCCCCGCGAG
This sequence comes from Ottelia alismoides, assembly GCA_037367405.1. Lineage (NCBI taxonomy): Eukaryota > Viridiplantae > Streptophyta > Magnoliopsida > Alismatales > Hydrocharitaceae > Ottelia > Ottelia alismoides. The sequence continues at coordinate 80,568 of JAZKJV010011295.1, read as the reverse complement.
CCTCGGCCATCGCCGAGGTTTTCTGTAGCTACCAGGAGGAAGAGAAGGACCACAGGAGGTTGCAGGCAATTTTGGAGCTTGAAAACCACCGGAGGGCCGAGATCAGGAGCGGGGAAGCTCGCTTCACCGGCGACGCTTCCCTGTTCTTCGTCCCCGCCCCTCGGCCATCGGATCTAGGACACGCCTCTTGGTGTACGGGGACCGTCAGATTGCCCAGAAGCCCAGCCGTAGATCAAGCCATGGAGATCTGATCGTGGCCGCTCATCTGCGAACCGTCATCGGCCATCCAGAACGCGCCACGTGTCAAGTGGCTTCTTCACCGCCGTTGGATCGCACACAAAGGGGTATTTTGCACTTTCACCCCGTGCCATTTTATATTTATTTTTAGTCCAAAAACTTTCGTTTGTAGTTTAAATACTTTTGTATTATTTGCATCTAGGCCCCCAAACTTTAGATATTTGTATTTAGTTCCAGTCCACGTCACCTCACGTGATCTGTACACGTGGGGTGCTGGTGATTTTGCACTAGTCCCCCTGTGAGTTCTTTTATTTCGTCTGAGTCCTAGAATGTTTATATTCCGTGTAATATTTTTGGGTAAACTACATATCAGCCCCTGGAGTTTTTGGATATTGCATTTCAGTCCTTCCCAAGCGCGTGTGAAGCATGTGCGGGGTTAGGTATTTTGCAGGCGTGCCCTAGCGGCTATGTTATTTATGTTTGGTTCAGAAACATGATTTATTAGTTATATTTTGTGTGGAAATTGCACTTAGGCCCTCGAACTTTTTGCATGTTACAGAAATGCCCCTGCCAGATTGAATTTTCTTTTTGCAATATCTATTTATTTCATGCATCTCTAAATACCTAAAAAAATCCACAAAAATCACTATAAGTTCATGTTGCATAGTAGTTCAACGTCATATTTTTATTTTGCATATTTATTGCATTTTAATATTTAGAAAAATTCAAAAACATGCATTTTTGCTAATGTTTTCATTAGAAAATTCCAAAAAATATTAAATCTCCTTGAAAAATTCTAAAAAAATCACATTTTGTGTCTTTCATTGTGTTTTAATTTCTATCCAAAAATCATCAAAAATTTCAAAACAAAAACCCTAAAAATTGTAAAACTCTAAAAAATATTCAAAAAAATATTAAAAATCCATAAAAAATCCTAAAAATGCAAACTCAGTTTCTGTATTTTCTTTGATTTATTCTCTTTGATTTAAAATTAATTTGAGGAATTTTGGATACTGTTTGCTATTTTTAATCATCATTTTAATTTTGGCCAGTAGCTTAGTTCACTGTTTTCTAGTATTTTTAATTTTAAAAATACCAAAAAAATTAGGAAAAGTCTAAAAAAGCCACAAAAACATTATAAAATTATAGAAAGACCAAAAACATTTAATTTCTTGATTTTTTCCTTATTTTTACCTATTTTTATAAATACTTCATCCCTTTCTTTCTTACTTTGCATATATATTCTATTTAAAGAATATATATATATATATATAAGGAAAATATAAAAATATAAAATTAAAAAAATAAAAAAAATTTTAAAAATTAAAAACTCACAAAAATTTGCATATTGCTAGGCACTTGATCACATCACATTTGCACATTTTGCCTTGATCTATCTTGCTTGCTCCTTGTGTTCGACCTCTACACACTTGTACACTATACACATTTTTGTAGAGTTATAATAAATTTTAACTCCACCTTTGCTTGTCATTGTCTGATAGGTTACCGTGGGTTAATTGTTGATTGATTGAGGTTTCGTGAGCGGCCGCTCAACGATACTATAGTCCCACCTTGTGTGGACTACTTTAGACCCTCGCAAGCCCCTATCATCAGACCCCCCATCAGATATCAATACTCTAGGCACCCCAAACCGTGAAATGATATTCTTCCTCAAAAATTTGCAAACAGTCTTAGCATATGCGGTTCGAGCGGGAATGGCCTCAACCCAACGACTCACATAGTTAATAGCCAATAGAATGTACTCGAATCCCTGACTCTTAGGGAATGGACCCATGAAATCGATGCTCCATGCGTCAAAAACCTCACAGAAGTGAATGGGCTGCATCGGCATCATATCACGTTGTCCACAAGTGCCCATCCTCTGACAGTCATTACACCTCTTCACAAATTCACCAGAATCGTTGAAGAGGGTAGGCCACCATAAGCCGGATTGGAGCACTTTCTATGTTTTTCTCCTCCCAGAATGATTGTCCTCCTACCTCAAGCTTTTGACAGTATGTGAGGATGCTATGGTGCTCCTCCTGAGGAATGCACCGACGCCAGATGCTATCCCCTCCTTCATGATAAAGGATGGGATCCTCTCGGTGGTAAAACTTGGCCTTCGCAAGAAAGGTCTCAAGTCGCTGCCTGGGCCAACCTTGTGGAACTTTCTTGGCAACAAGATAGTTCCTAATGTCGGTGTACCACGGGAGCTAGGCGATAGCAAGGATCGCCTCATCTGGGAAGGTCTCAGAAATGGGATCAGTCCGCTTAGATTCCTCAAGATTCTCTAATCGGGAGAGATGATCTGCCACCACATTCTTGACTCCAGGTTTATCCTTAATCTCAATATCAAACTCCTGGAGTAGAAGGATCCATATAGTCAGTCTCACTTTGGCATCCTTCTTAGCCAAGAGGTACCTGATGATGGTATGATCCGTAAAGATAGTCACTTTGGATCCAATAGTATATGATCTGAATTTGTCCAAGGCAAAAACTACGGCTAGCATCTCTTTCTCTGTGACGGTGTAGTTCCGTTGCGCGATATCCAATGTACAGCTAGCGTAGTGAATGGAAAAAGGTACTTGATGAATCCACGATTCATCGCCTTTATTCTTTTATTTTAGCCTCTTTTCCTTAGTCAAATACCTGTAAATAACCACTAATTTCATAAATTTACCATTTCGCATGCATTTGCTAATTATGCATTTTGAACACTTTTTGTAAATAAATAAAAGAATAAAGAAGAAAAGAAAAAGAAAAGGAAGTATTTATGCAATAAATACAGACTGACCTAAACCCCGAGAGAAGGTCAAGACTTGACCTGATCGACCAGGAATAAAGTAGGGGGAGATAAGGTCTTCTGTCAGAAAATCAGAAAAAATGTCTTGTACATATTTTTCATGTATATTTGTAAAAAAACTTGTATTATTTTATTTGTATATAATTTGACCTCAAATCAATTATTTTTGTAAATAAAAGTTGTAAATAAAACCGTGTTGTAAATAATAAAAATATTTGTAAAATAAAATATTGTATATATTGCAAATAATTACACCCAGAAAAAGCCGTAAAGTGATAATTAAACATCAATTCCGGCTCCATACAAGCTCAAATTAAACCAAACTCACTTCCATCGTATTATAAATTAAATTATCTTTCAAATGGTTGTGGTTTCGTATTTTTTGGAGTTACGGTTAAAAAGCCGGTTTTTTGGGGTGTATTGTGCAATTTACCCATATATTTATTGTATATAATTATTAATATTTATTTTTACATAACGTATATATTTGTAAATATTGTTTTCAATAAAAAAATTAAAAAAAATTAAAAAATCTTGTATAAAAATTATTTCCTTATTTGCACATATGTACATTATATGTATATAATATTTGTATACCACTAATTTCCTTTTATAAAAACCATCAAAAAAATTAATTATGTAATATTATTTAATTAATTTAAATTAATTCCGAAATTCATATTTATTTTATTGGATTTATGTGAATTATGTGACTTAATAACTTACCATTTATTTTAGATTTGATTTTATTCCTTTAATGGCCACCATTAAGGTGGCTAATTCATTTTTGGTAAATACATTAATTAATTAATTAATTTAATTACGAATTTCGAAATTGATTATTTATTTATTTTATTTAATTAATTTTTTTATTAATTCACCCAATAATCACCTTCTTTTTTTGTGGATACTTTCCTTTTTCATTTTCTTCTCTTTTTAATGGGCTCCTCCTCCCTCATTCACGTTTGATCGATCTTTAGCGGAGAGGAGCCCGATTTCCGAGAGGTTTCTTGTTGAAGAGGGTCCTAGCCTCCGATCCAGTCGGTGACAGCGACTTGAGTTTCGTCGAGGCCATCATGGCGTGTCCGAACCCCAAGGTGAGATCCACTTTATTTCTCGTCTTTTCCTAGGTAAATTGTAGGCTTAGATTTTAGCTTAGAAATAGTTAATCTTTAGAATTTAGATTACAACAATTGCATCACACTTTTCCCCCTCGAGACCGACTTTTCATCTCATCTCGCGATCTCCGCAGTTCTTTTTCTACCTTGCACAAACTTCCACCTCCGACCACGTACGATGGTCGGAGCCTCGGATCCATCCCTCACATTTTCACCGGATCTCCATCCACACCTCCTATTATTATGCATAAATTAAAAAAATAAAAAAATAAAAAAACATATAAGGGTTTTTCCTGTTCATCTCACATTCGTTTTTGCAGAAAGAATTAAAAAAAACCTTTATATCTCTAAACTTTGTTTTTGCAGGATAAAAAAAATATAAAAAAATATTATAGTTTTCTCTCTAACATTTATTTTGCAGGAAAATATAAAAAAATATAAAAAAATTTCCTTTTTACATTTCTGATTACATCTGGTGTTCAAAAAAATAAAAAAATACATTTCTTTTTATCTCTAACCATTTTCTTGCAAGTTAAAAAAAATAAAACAAATAAAAAATAAAAAAAACAAAAAAAACTCTGCAGCAGCAGAACCGCCCGCAGCCTACACCCGCGACTCCAGCCGCGGGGGTGCCGTCTGACGTCAGCTGCACCAGGCTCCGCTCCGCAGCGCGCCGCCCCTCTAGCGTCGTCCTCCCTTCCGCCCCGCGCAGGTGCCGCCAGAGCCGCGCGCGGCCCCCGCCCCTCCAGCGGCATCCTCCCTTCCGCCCCGTACCCAGGCCCACCGCCACATCGTCCTACAACCGCCCAACGGGCGGTGAAACCTCTAGGCCGCATGCTCAGCGCCGCCCGCCGGCGGCCTCCCTTCAGCTCAGCCTCCCACCGTCCCGTGCGCGTGAGGCACCCCAGCCCCCTCCTCGCTCGCCCTTGATCCTCCCGTAGCAGCGCGGCCGCGCGCATCGCGCCTCCTCTTCCCTCTGCCGAGTGTGTGCCGCCCCGAGCTCCCCTCCGTGCTCCTCCCGTCGCCCGTGCTTAGCGGCGCCGCACCCATCCCCCGCGTCTTCATCCACCACGCGTGGCCTCCTCCCGACATCCAGCCTGCACCTAGGCCGCCGCGTGGCCCAGTCAGCCCCTCTCTGCCGTGCGCACCCCGCATGGCCGCACTCCAGATCTGGTGCTGCGGCGGCCCGTGACCCCTTTTGCTTGAACGAAAGATAAAGATGAGAAGGAACCCTAGAGGGACTTTGTGAGGAGAAAAATATCTTTTGCCAAAATTACATCAAGGTCTCTAGAAGTCTTTAAAATTCGCAAGAAAGCCCCCTCCAGAGCAAGCCACATGTCAAGCATGTGTAGTACTGGGTAAATTGCACATTTTATCTTCTGATTGTTCTATGTTATTTCTTGAATGCAGATACATTGACTATTTACAATTCTACCCCTGTGATTCTGGATAACAATCTGCGTGCTCTCTTTGGATGAAATACATGTTTTTATTGATCCAAAAATCTTGAGAAAATTTGTATATGCTCCTGTTATAGTGATTGCCATTGTATAAATTTTTCATCAAGTTTTATTGTCATTTGTTATATTTTAAAAAAAACAATGTCTTTTTCCTTATTAGAATTTTGAAAATTCATAAAATTTCATAAAATAGTTTAAAAATTCCATAAAAATTTCTGTAGGTGTGTTTTGGTGTATTTTAATTTTTATCCAATTTTTGTACATTTTCCTTTTATAAAAATCAAAAAAATTGTAAAAAACGAAAAATCTCATAAAAACATCAGAAAATTGCGAAAAAATTACCAAAAATATTTTAAAACATCCAAAACACAAAAACATTTTCTCTTGAATTTTCTCTATATTTTTGGCCATTTTGAAAAATACCAAAAAGAGTGTGTGCTTGTGTTTCTGTTTATTGTGCTTGTTTTAAAAATTAACAAAAAAATTAAAAATTCAAAAACCACTAAAAAATTAGCTTTCGAAATTTGACTACTTAGTTTTTCAATCGTGCTCCTTGTGTTCGACCCTGGTCGCTATACCAGGTAAAAAGAATAGCGAAAGACCGCTTACATTGTTTTATTGATTCATCTTTTCTGAGTGGTTTTAATTATTTTTTCTTGATGACCGAATCGAGTGGTTGAGAACGACGACATTTTTGCATATTATTTATTCCCATCTCGACTGCGTGAATATTCGGCTCATCAGAATGGCGCCATCTCTGTGACGGTGTAGTTCCGTTGGGCGATATCCAATGTACAGCTAGCGTAGTGAATGGAAAAAGGTACTCCATCCCTCCTCTGTCCTAGCATAGACCCTACGGCAAAATCGGAGGTATCCATCATGATCTCGAATGGGAGAGACCAATCAGGCGGCTGAAGGACAAAAGCCTCAACAACTAGACTTTTGAGAGTCTCATATTATGCAAGACACTTATCATCTACAACGAACTCAGTGTCTTTTATCAGCAAATCAGTCAACGATCGAACAATCCTGCTGAAATCATGAATGAACCGTCGATAAAAACCAACATGCCCCAGAAAAGACCGTAACTATCACAGATTGGATGGTGGATTGAGTTTCCTGATTATATCCACCTTGACCGGATCGACCTCCATGCCCCTGTTGGAGACGATATGACCAAGCACCTTCCCTTGAGTCACCATGATGTGACTCTTCTCCCAGGATACAACAAGATGAACCTCAATGATGCGCTGAATGATGTGGTCTAGGCAGTCAAGACAAGCATCAAACACATCACCATATACCAAGAAGTCATCCATGAATACCTCTAAACAATCACCCAACATATCCGAGAAAATGGACAACATGCACCTTTGGAATGTCGCCAGGGCGTTACATAGACCAAAGGGCATCCGTCTGAAAGCATAAGTTCCAAATGGACAGGTGAATGTCATCTTGTCCTAGTCTTCGGGCGCAATGGCCACCTGATTGTAGCCGGAGTACACATCAAGGAAGCAGTAGTGACTCTTCCCAGCTAGCCTCTCAATAATCTGATCAATAAAGGCATCGGGAAATGATCCTTCTTGGTGGCCTGATTCAATCTTCTGTAGTCCACACATACCCACCAAGAAGTGGGTATCAGGATAGCTATCTCCTCTCCAGACTCACTCACAACTGTAGTGATGCTCGTCTTCTTGGGCACCACATGTAATGGACTAATCCACTTGGATTCAGAGATGGTGTAGATAAAATCGCCGCTCCACCATTTCGAAATCTCCTTCATGACAAGCTCCCGAAGATTCGGGTTCAGCCGTCGCTGGAACTCACGCGATGGCTGAGCATCCTCTTTGAGATAGATATGGTGGGAGCACATGGTCGGACTTATCCCTTGGAGATCAGCTACGCTCCAACCTGTCGCCTTGCGGTTCTTTTGAAGAATCTCCATCAAATGAGATTCTTGATCTCCAGTCAAATCTGTTGAGATAATGACTGGGTACATCTCATGCTCACCTGCAAGGAATCTATACTTCAACGACTGTGACAAAGGATTCAGTTCTAGACAATGGGGAGCTGACAAATATGGCTTCTGAAATGTATGAGTGAATGCAACCAGATCTGCGTGTGAGAACTCTCACTGATCATGAATATCTGGTGAAGCTGGCCCTACTGGTGTATCTATAATATGTGTCAGCTCAGTCTCCACACTAGCTGTTGTCTCTGTTGGAATCAGACAAGGTAACAACTCATCAAATTCAGCCCAATCTATGTCTGAATCTGAGGGATCTGAATCACAAGAATTGTACTCTGCCTTGCTATCTTGAACACGGTCTTCAGCCTCGAATGTGTCCTGTCAGCTCAGTCTCCACCCTAGCTACTGGCCTTATTGGAATCAGACAAGGTAACACTCATCAAATTCGGCCCAATCTATGTCTGAATCTGAGGGATCTGAATCTGAATCACAAGAAATGTACTCTGCCTTGCTATCTTGAACATGGTCTTCAACCTCGAATGTGTCCTCTACTAAGAGTGTGCTCTCCAAGCTCTCCTCTGCTGGGATCTGTGAATCTACAGTATCTGAAGGTGAGAGGAGGGCTTGTGAAACAGGATCAGACCAAGCGACTTCATCATCAGTGATCACAAAGTTGCACTCCTGATGGACGTCTCGCTCTGCCTCTGTCATCTGCTCTACATCACTGGACTTCTCTGAGCAAGCTGAATCTCGTGCTCTAGTCTCGTCGATCGTCTCTATTTGTATACTCTCGCCCTCGACGCGAAAGTATACCTTCCCAATATCATGGTTGGATACTGCCTTGGTTGTGTCCAAGAATGGACATCCTAGAATGATGGGGGTATCGATCATAGACTTAAGGATCTCCATGTCCAACACAACGAAGTCCACAGGGAATTTCAGGCCCTGAATTGTGAAGATCACGTCCTTCGACAACCCCTTCGGCCTCTTGGCTAATCTATCAACAAACTGAAGGACTGTCCTGCTCTGTCGAAGAGGGCCAAACTCGAATCGGTTGAGTAAGGTTGCTTGAACGAGGTTGATGGAAGAGTCGCTGTCTAATAGAGTCCGATCAAATCTCTGCTCATGAATATGGCATCTAACGTAGGGATCTCTTGCATCTGACCTCTTGGCTGGCAGACGGTTCTAGATGGCGAAGCATGTGGCATGAGTGAGCACATGGATTTCTGCATTATGGTTCCTCTTCTTCCTACAGATGGTGGTCTTCTCTCTCAGGTTCTTCTGGAAGAGAGGGATGTGCTCAAGTGCCTCCAGTAGAGTCAGATGAATCTGAAATCTATCAATCATCTACTGACTCAACTCTATCTGCTAAGATATTTTTGATTTTCTTTTTTATTCCCCTTAGCCAAGCGGAGTGCTTGAGGGAAGGGGATGGCTAGGCCCTCCTCAGATAGAGGGCTAGGAATGGGTCCCTACTGCTGAGAAGGAATATAATCCATACAAGTATCACCATGCATCAGATATGGACTCGAAGATGAAGAACCCTTTCCTTTATTTATTTTTTGGTATTTTCTGTAAAGTCCCAGGGTACAAAAACTGGAGAAAATGCTACAGGAGTAGAAAGGGTGGCCTCAGTACCATCCATGGCATCAGGAACTGCGACATCATCACCTGGATCTCTGGTAGCATCAGTACCCCCCTCTGCATCTGGGGACGCGACGACCTCAGTATCGTACACTGGATCAACATCTTTGGTAGCGTCAGCACCACCGTCATCATCATCATGAGAGGCATCAGCACCGTTATCCTCCTCGTCTGGCACTCCTGCATCCTCGTGGTGTCGTCAATCAAATGAGGAGCCGTCAGCTGCATCCTACCGCTCATAAGTGTAACAAAGTCAGACTCAAATGTATCTGAAGCAACGTCACCCACTAAATCAATAGGACAGGTAGTCTCTGTGAACTGTACCTGCTCAGATTTTCTTTTTAGTTTGTTCAGGTTTGGCTCGATCTGAGCGGGTATGGCAGTCTTCCCTTTGATAATCTCCCTCATCTCTTGGCGGAGCTCGTCCATCTCTTGCCTAAATGTGGACTGCTGATCGGAAAGTAGGCAGGCTAGATCATCGAGTGTTGGGTTCTCATAGGCTGGCACCTGAGAATCGGATGTGTTGCCTCTCTGAAAGTGAGGTTGCTGCTGGGAAGGATGAGGGGGAAACTGAGAATACTGTTGAGGCTTCTGCTGGTGCTGCCTCCACGGTTGTCCCTGCAGGTAGGGACGAGGACCCTACTGGTAATGCTGCTATTGCGGATGGTGTGGGAACTGGGGTTGTTGCTGAGGCTGGCCGAACTGTCCACCCTGAGTTGGAGACTGCAACTGGGATAAGGCACCTCCGGTCGACCACCTGAATCCGGGATGTCTCGGTGGATCCCGAGCTGTTGTCGATCGTACCAAATCTCGTTGACTTCCATCAACGGCTCTTGCTCGAAAGGGGGTGGAGGAAGGACTGCTAGGGGCTGATCGTACTGGTACACCACCATTTGAGTGTCCTGAGATGGTGGTGGCTGATGGTACTGGTGCTGCGGCTGCTGGAACGACTCCACCTGAACATGGTGGACCTGTCTGTACTGGGCTGGGTGCTGAGTCGAGCTGCTGCTGCTCAGGTCAGCCCGTGACATGAGACGGGGTTGAGAAACATTTGTGCCTCATGGAGACACATGATCTTGGTCTTCAGGTCACTCAATATCCGTGCCAACTGATCGATCTGAGTCATGCCCTAACACTGCTTCTTCTCGATAATCTCAATGTGGTCAGGCTTCTCGCTGATGATTCCCATATCAGCGAGCAACGACTCATGCCTGTGTTGCAGCTGTGAAGAGGTAGATGGATCTGCATTGACCTGTGATATCATGTGATAGGTCACAGCCTGGGGCAGGGGCTTTCCCTGAGTGTAGAGTTGGGTTTGGGACATAACTGTGTAGTTCTCAGCCATCTCCTCATATATGGCCCAGACCTGGTCTTCATATTTGGCAAAGTAGGACCCCCACAAGAAGTGTTCACAAGCCCCTGCAGCTCTGGTGTCAGCCCACAAAAGAAACTCTGTACTAAATTGGGCTTGGAGATGTCATGGTGTGGACACCGGTCAATGAGCTCACGGAAGCGATTCCATACCTCATGGAATTGCTCATTGGGAAGTATGGAGAAGTTGTTGATCAAAGCTCGAGCTGCATTCGTGCGGCTGAGTTGATAGTACTTGTTCAAGTACTCGGTCCGGAGCTGTTCCCACGAAGTGACGTATCTCCCTAAATGTTCCAGCCAGTAGGCTGCTCTATCGACAAGGAGAATGAAAAAGCCATCATCTTGATGGTGTCCTTGTCCACGTACTATCATGGATCGTGCTGCAGATCATCTCAAATTCATGCAAATGCAGATGCGGCTCCTCGGTGGCAATCCCATGGAACTTGTGCAACAACTGAATCGTCTGGGGGGAGCTTGAAATCTCCCAGGATTACCGGAAGCTGAATCCAACGATGTGTAAGAGTCGCACTAGGGTTGTGCAACTCTCTCATCAGCCTGGCCGGTCGGACTGGCTCCTGTGGTTCCTCTGGATGTGGTCTGTCTCCTCCTCCAGCTCTGGTATCTCTCCACCGTCTAGTCGGTTCTACTCTCTGCGGTCAGCTTGCATCTGGATCATCTCTCTACGCATGTCAGCCATGAATGCCCCCTGGTCTCTGATCTGTCTCTACATCATCTCCAGGGAGGTTAACAGGGTGTTGTTGATGGTGCCCTGATCTAAAACATAGGTGGTAGTTTGGTGCTACCCATCAGTGCGCTCCTCGCTGCTGGCCATCTCTTGGGTATTTGTAAAGGCAAAAGACCCGAACTCAGGTGCCATTAAATGAATGAATATCTGCTCTGGTCTCTTCTAAGGCACCTCGAGACTGGAAGAAGGGTGGTCGAGGGGGAATAGGCAGAGTTGAACTCAGGTTCGGAGAGCGGGTCTGGGCTCTCACGAACCAACCTAGATGAATGGGGCGGAGTGCTCGAAAGCGGTGCAGCTAAGGGTTGCCTAAGGGACCTACGACCCATCATCGTGATGTAGAGAAAGGTGGATGGGATTTGGAAATAAATAAGATCAGTAAACAAACCCCCAATTCGCCTACTCAACACTGAGAGTTGATGACCGTAAAGGTTCGGTCTTTTATCTTGTCAATTTTATTTAGGTGAGAATGCAGTCTAGCAGGGCGATTAAGCGAGCTGGTAGGAACTCGATGCTCTCAGGAGACTGGCCCAATCCCAAAGCTAGATCTTTCCCAACTAATACAAGTTGCGGACCGTTTACCGGCTAGACCCGATCAACTCGCTCTGTTAAGGATATCACGACCCGCTTTACCGGAGACCGGATCGATCCTCACTAGAGAACGACTAACCCCAAGACCAGTAGTCTGATGAAAGTTCAGGTATGGCTCTAGCCTACTGCGCGGGTCACTCTCTCACGCAAGTAAATCAAACAATGAGGGGATGGCTCTTCCAAGACAGATTTTTAAGTCAAGTGTCTTTTAGGGTCAAGTTCGTTTAGCGGTCCCAATTTTATGATTTACACTTTTTTAGGTATTTTTCAATAAGCAAACAAATGCCTAATGAATTTTTTGATCTCCTGATTTATTTAAGGTCCAAAAATAGGGGGAGAAGTCGAAAAAGACGATGCACGATCAAACGCGATGATGCATGCAAAGTAAGAGATGCGTACCTGACTCCAGCACTCTACATGCTGGGTGATTTGCGCATAAATTAAAAGATAGAAATAAAATTATCCTAAATGATGCAAGAAGAAAACAACCTTAGATGAGCAATTTATAATCACGAAGAACTATAGTTAATAGGTAAGAGAGAGTGGTCGGAGTCCGGTCTCTGATGTCGATCGGTGTCCGCCACAACGGATCATGCACGCGCTGTATACGGCCTCTAGCAACACATGACCTCCCTAGCAACCAAATTAACTTTTTATTAAATTTTATTAAGTAGGTCCAATTCCGAACTATAGGCACATGCAAATAGTTAGGGATTGGGTCTTAATTAATTACGTCACAATCAAAGAAATTCCTAAATCTAAGGGCCAAATTCTCCAAGAATCAAATAAAAGAAAAGGTGAGAAAATCAAAATCGACGAAAAACCGCAGTGAGGTCACCTGAGCACATCGGTGCTCGGTGAAACAGACCTCGATATATGCCAAGTCCAAAGTGTCCAAGGTCCTGTATTATTACAATAATAATGAAATGTGCTGAAAAGAAACTAACTACTCTATCTAATATAACTATGCTCCTCCTGTCGTCCTGCTCCTCTTCAGGCGCGGGTCCTCCAACCAAAAGCCATAAACTCCCCGAGCGGTCCCTCGCACAGAAAAGATAAACAGAAATAAATCAGAAAATACATATAGAGGATAAAAATGAACAAAAATAAAGCAAATTGAAAAAGAAAGGAAAAACTAAAAACTGACTACTAAGACGTGCTCCCCGGCAACGGCACCATTCTCGTGAGCGGTCAGGCTATCAAGGCTAAGTGATATCAAAGGTTGTTGTGACCTCAACCACATGAACCGGGCACAACAAGAAAATAAAGATCATAAATAAAACAATTAAAGCACGAAATCGAATGTAGCAGTCTCTGCTATTTATTTAACCTGGTATAGCGACCAGGGTCGAACACAAGGAACACGAGCTAAGCCTACGAAGTAGTTGAGGATCAGAAAATAAAAGGAAGATTTTTATGGTTTTTAATTTGCATTTATATATGAATATATATATATATATATTCTAATAAGAAAATGAATAACAAGATAAAGGAAAGCACCCTTCAACAATTTTTATTAAGACTAAAAAAGCTCAAAAATTAGAAATAAAAATATTTTTATATTTTTAAAATATGCAAATGTTTTTGGTGATTTTGTGGGATTTTTCAGATTTTTATATAATTTTATAAAAATAAAATAAACAAAAAACATAAAAACACTATTCAGCCGTGACCAAAAGGCAAGATTAAAAATACTAAACCTGCCTACAAGTCCTGATGGCTATTTTATGAAAAATTGATAAATAGACCTAATTACAGAAACTAAAATTTCATTTTTTTTGATTTTTTTTAGAATTTTTAAGAATTTTTATAAGATTTTTGGTTTTTTGTGATTTTTAGGGGTTTCAAAAGATAGTGGAACAAAAATGGTACTAAAATTAAAAGAAATCAAAACAAACACACATGAATTTTTATAGAATTTTTAGGGGTTTTTTTATATTTTTTGGTATTTTACAAAACAAACAGACATGTTTTTAAGGGTTTTTTATTTTTTAGAAAGTATTAAATAAAATCAAATTACGTCAACAAAATTACCAAAAATATTACATAGTAGTAGGAGCTACTAGTAATTTTTGGGGAATTTTTGGAGTATATTCAATAATTATTTGATTAAAAACAAAACACGCAGCAGATAGGGACTTACTTGTAATTATTTAAAAATTACAAGCCAATCTATAACACAAGGAAAACCCTAGACTAATATTGCAAAAATCCCAAGTAAACACGTACGAAACACGTGACTCATGCTTGGAGGGGCATAAGTGAAATTCTCAAAAAGATTTCATTTAAAGCATAACACTCATAAACCTCAAGGATATAACATGCAAATCACCCAAAACATCAAGTGTAAGGCCACGTGCTACACCTAAGGAAGGACTAAAATGTAAATACTATAAAGTGTAAGGGTCCTTATGCAAAATATCCAAAATAAAAAGAACTACGATAAATATTTACAGGACTAACAAGTAAATGGAAAACAAGAAAGGGTCTAAGTGCAATTTACCCATTATTATTATCTATCCAACGGTCGAGAGTGTCCACTTAATAGATGGACGACTGAGATCTGACGGTATCGTTTCGACGATGGACGACTGCTGGAGGATCCTTAGATGAATCGGACGGTCGAGGGATCCCCGTATATGGATGGCGTGGATTAGAACTGGGAATGAGCCTTGATCGGATGGTGGAGACGATGCCTGGAAGAACTCGTCTCCGGCGAGTTTCGATCGATGATGTTGCGCAGATGGTCCGCAGCTAGTGGTAGGCTCAGAAGGGGTCGAGGTCTCCTAGAAGGGCCCGACGAGGTGTGACAAGCTCGAGCTGCTATGCCTCCTCAAGTCGACCTCTAGACGAGGTATGTATGCATCCAACCCTTGCAAGGTGTATCGTGTACTCGGAAGGGAATCTTCCGGCAGGGGTTAGGATGCTAAAACATCGAAAATCAGCTGGGGGATAGATGGACGGTAGGTCTCCGAAGAGTGAGCGATTCGACCTATGTGGGTTTTCCAGACCGATAGATGGAGCCGCGCGAGGGTTTGCAGAGCAATCAGAGAAACGAAAGTACATCTATGATGGGGTGTAAGTCGTTCAAGGCAGCAGAAGCGATGAAATGGGAATGGGCATCAGAGATACTCTGTCTCGCAAGGAGAATATCAATTCAATGGAAAATAAGCGAGAAATGATGTACCTGGAAGTGGAGGAGTATGCCTAGGAATGTGGATGACAACCCACGGGGATCTTGGCCTCAATGGCCGGCATCGCCAGAGGCTGGAACTCCTTGCGACGGAGCTAGGACGAACCTTGCCGGACCTAGGGTTTCCACCCTCCAAATGGTGTCCTTATCCTCTCCTCCTCTCGTTGTCACTCTAGAAAAGGGGAGGCATGCACAACTGAAGAGGTGGAGCAGCCAAAGGTGCGGGAGAAGATGGAGCCCCAGGAGGTTATATAGTTTACAGGGTCCGAGAAAGATGGAGCATGGGCACGCGAACGAGGGTCGGATCCCTAAGGATATCATCGGGCATGGATCATGGATCCACCCTTTATAATCGGAGTTGTAAATGAGAAGAAAAATCGATGGGATCGGGTTGGGATAATTCGATGAAAAACAAAGCGAATCGGGTCCGAGCGAAAGAGGAGTCTAGGGGAGCAGTTGACTGAAGTCAATAATCCCCACTGGACCAATCAGGAGCGGGCTAGAATAGGACAAAATACACCACACGACAAAACTGCTAGAAAAATAAAGAAAAGTAATTTAAAAATAATAAATGAATTTAAATAAAAAAATGAATAAAATGAAAAATGTTTATTATTTTTCTAGGAATTTTTCTGTGATTTTTAATTATTTTTTTGAAAAATAAATTAATCTTTATATAGTATAGTGTATTATATATAGGTATAATATACCTATGTATTTTGTACAATAATTTTTATATTATTATTTTTACACAAATACCACAATTTTTTATATTTTATTTATTTATAACATGATTTTTAGAGTGTAAAATAATTTTAATTTTATTTTTATTATTTAGTTACAGGTACACAATAAATAGAGAATGAAGCACATATACATGTATTGTGTACAAGGGAAAGAGGATTTTATTTTCATTTTCATTGATTTTTGCTTTATTTTTAGGGCTATATATAAGGAGGTAAAAAGAATCTTTTATTTTTATTTTGTCAAAAATAATTATTTATTTACACAAATAATATGTACAATATAGAGTAGGCCCTATCTCTCTCTACTTATTTTATTTAGCGATCAGGTCAATGCTTGACCTTCTCTTGGGGTTCGGGTCACTCCGTATTTATTCTAAAAACCTCCTTAATTTTTCTTTTCATTTATTTCTATTATTTTTGCACAAATACATGCTAATTATGTAATATTAACAAATGCATGCATAATTCTAACTTATTGTATTTACAGCTATTTACATGATGCATTCCCAAGATAAATAGCTAAAATAAAAGAATAATGAGTGATGATCAGGGATTCATCAACTACCCCCGTCTGATATATGTATCTTCGGAATCCCAAACTACGAGATGATATTTTCTTTCAGAAAACAACACATTGTTCGGTTGTCTGCGGCTCGAGCGGGGATAGCTTCAACCCAGCGACTCACATAATCAAAGGCAAGAAGAATGTGCTCATATCCCTGACTGTTGGGAAAGGGTCCCATGAAATCGATGCCCCAAGCATCTAATACAACGACAATTTGAATGATCTTTAGGGGCATTGAATCTTTAGCTGTGAGGGTGCCTTTCAATCACTGACAGTTAGTGCATCGTTTAACAAAGGTTGCAGCATCCTTAAATAGTGTAGGACACCAGAGGCCACACTGCAATACTTTTGCTGCCATTCTGTCTCCAAGGTGATGTCCACCAGATTTGAGCGAGTGACAATGCTCGAGGACACTATGATGCTCCTCCCGAGAATTACACCTGCGCCAAATGCAATCTGCTCCTTCCATGAATAGAAGTGGGTCTTCCCAATGATAGAAATGAATAGTAGACAAGAACTTGTCCGTCTTGATTTTCGTCCAATCTTGTGGAACCACACTGGATACGAGGTAGTTCGCAATATCGGCATACTAAGGGAGCGA
This sequence comes from Ottelia alismoides, assembly GCA_037367405.1. Lineage (NCBI taxonomy): Eukaryota > Viridiplantae > Streptophyta > Magnoliopsida > Alismatales > Hydrocharitaceae > Ottelia > Ottelia alismoides. The sequence goes on along the minus strand of JAZKJV010011295.1, from coordinate 63,528 downwards.
ATCCACAACCAAAACTGATTCGTCGGGAAAGGTGTCTGTGATGGGTGCACTACTCAGCGGAGGCTCTTGTTGCTCAATTGTGGAGAGGAGATCTACTACCACATTATGAACTTCAGGCTTGTCTTTTATCTCCAAATCGAACTCCTGGAGGAGAAGGATCCATCTGATCAATTTTGTTTTGGCATCCTTCTTCTGCTGTAAGTATAGGATAGCAGAGTGGTCTGTGAAGATGGTGACTTTTGATCCAAGCAAATATGATCTCAACTTCTCAAGGGTGAATACCACAACCAGCAATTCTTTCTCTGTCACTATGTAGTTTCTATGAGCTTCATCCAATGTTTTGCTGGCATAATGAATGGCATAGGGCTCCTTGTATCTCCTCTATCCTAGAACAACCCCAACTGCAAAATCTGATGCGTCCGTCTTGATCTCAAAAGGAAGAGATCAATCCGGCAGCTGTAGGTCTGGAGCTTGAGTGATGAGTTCCTTAAACTGATTGAATGAAAGGAGAACCTACTTATCAACATTGAACTCAATCCCCTTGCATAGTAACTCTATAAGAGGTCGGGCAATGCGACTGAAATCACAGATGAATCTTCTATAGAACCCCACATGCCCCGAGAATGACCTCACATTCATAACTTTTTGAGGTGGCTCAAGATTGACAATTGCATCCACCTTTGTCAGGTCGACTTCCATGCCACGTTTGGAAATAGCGTAACCCAGTACAATTCCTTCTGTGACCATGAAGTGGATCTTTTCCCATGATAATACTAGATTGACTTCATGGCGTTTCTGAAGTACTCTGTCGAGGTGCTCAAGACAAGAATCAAAGCTATCACCATAGATAGAGAAGTCATCCATAAACACCTCAACAAAACTTCCTACTATCTTGGTGAAGTCGCTGGTGCATTCACAATCCAAAGGGCATTCTCTTGAAAGCATAAGTGTTGAACGTGCAAGTGAAGGTCATCTTCTCACTGTCTTCTGGGGCGATAGCCACATGGTGGTACCTAGAATACCCATCCGGAAGGTAGAAGAACTCCTTGCCAATCAGTCTTTCTAATACTTGATCAATAAATAGTAAGGAGAAGTGGTCCTTCTTCGTTGCTGCATTAAGACAGTGATAGTCAACACATACATGCCAGAATGTCTGTACACGAGTAGATATCTCCTCTCCTCTTTCATTTGTAACAGCAATCGGCACTGATTTCTTCAAAACTACGTGCAAGGGGCTCACCCATTCTGAATCGGAGATGGGATAAATGAAGCCCACATCACACCATTTCATGATTTCTTTCATGATGACATCCCTTAAATTTGGATTCAATCTTATTTGAAACTCGCAGGATGTCTTGGAATCTTTTTCCAAGTAGATGTGATGTGAGCACATCACAGGATTTATCCCGCAGAGATCTATAACATGCCAACCAAGTGCCTTGCGGTTTTTCTCTAGAATCTCAAGGAGTTAAGATTCTTGTTCCGAGGTCAGCCTGCTGCTGATGATGATCGGATATATGATTTCTTCACCCTCAAGGAAAGCATACTTCAGTCCTGCTGGAAGTGCCTTGAGTTCCGATTCTGATATGGCCATCTTCTCGGTCACTTTAGAAACAATGTTGGTCGGAGGATGCTCTGCCTGAACTTTTGCAGGGTTGCTGACCTCGGTATTCTATTGAGATTCTGATATGTGCCAAATGGATCCATGATGGGATAATGTCCTCGATTCTTTCGTTGATTGTGCTTTCCAGGTCCTCCTCTAGAGAGAGGATTTCCTGTGTCCATGGATCGTTCAACGAAAGTGGTGTATCTCTGATCTCTGCGATGAATCATAGTCTGCTTCAGACAGTGTTGCATGACCCTTATCAGTTACGACTTTAGGCTCGCTGATCATGTCTATTGTAATTATGTTGTTGCCCGAGTTTAAGGTGATATTGCTAGACCAATAGTCAATCATGGCTTCTGAAGTGCGCAGGAATGGCCGGCTGATGAAACTCGGTTTCATCTTCTTAATTTTCCTTTTTTAACCCCCTTGCTTAAATGTGTGTCAATAAAAACCAGACAAAGTCTTGTAATTATCAGAGTCATTGAATAAATTAAAAACCACAAAAAATCGCAAAATTAAAATCCGTGGTGTTTTTAGCCTTAAAAATACCCTTAAAATATTTTTTGCCTTTATTTGACCTCATCTCTATTTTTGGTCAACATGAAACTTGTAGATCTAATCAAGATCTAAAACTTTCATGTTTTGAGTTTTTTCCAAATTCGGCCATTTGCCTCTTCATATTTCAATTTCTTCTTTCTAATATTCTGATTGGGCCACGTGGCCCTTTCTGGTTGAGCCACGTGGCCCGGCCCCTTTGCCCTTGCCGCCCGCTCTCACAGCCTTTGGATCTCTTCTTGATCCAACGGTCTGGCTATCTCCACGTTGCCTCTTTGAACCCCACCGTTCGATCCACACCCAAACGTCATCACAGCCTTTCATCACTGCCTTTCCCTCCTTGCGCCACGTGGCGCCTTCTGCACCTCACGATAACCTCCAAGCTGTTTCATCTCCGCTGCTCTTTTCATCCATTTTCTCAACCCTCCGATCATCTTCCTGATATGATCTGGGCCGCCCGCTATTGTCACTCACAACACTCCACATGGCTCCTTGTATGCCATTCGATCGAGCAGCCTTGGATCTAATCACAGCCGCTCTTTAGCGACCTCTTCTTGACCATCGGATCGCAAGATCCAACGGTCGAATCGTCGTCCCCTACCTTCGGTCAGCCCTCTCACCCACGATCACCATCTTGTGGACCATCTTCCCCCTTCGTTTTTTCTCCGCGTCTCCAGCCACCATCTCCACTACCCGAAGAGCCCACGACCTTAACCCATCATCCCTCATCCTCGCGACCTGTCGCTCCATTCACGATGTCTTCTCAGCCGCTCTATCTCGCCCATTCAAGTCACTACTTCCACCACCAGAATAGCCAACCTCCACCCTTCAAATACCTACTCCCCTCCACCTGTCACAAGGGTCCACCTGAACGAGGGGCGAGGCCCAGCCCTCCTCCACCTCCCTGTGACAGGGGAAGGTGGTAGGATTGAGCGAAGACGACCTACGTCTCCAGTGTCGACCCACCGCCTTCCAAGGTGGTGTCGTGGTGCTTCTAGCCCGCTCAAGCTGCCCAAAAAGGCTGACGGGGTCCAGGGAAGACCCGGGGTTCAATTGAACCCCAAACCCAAGCCACCACCTCCATCTCCGACTAGGTAGGCATCTCGACTCTTCTTCTGTATTTTCTTCTCCCTTTGATTAATTAATTAGGATTCTTCGGTCACTTCCGCCCTTCATTGACCATCACCCTAGCTTCGCACCACAAACCCCGTCTTCGCGCTCACTCCCGATTATTCTCCCTACCGTCACAACCTCAGATCACCTACGACCCACTTCTCCGCCCTCCACTGCGGTGGAGCTCTGAGCTGCCACTTTCTCTGCTCACAGAAGCTCTCACTTCACTTCACCTCGCACAAGCACCTTGCACAACACGCTTTGGTTATTGTAATAACTATGCAGGACCCTAAATCTTGCAATGGCCAGAGCTCCATCGGAGCTGACTTCGACAACCATGCCGCCATCATCCGAGCTTCGATGATCTGATCCAGGAGGTCAGGCATCTTACCCGATCTCCCAGCTACCTCGACGTACTTCCAGGGAGCTACGGGGAGGTCTACCGCGTCCGAGAACCAACAACGGAGCTTGGGCTCCTTCGTCAGAGCTCGAACCTCTCCGCCGGTTGCTGCAGAAGAAGGAGGAGCAGACACCGTTGGATCTTCAACATCCAACGGTCTACGATGGACCACGTGTGCAACAGCTAAGGATCCAGCTACCGTTGGATTCTCACAATCAATTGGTCCAGGGACGTCCACGTGTCAACGTCAGAGCTACGCCGAGCCTCAGTCCCCGACCCTCCAGGCTCGGAGTGCCCGAGCCTACATCAAACCTTTCTGGAGGTTCGTCAATTCCGAGCCTTAGCAAAGCTACCCAAATCTCCTCCGAGCCTCAGATTGTACCCGAGCCTGGAAGAGCATGTGCCACGCACGTGTGAGCTGGGAAATTTTCACAGAGGCACACCTGCTTCTTCAATTTTGCAGCCAGGTCCTGGAATCACGTGCTGACCACGTGCACAGTGGGTATTTTACAATTATACCCTCGCGGGTTTTCATAATTGCAAAAATACCCCTGTGCATGTGGGTTATTTACAGGGAAGATCCCGAACTTTCTTGTATTTGCATTTTAGTCCTTCCCACGGACCTGTTTGTAGTTATCTTTCATGTTTTCTTACAGTTATGCCCTTGTCTTCTTTTATGCATATCTTGACCTTCGTAACTCTGTTTCAGTCGATTTTAGTTTCATTTTGAAGCTTGCTTGATGAACTTTCTAATGGCATATTCATTCCTTATTTTTGGACACAGTAATTTTGATGTATTATTGTAGTAGCTAGGTGTCTTTTATTGCTCAAGCTCATGCCTTGTTCAATTTGTCCATCAAGTTTGTCACTTGATTTAAACCAAATATTGACTCGTTGTTAAATTTGCTCATCATTTTTATTCTGATCTATTGCATATTATTTTTGCATAGCATCACATTTATATGCATGATTGAAATAAAAATAAAATAAAAAAGGCATGTTTTGTATTTGTTTGATGCATTGTTTTGACTCTTGCATTGTTTGACCTATTGTTCTCTAACTCAACACTTAATTAATGAATAAGAGTCTGAATATCACGAGAGAGACTCGTGTCCTTGAGTTCAACCTTGGTTACTTACCAAGTAATAAAAATTAATAACCATCTGATTTCATTGGCATATCCAAATTAGATGGTCTTTGATCGACCGAATCCAGCCCGGCTGCGATGACATATTAGTGCTAATTCCACACTCTTAAAGTGTTGCATTCACGGTTTATCAAATAGCGCCGTTGCCGGGGACACGACTCATTTCTTGTATTATTTGGATTTTTATTTATTCAATTAAGTGTTTCTTTTATAGGTCAATTTGTTCATTTAACTTGCATTATAAAATTTTCTTCTCGATTGATCTCTAATCTTTGATTTTGTGACAGGGCCCTTGATTGTTCAATGAGGCGAGGAGCAGGTGCTTCCCGCTGCGAGGAGCCACAAAAGCATGCTTGGAGCAAGTCAAAAAGAAAGAAAAAAATGTTTCATTTTTTCATATCATTTTTATCATTTAATAATCGTCTTTACATCGGTTTTCGATCGAAGACTCGCGATTGTAAATAAACGTATGTGGTTGTGTGGGGATTGCCCTCACTTGAGTGTCAACCTAGGACCAGGCACGTGGTTCTTCGAGCTTATTGTATCACTCATTTTTTACGTACTTGCTCGTAGGTAGGACACACATTAATTCAAGACGCACATAGCCTCGCTTCACTTAGCCAAATTTAAAAGAGATTCTTCCCCGCTAATAGAAGCATGTTAGGTGCAACTTTTTGATTGACTTGCATACATGATTTTGGTTTTCAAAACAGTCCAAGTTTTCACGTATTTTTGCCAAGGCACTGCATGATTTCTCGCTTAGCCTAGATCATGGTTTTTATCGAACACATGATTTTTCTCGATTTCCCCTCCTATCTTGATCACCTAGGTTAATGGAAAATGGGAATGAACGATAGACGATGATTGCTTGATTTATGTGCTCACCTTAATTCATTGATAACCTTAAGCAAATTAATTGGGACTGTTGATTGCAAGTCAACCCAAATTGGAGTAAAATATTGTTTTAGGAGAGAAACACCCTCGTTTACGCAGTTGATCTTACTTAACACTTTTTTCTGCGTAAAGATATAATGTTTTAATCACCAATAAAATAGACAAGATAATAAACCAACATCTGTTGGTTTCATGTGTGAGTTGGTGAAATTGAAGTGTGATGTATGCTTGTCTGAACCATGTTTGCTCCGATACCCTCCCTAGAGCCTTAGACACTCCATTTATCTCCGCAGATTCATCCACTCATTTGTATATCCATTCATCTTCTTCGGTCACCTCGGATCACTCCCATCATCAAATCTCCATCTTTATACTTAGGCTACTCTCAGCCTAACTGTAGGGGGGACTCGAGTCACCGTGATTTTCTCTACTCATCTTTCCTGGCCTTTACACTTAGGTTATTTCCAACCTAAGTATAGGGGGAGTCCTCCTTAGTTCCTGTATATTTCTCTATATTTTAATGGGCCTATGGACTTCTATCATCTAGTGCTATTAGGATATAGCAAAGTTTAAGTATAGGGGGGTATACCGTGTATACAGTATGTTTACTTTAGCTATAACCTGAAAATTTTGAAAAAAATTTGAAACTTGTTGGCTAAAGTAAAATCTTTTGAACTAAGAGGACTCAGTGTTTTCAAGTCTTTCTCTATTATGTTACACTATTTTTATAGAAAAATATTTTTGAAAATGATTTGAAAAATGAGTTTCCCTTGTTTTGAAAAATCTTTTGAAAATGTTTTGAAAATTTTTATTTGTGTGACATGGTATTGAAGTCCTCCTTTTGATTTCAAGGGATTTTGAGTCTAAAATGTGTTCTAACCTCTTATTAAAATGCCATAAAAATGAGAAAATCCAAAAATCCTTTAAGAGTCATTAGTGACTACAAAGCCCAAATAAGTAGCCGTGTTCAGTGAGGGTTCGCCCTTAGCATAGTGGGTGGTTTAGAGGACATCGCGTAAGGCCCCGTCCTCAAGCAACGGGCTCCGGCCTGTACTTACACCCATATTGGCTGAATGCAGATGCATCTACTTAATTGAGTTTAGGTAGTCATAATGTCTCTTGAAGTTTAAAAAAATTTGTTTTTGAATGAAGGAGTTGGATTAATCCTCTACAATCACACTTCCACCTAGGATCTGAAATGTTCAAGGAAACTTAGTTTATGAGGACTTGAGGTTTTAGGTTAACCAGCCTTAGCCATTAGGGTCTTAGACTTGATCATCCACATTCCCCTAGATTTCTAGATTTGCATGCTATATTTCATGCTTAGTCTCAGACCATAAGAAAATGATCAGCACATCACATGCACGACTGCGGTTTCGATGAGATGAGTTGACTCTTCACTTAAGGGACTGGGATGAGGGATTCGAGTCTGGACTTGATCTAATGATGCTCGAGGATGGGATAAAATCTTTGAAGGCTTCATGAAACCTGAGTGTCAGCAATTTTAGCCAGTATGAGAACTTGATTCTTATACTAGTCTCTTGACATTGACCTAAGTGACAGGGTGTGAAATAAACAAAAAAATGTTGATCAGTGTACGCCAACTCTTGGTAAAAGCAGCGGAGCAAGCCAAAGATACTACAAATTAATGAAATGTCAAAGAAAAGCTCTCATTTCACATAGTCAAATATCAAAGAGCTTCCACCAAAGGCGAGCGCTCCCAACCATTTCAAAGTGTCCACTTGGACCACCGCTATTAGGACTAGGAGTCGGGCTTGCACCAAAAAAGGGCTATGCATCGTAAATGCTACAAGTCTGGGTGTAGAAGGTACGATAGGTACTCAAAAAAGACACACCCCAGTGTATTCCCAGGAAAACAAGTGCAGACTGCTCCAACTTCTCTTGACGGACGCATTGATCAACACCAAAAAAATGTGTTGCGTAATAAGGCACTAAGAGAGAATCCTTGTTCCAATGAGAGGGAGAGAAGAAATGACACAATCCCATGCCCTCCATTACGGGCCTTCCATCTACACTTTTAAGTCTGACAACTAAATAGACAGTGGACTTGATGCAAGATTTGATTTACTCCCTAATGTTGAAGATTGAGTCCTTAGGAGAGTTTCTCGGACCAAGACCTTGGATGAAGTTTTGACTCTACTCTTGTGAACGCAGTCAACACTAAATGTCATACCCATAGTCTATATGTATATCAGAGAGAGTCTGGATAACTAGAGGAATTGGGTGCCTCTTGATTAAGGCTGGGTTGAGCTCTAAAATTTTGGACCTCTAAAGTTGAGTGGACTTGAACAGATTGGATGCTGTGCTCACATGCACAAGGGGGTTAATTCAATTCATTCATTTTCTTTGATGCTCGGGGACGAGCATAGTTTAAGTATAGGGGGGGTGATGAAAATCGGTTTCATCTTCTTAATTTGCCTATTTTAAACCCGTTGCTTAAATGTGTGTCAATAAAAACCAGATAAAGTCTTTTAATTATCAAAGTCCTTGAATAAATTAAAAACCACAAAAAAATCGCAAAATTAAAATCCGTGGTGTTTTTAGCCTTAAAAATACCCTTAAAAATATTTTTGTGCTTTATTTGACCTCATCTCCATTTTTGGTCAACATGAAACTTGTAGATCTCATTGAGATCTACAACTTTTATTTTTCGAGTTTTTCCAAATTCGGCCATTTGCCCCTTCATATTTCAATTTCTTCTTTCTAATAATCTAATTGGCACGCGACCCTTTCTGGTTGAGCCACATGGCCCGGCCCCTTTACCCTTGCCGCCCACTCTCACAGCCGTTGGATCTCTTCTTGATCCAACTGTATGGCTATCTCCACGTTGCTGCTTTGAACCCCACCGTTCGATCCACACCCAAACATCATCATAGCCTTTCATCACTTCCTTTCCCTCCTAGCACCACGTGGCGCCTTCTGCACCTCACGATCACCTCCAAGCTGTTTCATCTCTGCCGCTCTTTTCATCCATTTCCTCAACCCTCCGATCATCTTCCCGATATGATCTAGGCCGCCTGCTATTGCCACGCGCACAACACTCCACGTGGCGCCTTGTACGCCATTCGATCGAGTAGCCTTGGATCTAATCACAACTTCTCTTTAGTGACCTCTTCTCGACCGTCGGATCGCAAGATCCAATGGTTGAATCGTCGTCCCCTACCTCCGGTCAACCCTCTCACCCACAATCACCATCTCGTGAACCATCTTCCCCCTTCCTTTTTTCTCCGCGTCTCCAGCAACCATCTCCACTACCCGAAGACCCCACGACCTTCACCCATCATCCCTCATCCTCGCGACCTGCCGCTCCATTCACGACGTCTTCTCAGCCGCTCTATCTCGCCCATTAAGGTCACTATTTCCACCACCTGAATTGCCAACCTCCAGCCTTCAAATACCCACTCCCCTCCACCTGTCACAAGGATCCACCTGCACGAGGGGCGAGGCCCAGTCCTCCTCCACCTCCCTGTGACAGGGGGAGGTGGTAGGATCGAGCGAAGACGACCTACGTCTCCGGTGTCAACCCACCTCCTTCCAAGGCGGCATCGCGGTGCTTCTAGCCCGCTCGAGCTGCCCCAAATGGCTGACTGGGTCCAGCGAAGACCCATGATTCAATTGAACCACAAACCCAAGCCACCACCTCCATCTCCGACCAAGTAAGCATCTCGACTCTTCTTCTGTATTTTCTTCTCCCTTTGATTAATTAATTAGGATTCTACAGTCACTTGCGCCCTTCATTGACCATCTCCCTAGCTTTGCACCACAACCCCCATCTTCGCGCTTACTCCCGATCATTCTCCCTACCCTCACAACCTCAGATCACCTACGACCCACTTCTCTGCCCTCCACGGCGGAGGAGCTCCGAGCTGCCACTTTCTCCGCTCACAGAAGCTCTCACTTCACTTCACCTCGTACAAGCACCTTGCACAGCACGCTTCGGTTATTATACTAACTATGCAGGACCCCAAATCTTGCAATGGTCAGAGCTCCATCGGAGCTAACTTCGACAACCACGTCTCCGTCATCAGAGCTCCGATGATTTGATCCAGGAGGTCAGGCGTCTTACCCGAGCTCCCAGCTACCTCGACGTACTTCCAAGGAGCTTCGGGGAGGTCTACCGCGTCCGAGAACAAGCGATGGAGCTTGGGCTCCTTCGTCGGAGCTCGAACATCGCCGCCGGTTGCTGCAGAAGAAGGAGGAGCAGACACCGTTGGATCTTCAACATCCAACGGTCTACGATGGACCACGTGTGCAGCAGCTAAGGATCCAGCTACCGTTGGATTCTCACAATTCAATGGTCCAGGGACGTCCACGTGTCAACGTCAAAGCTTTGTCGAGCCTCAGTCCCAACCCTCCAGGCTCGGAGCGCCCGAGCCTACATCGAACCTTTGTAGAGGTTCGTCAATTCCGAGCCTTAGCGAAGCTACCCGAACCTCCTCCGAGCCTCAGAGTGTACCCGAGCCTGGAAGAGCACATGCCACGCACGTGCGAGCTGGGCAATTTTCACAGAGGCCCACCTGCTTCTTCAATTTTGCAGCCAGGTCTTGGAATCACGTGCCGACCACATGCACAGTGGGTATTTTGCAATTATACCCTCGCGGGTTTTTATAATTGCAAAAATACCCCTATGCATGGGTTATTTACAGGGAAGGTCCCGGACTTTCTCGTATTTGCATTTTAGTCCCTCCCAGGGACCTGTTTGTAGTTATCTTTCTTGTTTTCTTACAATTATGCCCTTGTCTTCTTTTATGCATATCTTGAGCTTCGTAACTCTGTTCCATTCGAGTTCAGTTTCATTTTGAAGCTTGCTTGATGAACTTTCTAATGGCATATTAATTCCTTATTTTTGGACAGAGTAATTTTGATGTATTATTGTAGTAGCTAGGTGTCTTTTATTGCTCATGCTCATGCCTTGTTCAATTTGTCCATCAAGTTTGTCACTTGATTTAAACCCGAAATTGACTCGTTGTTAAATTTGCTCATCATTTTTATTCTAATCTAGGGCATATTATTTTTGCATAGTATCACATTTATCTGCATGATTAAAATAAAAATAAAATAAAATAATGCATGTTTTGTATTTGTTTGATGCATTGTTTTGTCTTCTTGCATTGTTTGACCTATTATTCTCTAACTCAACACTTAATTAATGAATAAGAGTCTGAATATCACGAGAGAGGCTCGTGTCCCTGAGTTCGACCTTGGTTACTTACCAAGTAAAATAAATTTATGACCATATGATTTTATTGACATATCCAAATTAGATGGTCTTTGATGGACCTAATCCAGCCCGGCTGCGATGACCATTGAGTGGTAATTCGACACTATAAAAGGGTTGGATTCACGGTTTATCACCGGCCTAGGATGATAGGAGTCTGGAGTAATGTTGCAGGTGAGTCCTTATCAAGGTCTATAAAATCAACTGGAAACTGCATGTCCTGCATCTCTACCACAACGTCTTCTAAAAGACCTCTAGATCGTTTGATGAATCGATCCGTGAACTAAAGGATCATTCGTGTCTGCTTGAGCGGACCTTGCCCAAATTCTTACAATAATGACGAGGGCAGGAGGTTGATGGAAAAACCATTGTCAAGAAGGGTTCACCCGAAGACTTGATCGAAAATCTTGCAACTGATTAAAGGTCCTCCTTTGTCTTGCTTTTTCTGTAGAAGATTGCTGATGGCTGCTATCGTGGTAATGGTGAGAATGTACTTCTCAACCTCTCAGCGTATGTTGTTTCGTGTTGGTCGACACTTATTTGTAGATGCCTCTTTCAATCCTTTCTTCACATCAGGCATGTATTCCATGGCCTTCATCAATGGAATCTCAATAATCAAATTATTAATAATGTCCACAACTCCAGGATCAGATAATGCACTTTTTTGTTTTGCATTTTTTTTGAATTTTCTAATGTTTCAAGAAAAGGTACATTTACAGTAGTAAAATCAGAAACAGAGTTTTTATTTACAACAAAAACCTTGTCCATAATATGTTGTACATCCGGGTCGCAAAAAGGAGTACAAGCCAAAGATTGAGATGCAGGTGCTGGTGGACAAGCAAAAAGTGGGGCCTCCGCTCTGTTAGCTGGTGTAGGATCGGATGTGGGTGACAGCTCCTCCAAGGCTGGCACGACTTCACTTTGGCGACGATCATATTTTTGGTCTTTTTTGCTTTTTCTGATGTTTTTGTTCTTTTTGCTGGTGGAGATGGTGGTGAGTGGCAACTGAATGGCTCCTCCTTCATCTTCTTCCTCACCTACCCTTGTGGCTAGCACGGTTTATGCAGAAGATGATGATTCACCTATCGAAGCTTTATTCTTCCCATTATTTGTGCCATACGGAGGCAAGGTCCTACTGCTCCTAAGAGTGATAGCGTTAGATAAAGCAATAGTACAATCATATGACTCTACATGCACAAACTATACATCACATTATACCCGCTCTCTCCTTTTGAAGCTATTGGGATTGGCTTTAACCTTCGTCGGATTGGAAGATTTGGTGACGGTCAGGTCTTCTAACTTTTTCATCATGTCTGCTAGGCCTTTGACAAGATGGGCCAAGCGATCAAGGGTGGGGTTTATAGGATTCATCTCAGAAGGTTCAACATGTAGACCACACTGTTGCTGCGTGTTTGGGGGCTGAGGCTGCGACTGCTGGTGGTGATGAGGAGGTGGAGGTAGCTGATACTGATGGTAGGAGGGAGGAGAGTAATGCCGGTACTGTGGAGGTGGTGCAACCTCACAATGGTGGTATGGTTGTGGCTGGCCATATTGCGGTTGCTGGTACTGTTGATTCTACCTCCATTGATTGGGGTACCCTACGAAGGCTAGTGGTATTGAGGGGGGGTTGCGAGGACTACCCAAAACGATCTCCATGTGGTTGGTGGTAGGTCCTGTTGGCATGTTGCTGGCCTTGTGGATGTCCGGTAGGACGAGTCACCTGTGCATCATTGCTCCAAACACCGTTTACTTCTTGAATCAAGGGTAGTGGTGGTGGGAAGGCTGGATCGGATGATGGAAGGAAGTATGGCTAGTAGACAACCTTCTATTAATGTGATGGGCCCTGATTGGGAGCCTTCACGTAGTACACATGCTGGACTACCGATGGCTGCTAGCTCGACTGAGGTTATTATGACGATGATGGCTCATCTTTCTTCTCAGCTAGAGCCTCTGCAGATGGTGTCGCTGACTGGAATGAACTGGTGGTACCCACCAGCAGCTCCAACTGGTTGGTGATCTGGTCTAGCTTTTCTAAGTGTTGCATTCTATTTTCTATTACAGTGAGTTTCTCGAGGTCCTGTGATCGCTTTTCAATAATATCAACCTTTGAGAGATGGCCCCCTATAATGGTGATGTTGGGGCTCTCATATCTCTCCGCCTCGCGAGACACTGCCATATGGACTTGCTTCTGAAGGATTCGGGGTTGCTTCAAATAGGCTTTGGATGAAGAGAGGGCGACCTTTCCTTCAGCCATTTCCTCTAAAATCTACCAGACTACATCCTCATCTTTGTTGAAATGTGATCCCCCATAGGCTACGTCAACGAGCCTTTGGCTTTCTACGTTCAACCCCCCGAAGAAGTGTTGGATCAAGCTGGTCCTTGGAATTTCATGATGGGGGCATTTCTCATGCAGATCTGTGAACCTCTCCCAGGCTTCATAATTGGTCTCGTGGGCTCCCTGAGAGAAGTTGTTGATTCTGGCTCGCATCTGGTTGAGCCAACTGAGAGGATAGAATTTGTGCAGGAAGGCAGACTTCAGCTCCTCTCATGTCATCACAACCTTTTCCAAACCCAATATAGGCCTTGTCCTGTAGATTGAAGGGGAATGCCATCATCTTCACTACATCTAATAGAACATTGGGGTAGTAGGTAGTGTAACAGATGCGTGAAAATTGCTGCAGGTGAATGTAGGGATCTTCACTAGTATTCCCGTGAAAAGATGAGAGAAGAGCAAGGAACTGAGGCTTCAACTCAAAGTGAGCATGCACCAGTGGAATGAGAATCCACTCGGTCATCTGACTGTCTCTAGGGTCATATGTCTCTTTCAACGTGGGTTTTGGCCTCCCTTGTTCTGGCTCCTCTGCATCGGGTCCTCACGGGGTCCACGTCCTCCTCCTCCTCCTACTTGCCTATTCATAACATCATTCAACATGTCATGGAATGCATTATGTTCTAGGTCCTACTCTGTCAGCTGCTGCTGAATGGCCTGGATAGATGCAACAACTTAGTGTTCACCTGATTCTGATCAGGCATCTGTCCTTGCTCCAGCTTGGAAGGTGACTACTGACCCTTGCCCTTTCCTTTAGGAGCCATTTCGGGGTCCGAGTCCAAAGAGATGAATTCTGTGTTCGGATCCAAGACTGGGACTGTCTTCTACCTGAAATATGAAAAATTCCCAATTAGACCACTTGCAATTGAATTCCAGCTGCTAAGATGGATCTGGAATTAGGGTCAATCCTAGAGTGTTGTGAATGAAAAAGATGTAGACTCTAATCGACTCTCATTCACAACGGCGAAGGTGGGACAAATGTGATCCCGATTTATAGGGTAGTCAAAAAGATGGATAGAAGATGAGGAGTCTGGAGATCGACCTGCAAGGTCCGGATTGGGTTCTCGGGAATCACCTCGAATTATTGACGAAGTCGAGTATATGTAATCGATGTAGGTGTCAGCAGGGTCCTGACTGAACCATCCATGGATTGACATCGTGAAGCAAGAGGGAGATCGATGCAGGTGGAAAAGATACGGTGGTCAATGAGGAATAAAATGGTGTGTAAAATAGTAGAAAGGCTCGAACTGAGCGGGGGTCAAGATGAAGATACATACTACAAAATTTGTGCAATTGCGCGTGACTTTATTCTTTAAACCTTAATCTAGATCCATACAAACACAATACAAAATTGGGTTCACCAACTCATGCCATGTGAGGCCGTAAAGGTTCGGCTATTTATTATCTTTTCAGTTTTATAGTTGTTATTTCTGGCATATCTTGTAACAAGTTCTTAGCATGCTAACCGTATAGGAGAGAGAGAGTATTGCCAAAAAAGTATCACGTACTTGTCCTCCTCATTTGTAACATGTAGTCTACACTTTTTGAGGTCTTTGTAACCCTTCTGGATCCCTATCAGCCAAAGAAATAGAGAGGAAGCCGATAGGCGAAACCGCTACTTTGGTCCTTGCTTGTAATGGAATCACCCATGAGCATGTAAGAACCTACTCGGACACAAACCAATGATACAGACACCCCCGTGAAGGCGTGGCCTATGATCAGTTCTTCAGACCATGTCGATGCTCCACACAAGGCGCCAACACCATCGTTGATAAGGCCCTGCTCGGTCATGTATGATAGAAGTGCTATTACTTCGGAAATCCAGGCGATCACAAGGCAGTTACAGACTGGGTTTTGGGCTCTAATCTTTAGCGGGTCGTTCCTCGCTCATGGGAGGGGTTTTGGACCCCTCCTAGGGTACCTAAAATCAATGACGGCTTTATGAACCCATAACAATGAAAGTCCATTACGGATTTTAATTAAGGTCAAAGTTTATTTAGCAGTCCCCTGGTTTTAATTTTTTTGGTTTTCACTTTTTTGGATCTCTTTTCATACAAGTACATATCATTTTTGTAGATTGTCATTTAAGTCCTAGGTACTCCAAATCAGAGGGAGATAGTAAAAAAGTCGTGCAAGTCGATTCAACGATAGAGATCTCACCATTGAATCTAATGATGCATGCTGATTAAGAGGACTTACAGTGCTTCCCAGCTCTCTCCATGTGGTATGCAAAACAGAATTTTTAAACCTATTCTACATGGAGGTGTGCAATCGATAAAATCACCCTAAATAGTATATGTTATTAATCGTGAAGAACCAATTGTTAGTTATTCAGAAATGAGAGCAAGGTCCGGTCTTCGATGCCAATCAGTGCTCGCCACAATGGGTCATGCAAGCATTGTATACGACCTCTCTCGGCACGCTGTCTCAAGTCCAAATTAATAACATTATTAATTTGATTAGATCCGAATGTAAAATTCTATAGGAACAAGAATTCTTATTAGGGTTTGGACCTAATTACCAAGTCAAACAACCTATGTTTAGGGGCTCTATGCACACAGAACAAAATAAAATATGGCAGAAAACTGAATACAATGGCAAATAAAATAAAAGAAGGCGAGAAAATACAGAAATCTACAATGAGGACCCCATGTGTACTAATACTCGGGCACTGGACCTCATTGTGGAGAGTAGAGTCCAAAGTCTTTAATTATTACATGTTTGAATTGTCTCTCTCTCACCAATAAACACATAAATAAAACAAATCTAACTCTATGTTAATTCCCTCTCCTTGCTTCCTTTGTAACCTCTCCAGCTGGTCATACAATGAAGACCGACCTCCTCCAAGCCTGGCTACATCGGCCTCCTAAAAAGTCATCCTCACATGGAGGGCCCTCACAACAAAGTCACAAAGAGATTGAATTATCACAAGTAATCAAATTAAATCAAATTGAGCTATACATGAAGAATAATTGAATGATGATGTGTAAAATAAATTCCATTATTTAATTACAGCAATGAATCAATGAATTAAGCAATAATGACTATGCAATATAACTGACAAAAATAGGCTCTCATTGCTCATCGACAACGATACCATCTGATAAACTAAGGAAAATCAGAGGGTCGCAAGGTTTCACAAGGCGAAACCACGATCGGTGTGTTGACCATTCAAAATCCCCGGTTAATCATCAATTAACCTGCGATATATATAAAGCAATGAATAACAAAAATGTGGAGTTAAAATTTATTATTCTCTACCATAAGATGCATAGCAAGAAAGAAAGTAGAGGTCGAACTACAAAGAGAAAAACATGTAGCCTATGGTTATTTATACACAACCAAGTCATTTATTATGTACATATCTTTTTATGGGTTTTTTATTTTTATTAATTTTATTTTATTTTTGTTTTATATTTATTGTATTTTTTAATTTTAAAATTTTTATATTTCCTTTTCAGATTTTCAGATTTTTATATTTTTTTTCTTTTCAATGCATAGATATAGGATATATAAGACTATATATACAATATAGAGTAATTATATTTATAAATACTAGTAAAGATAAATAAAATAAAAAACGTGTTTTGGATTTTATATAATTTTCTAATGTTTTGTAATTTTTTTGGAATTTTTGCTAATTTTTATGGATTTTTAAAGTAGAAAATATCTCAAATAAGAGATTAAATAATTACCCGAAATTCATTTGAATGTTAAAAATAGTAAAAAAGGTACAAAAATACTTAAATCAATTTTAATATATAAATATTTATATAAAGAAAATTATAAAATAGAAAAATATATTTTTGGATTTTTAATGATTTTTTGATTTTTAGGGTTTTTAGGATTTTCCCATTTTTAAGCCTTTTCTTTTTTCCATTTTTTGTGATTTTTGGTCTGTAATTAAAAAATTAAAAAATAGACACTATATAATTTTTAGGAATTTTTAAACACTTTTTATATTTTTTGGTATTTTTTACTGTAGACAGACCAAAAAGAAGCTCCATTTGATTTTTAATAAATGGATAAATGAACAAGAAAGTGAAATAAATGTAGGGCGTGAAAGTACATGGCAAAAGAAATATATCCCTATTTTGTGAATTTTTAGGGGCACAATAGCTATTTTTTATAAATAGATGAAATGGACAAAAATACATGTCCTATCAGGGCCATATTTGCAATAAAAATAAATTCTAGGGGCTTGCAGACAGATTTCCCATAAATATACAATGTTTATTTAATTTTACGAGACTATTTAATAATTACAAAATCGCTAGGGGCATACATGCAATTTTGCCACGTCACGTGGGATGACACGTGAGGTGACATGGAATGGACCCAGATGCAATTACAAATAACTACAGGGATCCCATGCAAAATTTCCCATTTTACTTAACACATTTACAATTTATTTACAATACTAATAAATAAATATAAAATTTGTTAGGGTTAGATGTGTAATTTACACTTTTTATGTGTTGGATCAGACGACATCGCCTCGTTAGACGATGACGATGACGGTTCAACGATGATCAGCTCAGATTAAACGGTCACGTGCACGCGAAACAATGGATGTGGCTTGATTTGGTTGTGCCTTCTTCATCCAACAACAGCTACTCTCTTCGAAGAACAGGGAAGAACAACATGCTTCCCAGCCTTCGATCAGTCCTATCTCATTCATCCGGCGGTCTTCGTTGCTGGAGTTTGTCTCTTTACCTCCGGGACGGTCGTCCGTAGCTGATGATGCCCACAAAATGATCGGGGACCACGAGGCGGGGTCCCACAAGCTCGGGGGTTGCAAGGGGCTTTTGGAACCACTTGCAGGTCAATCCAGGTCCGCAAGAGCTTATTTGCACTAAGGACCTACACAGGAGAGACGTGCAGCTTGAGGGGAGGAACCTCAACTGGGTTTTGAAGCTGATTAACACAAAAATGAAGGTGGGGGGAAGAGATCCAACAAACAGTAATGAAGGAGCCCCACTTCTCTAATCGGTGCATGATCAGGAGGGTTTCCATGAATGGTTTAAATGGAGAATGCGCAGGGGAAGGTGATGAACATGAAGTGCGAGTTGGGGATCACTCAGATCAAGGAGGAATCAGGCCGGAGCTCGAAAGCTCCGGCGAGGGAATCTAGCTATTCTACTCTACCTATTGATTACAATGCTAAACTAAAGACTAGAATCGAAATACAGGAATGGTATCTACCTAAAGTGGGAGAAAAATCATCTCTTATACCTGCTTGGTCAACAGGGAGCAGGGCTGCTGGCGAGGTGGCCGTGGGTGCCCCTCCGTCCTCCTGAAGCTCAGCCCGGTCGCAAGAACACGCCTCCTGTCACGAGGGGACTTGCTAGACAAATAACAAGGGCTCCTAGACTCGGATTAGTCACCAAAGAGGAGATGGAAATCAGAGGTGATTATTTATAAACAAGGTTTGTCACCCTTATTAACCAGATTATTGGGAGAAGAACGAGTTATGTAGAATAGATCTAACGGGCTGGCGTGGATGACAGTAGATCAATGATGAAATCCTACGAAGAGATTGAAGGCGATTGAATGATAGATCAAGCGGGAAAAATGCAAGAAAATCGGGGAAACAATGGGTGTCAGAGGTCATAACATGCCAGAGGGGCAGTTGACTGGCGATCAACAAATGAAAGGATGCCATTGGTCCATGTCAGTGCTAAAAGATAAAAAGGTTGATTTATTAGAAAATAAATAATTAAAAATAGTTTTTTTATTAATTTTTGATCATTAAATAAAAAATGTTTATTATTTTATTTAGTATTTTATTATGATTTTTATTTATTTATTGGTGTTATTTATTAGTAGTTGATTATTAGGGATATATTTATAGGTATATTCATTTATATTTTAGCTCTTTTTTTATTTTGTATATTATTTATTTTGTTCTTTTATTTTATATATTTATGACTTAATTTTAAATATGTAAATATATTTTTATTATTTTTTTATGATATTATTTCTATACTAAAATAAATAAGGGTATATATTATGTAGGTATACTTATAGGTCCTTCATCTATGATTTATATACATTATTTTATTTTTAATGTATTTTATTGGGTTTTATTTTGGCTTTATATTTTTAAGGGAATATAAATAATATTTACAAGAGTATAAAAAATATAAATGAATAAAGAATGATATCTCCTTTTATTTATAGACATGTATTATTATAGGTATTTTGCCTATATAAATATATAAACTTATTTTATTTTGTATTTTCTTTTAGATTTTAGTTTGATTTTAACATGTCAATGTGTTAAAAATTATATTTACAAAATTATAAAAATATAAAATTATAGAGATAATGAAGAATGAATAAATTGAATATTTTATTCGGATCTATTGACAATCCGAGTCCAAAACCTAACTTTCACACCTTAACTCCAAAAAATATGAAACCACCTCCATTAAATAACTTATGAAAAGTTATATACAATTAGATACATTTTGAGTTTTTATTAGGAAGATATGGGTTTGTGAAGTTGGGATTTTGGCTTTTTCTTTTGTGTATAAAATGCACACTGTGTGATATTTTTGTACAAACTCAATTTTGTATTTTTATTTAAATTATTATCTACAACTTTCATGTACACAGTTTCTTGATTTGAGTATAAATAATGAAGACTAAAATAGGTGTCAAAAAATGCTTTATTGAATGAATACAATAATGGGATTTTTATTGTATGTTTGGCCCTTATCTCCCCCTACTTTATTCCTTGTCGATCAACTCAAATTTTGACTTGGTATCGGGTTTAGGGTTATAAAACATCTTTTATAGTTTATTCTTTTTCTTTTCTTCTCTTTATTCTATAATTTTGGCGTTAAAAATAATATTATTTACACAATAAATACAATAAATGATGAATGATATTTTATACAAATTAATGCGATTTACATGCATTAGCTAGGGTTTTTAAGGCCAAAATGACAGAATAAATGTTATGAAAGGGAGATTCATCATATACATATCACAAGTTATGTCTTCCTTTACTGCTTTGTAGTCACTATGAGGACATAGTTCGAGCAAAGTATATGGGGTGTTGTATATATTGTATATATGCTTTAGCCACAACTCATACTTTTGTTTGGTTAATAATATGGATAACAAAATTAGAATAAAAATGATTTGTAAAAATGATTTGTAAAATTGTTTTGTAAATATTTTGAAAAACTTTTAGAAAATTATTTGTAAATTATTTTGTAAATTATTTGTAAAATATTTGTAAAAAATCTTTATCACTTTTGTAAAAATCTTTGTAAATTATTTGTGTAAAAGTGTTTGTAAAACATTTGTAAAATCATTTTTTTTGTAAAATATTTATATATTTTTTTGTATCAAAGATATTTATATTGTAAATTATTTGTAAAATGGTTTACAATAAAGAGTTTGAAAAAATGGTTTGTAAAAATATTTGTAAACTATTTGTAAAACTTTTTGTAAGATGTTTTGTAAAAATATATTTGTTAAAAAAGCTGTAAAGGTTTTGTAAAACTATTTGTAATTTCTGACCTAGTATATAGCTTGTGTTATAATTTTTTTGTAAACATGTTGTAAAATTCACGTATCTATAACAGCCATAATTTATTCTAATTTATATAAATTAAATTCTGTTGTAAATAAGATACTTGTAAAAAGTTGTAATTAAAATTTGTACATAAATTCCTAAATAAAAGTTGCATATAAAATACCTTTGTAGATGAAATCATGTTGTAAATTTGTACATAAATCTTGTAAATAGATTTTTTGTATAAAAATTGTATGTCTTGTATTTATTTTTGTATAAAATCTTTTTTGAAATATGTAGAAATTTTTTGTAAATTCATGTGAATATGTCTAATTCTCTAACTCTATTAAAACACATAAAAATTGAAAAAGTATAATATTCATAAAATTGCAAAAGTTCTATATAAATCACATAAAAATTTTAAATCGGAAAATTCTTTTCATAAAATATTTTTCTTACATTTGTGTTCCCTTTTTTCATAATGATATCGATGCCTAAAGTAGTATAGAATAAAATCTTAGAATGGAGCATGGTTACAACCTTAATCCACTTAATTTCAAACGAAATTTATAGGAACTGGAGTTGAGAAGTTTCAGGTCAAAGTGACTTAATTCTTTGAGTCCATAATACTATGTTCACATGTCATCTTGATTATCTATGTAGAATATTTCATATTCACATGATTCTTTTAGACAATGACCTAACTTGGACAAGAACATTGCACGCAACTCAACACAAATGAGGTGGTGAGGGGCAGAATCCTTTGGCAAGAGACGCACACGAAAGGAAACATACACCGCCATTTTGAGTGGCCAGTGCACCCCAACCTAGTCTAGTGGCATGTACATCTAAAAATGGGAGCTATGGGTTGAAATAAAACTTCGGATGATAGATGGTTTGCTGGCACAATTTTTCTAAGACCTTGAAACATGGGCAGAGAAAAAGATTCTATATCCTTCAAGGCACAAAAGATAAATGTAGTGCGACAATACTTCTACCAAAAAGAAGCCACAAATACACCAAACATAAATACCGAAAATGACCACAATGAACCCAGCTTTAGAGAACCTGCAGATCTTAGTGGAGACTAGGCTACATTGCCTGACTTTATAAGGAGATGTGGCTTCGCTGACCATATTCCACTTCTCTTCTTATTCTTCTTTCTCCCCCCCACCCCACCCCCTTTTGATAGTGGACATAGCACGCACCTGACCTTAGAAGTAAATATCATGCTCCTCGAGGAAAGAGTAGCTGGATTGGGGAATTAAGGTCACCTTGATAAGATAAGGTTATTCTTTGTCATTTCAGATGTGGGGAGCTATATTTCACTTACACATTACATGTATGAGTCATAGTCATCAGGATTTGCATATGAAAACTTGTTCTGACCTAATTATCGAGGCGAACTAGATAGAGACTTGTGGAACTTAAAGGATGTTGAGTCTTAAATCCTATTCCCAATAATGTTCCTCTAAACTAATAATCCAAAGGTTTGACCATGCTCTATACTTTGATTTTATGAAGATAAGTTTAAAAACAAAAGTTGTTCTAAGTTCTTTCCTTTTTCTTTTCTTATTTTTATTTTTTCATTTATTATTAGAAAAAGTGTTTGCTAAGGGACTAACAAAGATAAAGTATAGGGGAATGATAAATCCATCATTCAACATCTTTATTCTTTTATTTTAGCTTAAAAACCTTGGCAAAACAACTGTAAATATTAACTAATTCCAATTAATTGCTAATTTCACATCATTTATTAGTAGTATATATGTATCACTTATTTACATCAAAATAAAAGAATAGAGAAGAAAAGAAAAAGAAAAGAAGGTTGTAAATACAGACTGACCTGAACCTCTAGGTCGGACCAAGCCTTAAGATTGCTGACAATGAATAAAGTAGGGAAAGATAGGCTCCATAACTTACAAAAAACCCGACGAAATAAATTCTCACTTTGTACATATACATCATATTCACAATGTACATATCTTATACTATTTTATTTATCATTAAAATAACCTCAAATAAAATGTTGTCTTCTTGAAATTCGTATAAAAAATGTGTCTTAAATAATAAAAATAATTGCAAGAAGAAACTCTGTACAGAATAAAAGAAACAACACTTAGAAAAACGGTAAAACCAAAATTGAAAGATCAATATCTTCTCCACAAAAACTCAAAATAAATTAACTCACTTTCATTATGTTCAAAATTAAATAAGATTTAAAATGAAAGTTGTTTCATAAAAATCAGAGTTAAGGTGTGAAAATTGGCTTTTTGGAGTGATATTGTATACTTTATTTATATTGCATGTTGTATTATTTATTCTTTTATTTATTTTCTTTGTATTTGTGTATATATTGTAATTTTAACAATGTCTATATATGTTAATTTATTTATATAAAATGCAATTAAAAATAATAAAATTAAAAATAAATAAAAATAAAATAATGTATTTATTGTATAGATATAAAGTACCTATATTGTATATATTCATATTTATTTAACCTACTAAATTCAGTCATAAAAATAAAACACAAATATATTTAAAATCTTTAAATTATTTTGTAAATTAATAAATTATATAAATATTTGTAAAAAAGTAAATATTTTAAAAATTATTTGTTGTATATATAGTATTTTTCCATATGAATAAAGGCTTTTATTTATTTTCACCTATTTAATTAGTTTATTTAATTTATTAAAAATCACCATAAATAAGTTTCTTTATTTATTAACATTATTTATTTTATAAACTTTTAAATTTAAAATCATGTGTTAATCTCTAAATTTTCTTTTATTTATTTTTAGTTTTTGTCCTTTTATGTTTGTGCTCTTTCGGATCCAACGAACCGAGACAACTAATCCTCTTAACCTTTCAACCCGGTTAATCTGGATGAGTCATCTTCTTCATTGATTTATCCTGACATGATCTCTTCTCCTCTTTACTTGATTTCTTCACAAATCGATTGCCCTAATAATGTACTCCGTCACCCGAATTGTCACTAAATTTGGCCTCTGTTCACATGCCCATCTCAATTTCAAATAGCCCTAAGCTTCATTCCTATAAATACCCTCCATATCTCCATTTTTAGCCATGATCTATCTTTGACGCTCGATTCCTGTCCATTTGATCACCACGAGCACGAGGCTCATGACAGGAGCCTTGTGCACCGATCAGAGGAATGTTTCGATGCCAAAATCGACAAGATCCATCATGGTCGGACCTCCGCCACCGCAAGCAGTCTCTTCGTCCTGATGCTGATCGAGGTAATCACCTCTCTGTGATCACCGTAGTGTAATCTAGTTTCCTTAGCTTTCATTTCTATTTTTTAATTCAGTAATTTTTGTTTGATTTTCATCTTGATCAGATTTTTTCCGATCAACCTCCAATCTTCACGATCAGAGGCCTTCCATTGTGTTTTTATTCACTCAGACCATCGCTTCACGATCACCTATCATATCTCTGTCTTTCCCTCATATTCGATCATCCAGATCTGTCCCAAATCTGGAATTCGACCCCATTTCCGACCATCTCCACCAGATGTCATCAATTCACCATCCATTCCCCTATATTTGGCCTAATAATGTCATAAGGAGCGTCATCTTGGAGCAACCAATAAACGTGTAGGTCTTAGGTCTTCATCTCGACGTAGATCGAGCTTTTAGATCTCAAGTTCTAAGCGCAACCACCAAGTGCTCCATGTCCCCGATCAACGGTACCAAGACATCATTTCATTCATGGATCCTCGTGAGAGATCACCAGTAGTCAGACAGAGCCAACAAAGCTTGGATCTGGTCCAGATCGATCGAGATCTGATCGATCTAAGTTTGGAGCATCCAACCTTCTACCATGTTCGTCCACTACATTCATCACCCATCCAATCAAGAACTTCATCCTCCAGATTCGATCCAGGCCACAAGTTGAGCCCTAAATTCCAGCCATCAGATCAGATCTACAACAACCTTCATCAGCCGTCAGATCCGGACGGGACTCATGCGCTACTCGATGATTTTTACACCTTAGCCCCGTGCTTTTCTTTTATTTGTAAATAAGTACAAAAGAGACACGTGTTCATTTGATATTTTGTGAATAATTACAGTATTATCCTCGTGAGTTTTTCATTTGCACATTGGTCCTGTTTGAACTGAGCTATGTGCAACCGCATGTGAGTTTTTGGAATAATTGCATTAAGTGGATTTCCATTTTCTATTATCATTTGGTCCTTAGAAATAAAGTATTTACAAGTAGGTCCTATCTAACGCATCTCACGTGCGCTAGCACAACACTTTTGTGGATAAATTGCATTTTCTCCCCTTCTTTTGTTATAATTATTAGCGATTTGGTCCAGGAGAATAAATTAACTACAGAAAGGTCCTTCTAATCCTGATTAATTGCTTGCTTCTTAATTGTTTTTAATAAATTGCTAATTAATTCTAACAATCCCTAAAAAATAATGTAAGTTCACTGTAATAAGTTTTACGACTCTTAATTTTTGTTTTCAAAATTAATTAGATTTGTTATTTTTTAAAAATTCAAAAACCCCTAAAAATTGGTTTGTTTGCATTAGAAAATCCATAAAAATTTGAAAAATACTTTTAAATTTCCAAAAAAAATTGACTTTGTGTTTTATTTGTTTTACCTTCAGTAAATTTTTTGTTTGAAAATTCTTTCTAAAAACTTTTAAAATTGCAAAATACAAAAAAGAAATTCATATAAATTCATTAAAAATGACAAAAATATATAAAATAACTTGTTTGAAAGCCTGAAAATTTTGCTTTTTGTTTTGTTAATTTCTAGTATTTTTGACTTGACTTTATATTTTAAAAATCCAAAAATAATAACTTGTTTTATTTCTTTTCTGTTTTCAACTTTAATTTGTTTTAAAAACCTAAAAATTTAAAAATCTCATAAAATAAGAAAATAATAAAAAATTCCATAAAACACATAAACATTTTTTTTGAATTTTCTAGATATTTTCTACTATTCTTGAAAATTCCAAAAAGAACTTTGTTCCTTTTATTTTACATTTCTTTCATTTTATTTTCTTTTAAAAATTAAAAGGATAAAATTTACAAAATTAAAAATTATTAAAAAAAAATAAAAATCACAAAATCTAAAAAAATAAATATTAAAAATCCATAAAAATTCAAAAAGCATAAAAAGACATAAAAACAACAAAAGAAGTAAAAGAAGAAAAAGAGTCATCCATTAATTATTGTAATTAATAAACCTCATAAAAATTGTTGCGTCCTTGAGTTTAACGGTAGGAGTTATACCAGTTTAATTAATAAATAGTAATCCATTTTCTATTCTCTTATTTGGATAATATTTTTTGACTGATTTGGGAAGTTATGGGTTACTATTGAGTCGGAAGAAAACCGAGGAGGCGGTCGTAAGGTTATACAAGTAGGACCTCAGTCACTGAATTGACTGATCTCGGGAGCCGAGTAACGCAATCAATATTTAACCACAGTCAAATAAATAAAGCAATACAAAGTAGAATATCTGGATCAAAATTTATTAGAAACCCTATAATAAAATGTGTATAGGGACAACAAGAGTAAGGTGTCGAACTCAGGGAACTAGTCGATGTAGCAAGGATTATTA
Organism: Ottelia alismoides; assembly: GCA_037367405.1. NCBI lineage: Eukaryota > Viridiplantae > Streptophyta > Magnoliopsida > Alismatales > Hydrocharitaceae > Ottelia > Ottelia alismoides. The sequence goes on along the minus strand of JAZKJV010011295.1, from coordinate 37,107 downwards.
TTTATAAATAAATATAAATAAATAGTAATGTATATGCACAATATAAACTTACTAAATAATGTTTTTGTGGGTTTTTAAAATTATTTATTTTTTTATTATTATATATATTATTTTTTATTTTTTTATTTTTTTATAAGTTTAGTTTTTATAATTTATTTTTCTTTTTAATATATAATAAAGAAATATATATCACTATATATATGTATAATATCTAAATATGTAATATAATAATAGGTAATGCAATATATATAATAAATGTACAAAAATCAGAAAATACCAAAAAGAACAGTCCTTTTTATTTTTTAAAAAGATTTTAAAATATTTATAAGGTATTTTCAATATTTAATAATAATAGATACTATATAATAATATATAGGTATATCTAAGTTATTTAGGGTATTATAATTATAAATAATGGTATAAATAGTAAAAAAAATACAGAATAAAATATTTTTGTATTTTAAAATATGCTTCTATTTTTGTGAATGTTCTGGGAATTTTAACTAATTTTTTGTATTTTTAAAATAAGAAGAGTCCAAAGCATGGTTTTTTTAAATAGGTAGTTTGAGAATTAAAAATGGTGAATGGGCTAAAACTTTCTTAAAATCAATTTTAATATGTAGTACATAGTGTATCTAAAAATATAAACCAGAAAAATATTTTTTGGATTTTTAGAAAATATTTTATATTTTTTTAGGGTTAGCAAACATCTGCTAATTTTTTGAGTTTATTTTGATTTTTTTATGATTTTCGTTTGGAGTACTAAAATAGGCTAATAAATGTTAGGATTTTTTAGAAAAGGTTTTATATTTTTTATATTTTTTAAGTCAAACATGGAATAGAATAGCCACTTTTATTTTAATAAATAGCAAATACATGCAAAATGGTAAATAAAATATACTACAGGAACAAGCAACCAATCATGCACTTACAGCTTTTTTTGCACAATTTTTGGAGCACAATAGATATTTTTAGAAGTAAAAAATGCACAAAATAAATTATACAGAACTGGCAGGGGTATATTTGCAATACAAAATAAAGCCAAGGTGATATCTATAAATTACCTAGATGTTTTCAATTGTTCTTATGAAAATTTGAACTAAAATGAAATGATAAAACCTGCAGGGGTCCACCTGTAAAATGCACAACTCACGTGGGTACAACGTGAGCTACGCAAACGTGGACTCAAAAGCAATATATAAAAAGTCTAGGGATCCTTTTGCATATTTTATATAAAATATAATGCATTTTAAATTAATTATAGCACTAAAATGAAAAAAATAAGTGTAGGGGTATATATGCAATCACCCCTAAAAAGGCACATGAACGGATGTCATAGATGATCTCACTTGGACATGTGTCACCTTCTCACAGCGCAATGTTATTTCATCATTGACGCTCGAGATTAGATCCTTAGAAGAGGATCATACAGTTGTTGGTGTTTTCATCTGACGACGCCTACTCCTCCTGAAGCTTTGTTCTTGATCGAACATTGCGCAATGGCCTTGGATTAACTGATGAATAACTTACCTTGGGCGATCTTGGATATGAAGAAGCTCGAATCTCCGGGCACCTGGAGCACAGCTAGGTGACTCCTCTCATTCCTGTTTCTGTTCCGCATCTCCCAAGACCTTCAGATGTGTTTGGGGGCCACTGATCAGGCCCTAGAGCTCTATGGTTCGGTTGAAGACCTAGAGGTCTTGTTCTTGGACCTATTTGCCCTCATATGGGCCCATCTAGATGTGAAACCTGTATAAGAATAATTATGGAGCACAGGGGAAGCATTGTGGGTTATTATTGGTGGAGATCAAGGTGGAATGAAGGGAAGCAGTAAGGTTCGATGATGAGTGGCAGAGGTGGACCTCAAATCTCTAATCTGGAGCAAATTAGGGGGTCTGGAGTGGATCTGATTGCAAAGAAGTGGGAGGCAACGGTGGTGGAATGGTCGGTGGTGGTTAAAACGAAGAGGAATGGTGGACAAACAGTGGCCGGAGCTCTAGAGCTCCGTCGAACTAAAACTTACCTAAATCTACACTAAATCTATAATAAAAATGTGAAATAAAGGGTTGAAATGAACGACAATAAAGAAAATTACCTAGGAAATGCTGGAAAGAACCCGATCCGGTCTAGGACATGGAGAGGCAGAACCGTCAGGAGTGGAGTTCCGATGATGGTGGAACCACCTTCAAACCTCAATCCTCCTCGCTGCGAAGCACGGATCACCACTCTTGTCACCAGCAACATTACTAGAGATGTGCTCCAAGGGGCTATGACCACTAGCAAAGGTAAAGTATAGAGGAATGATGAATCCACGATTCATCGCCTTTATTCTTTTTTTTAGCTTCATTTCTTCAGTCAATTACCTGTAAATATCCATTAATTGCATAAAATTACCATTTTGCATGCATTTGTTAAATATGCATTTTTAACACTTTTTGTATGTAAATAAAAGAATAAAGAAGAGAAAAAGAAAAAGAAAAAAAGGATGTGTTTATGCAATAAATACAGACTGACCCCAACCCCGAGAGAAGGTCAAAACTTGACTTGATTGACTAGGAATAAAGTAGGGGGAGATAGGGTCTTCTCTCAAAAATCCAAAATTATACATAAATTCCTTGTATATTTGTATAAAACTTGTACTATTTTATTTGTACATATTTTGAACTCAAATTAATTATTTAAAATGTGTTGTAAATAATAAAAATAATTGCCAATAAAAATAATGTACATATTACAATTAATCACCCTTAGATAAAGCCACAATGCGATCATTGAAATACCAATTCAGGCTCCATACGAACTCAAATTGAACCAAACTCACTTCCATTATACTCTAAATTAAATTATCTTTCAAATGGCTATGATTATAATTTGTGGAGTTACAGTTAAAAAGTCAGTTTTCTGGGGTGTTTTGTGCAGTTTTCCCATATACTTATTGTATATATTTTATTCATATTTATTGTATATACATAATGTACATATTTGTAAATATTATTTTCATTAATAAATGAAAAGAAAAAAATATAAATAAAAAAACTAAAAATGTGTTATAAAAATTATTTCCTTATTTGTACATATATATATTGTATTATATGTACATAATTTGTGTATACAACTAACTTCCTTAAATAAAATCACCAAAAAATAAAAATATCTTACATTAATTAATTAATTAATTTAATTACGAAATTTATATTTAGATTTAATTTATTTAATTCTTTATTTGATTTGAAAAGTTACCTTGTATATAAGATTTGATTTTATACCTTTAATAGCCACCATTAAGGTGGCTAATTAAATTTTGGAAATTATTTAATTATTTTATTTTAGTTAAATCAGAATTTCATTTTTAATTAATTTATTTATTTATTTAGTTATTTTATTTATTTTAATAACCAATAATTACTTTCCTTGTTTGTACATACCTTCTATTTTTGTTTTTTTCCTTTTCTTTTTATTGGGCTCCTCTTCCTCATTTGCCTCTTGATCGATCTTTGGTGGAGAGGAGCCCGATCTTCGAGAGATGTCTTGTTGAAGAAGGGTGCCTAGCCTCCGAGCCATCTAGTGATAGCGCGTCGGCCCTCGTCGAGGCCATCATGGCATTTCCGACCCCAAGGTGAGATCCAATTTTATTTCTTGTCATTTTTCTCTAGGATAAATCATAGGTCTAGTTTTTGCTCAAATATTATCAGTCTTTAGATATTAAAAATCCTAAAAATCCCATCACACTTTGATTCTGATCCGACATCGATTTTTCATCTCACATCTTGATCCCTACATTTCTTTTTCTACCTCACGCAATCTTCCACCTCCGGTCACGCACGGTGACCGGAGCTACGGATCTATCTTCCATATCGATAATATCCGACCCATTCACCGACTCCCTTTTGTTTATAAATAAATTAGAAAAAAAGTATCTTGTTTTCTAACATTAGCTTTTGCAGGATACAAATAAAAACATATATTTGGTTTGCTTTCTAACCTCTATTTTGCAGGATAAAAAACATAAAATTTTTTTTAAAAAAATCCTTTTTTTGTTGTTTACAGTTCCTATTTAAAAAAATTGAATAAAACCTTTCTCTTTTCATTTTTGTTTCTATTTACAAATAATAAAATGAAAAATAACAAAAAAAAATTGCAGCAGGCGCAGGCCGCCACCCCCGCCGCCCACACCTCCTTCCAGCGCACCGCCCGCCCAACAACATCGCAGGCCCCGGGCGGCTCAGCCCCTCCTCCGCCCGGCCGCACCACCGGCCAAGAGGACCGCCACCAGTGCCTCCTGTCCTCCAGGCCGCCTCCTCCTGTGTGAGGGGGCGTGGAGCCGCACCACTCCCGTGAGCAGGCCGCGCCATAGAGCGGTGCGTGGCCCCGCTGTGAGCATTCTCTTCCAGCACTTTGTGCCCGCGCCTCCATTGACCTCCGCATATCTGAGTTGGGCGGCGATGCTAGCCCCTGTGCTCCCCATTGAATTGAAGGACTCACAAGAAGAACCCTAGGGAAAGATCAATAAAATATTGGGTAAATTACATATTCTATCATCTTTTCATTCATTGTTAAATTTTTATATCAAATCTTTCTACATTTTCTTTTCAGTCCCTGTATTACAGCCTTTAACTTTGCATGCATTTTTCATCAAAATAAATGTTATTATGTTTCGAAAAATTCTCAAAAAAATATGTTCCTGATGTGGTTATTAACCTTCTATAAAATTTTCATCGCATTTTGTTGATTTTTTATATTTTAAAAAATAAAAAATAGTGATATTTTGTCTGCCTGAAATTTGAAAATTCATAAAAATTAGAAAAATTGCTTAAAAATTCCAAAAAAATAGTGTAGGTGTATTTTGGTGTGTTTTAATTTCTGACCAATATTTGTACATTAACTCTTTATAAAAACAAAAAGAAAGTGTGAAAAAAAATGTAGAAAATTTAAAAAAAATCAAAAAAATTCTGATCTCACTCTTTGCTTGTAGATATTGCTTTGTAGTTTATATTAAATATAAATTCCAGGAAGTTTGGTCACTTAAAATATTTTTAAGTTGCAAAAGATTCTTGGTTGTGCATTATTTTCTTTATTTTCCACTGTTTTATTTTTAGAAAATCACAAAAACATCAGAAAAAGTCGAAAAAATTACCAAAAATATTTTAAAACATATAAAACACAAAAAAGATTTTCTCTGGACTTTTCTGTATATTTTTGAATATTCTTAAAAATACAAAAAGAGTGTGGTGTTGTTTATTGTTTACCTTTTATTCTTGTTTTGAAAATTAAAAAAAATTAAAAATTAAAAAACCACTAAAAATTAGCTTGGAAATCTGACTACTTAGTTTTTTAATCGTGTTCCTTGTGTTCGACCCTGTTCGCTATATCAGGTAAAAAGAATAGCAAAAACCGCTTACATCATTTTCATTGATTTATTTATCGTTTGAGTGGTTTAATTATTTTTCTCGTTGACTGAATTGATCGATTGAAGACAACGACTTCATGATTTATTTTCTACTTTAGTCGCATCGAATTCCGCGTCATCAGTGGGCAATGTGGGCGAGGTGGTTTCGGAGGTAGACGATAGCCTCTTGGTCGTTGGATCTCGTAATCCAACGACTGAGAGGTAGGTTCTCAAGTGTGGTCCCGATCGCATTGATCGAGGAGCGATCAATGGATGAGAGCGCGACACATATCGTGCATAGATGAAGGCGGGAGCGGACGACTGTGATGGATTCTGGGGCTCGATCGAAGGGCTGATGTTTGAAGTGGAGATGAGCGGCTAGGATGGAAGCATCTTGGAGATGATCGAGCGGCAAAGAAAATGGCACGTGGCGCTATGAGATGAAGGCACGTGCGGATGGTGGAGATGTGATCAGGGGACTGATCGAAGGGTTGAGAAAAGAGCGGGAATGGATGGCGGTGATCTGGAGGGGAATGGGAAGATCGAACGGGGTTGAGTGGAGTGTGTGTGGCGTGCAATGAGGTGGGCCACGTGGCGCAACCAGAGAGCGCCACATGGCCCAATCAGGTTATTCGAAAGAAAACCTCACAAAAGATGGAGAAAATGGCCGAATTTGGAACAACTCAAAACATGAAAGTTGTAGATCTCGATGAGATCTACAAGTTTCATGTTGACCAAAAACAGAAAAGAGGTCAAAGTAAGAAAAATTTTTGTGAGTGTTTTTAAGGGTAAAAACACTACGGATTTTAATTTTGTTATTTTTTTTTGTATTTTTAATTTATTCCATGACTCAGAAAACCGGTTTTTGTTGTCACTTAGTCTAATCTAGGGGGTTAATATCTGTGAATTAATGTAATGAAATTGGGTTTCATCACTTTGTAATGCACGGTCTAGGCAAGAAAGACATGCATTAAAACTGTCGTCGAAGACCGAGAAGTCATCCATGAAGACCTCTAAAAATTCACCCACCATGTCCGAGGAAATAGAAAGCATGCACCTTTGGAAATGTAGATGAAGCATTACCTAATACAAAGTGCATCCGTCTAAAAGCATATGTCCCAAACGGACAGGTGAAAGTCATTTTTCCTGGTTTTCGGGTGTTATGGCCACCTGGTTGTAGCCTGATGAATCTGTGATTCATCACTCTAAAAGTTAAAATAGAGTCTTGTTCCCGAGTAAATAGATGCATATCTCCCTTTATAATGCATAATTAGCATTCATACATGCATTCATAACATAGGCATTTTAGCACTCATTTTGCATTAAATAAGAAGCCAAGATCACTTGTAAAATATCTACCTATTAAAATAATACCTCCCTTATATTATATACACCTTTAGTTAATAATGTGAGGAAGAAAGTCAGAGATCTCCTGTGTAAAATATCCAATAAAACCCTAGAACCTCTGGATCTTAGAAAGCTTATAACTCCCTCATACCAACTCCGAGATAGGTCTACTCACTTTCAGATTAATACACATTCAAAGACCTTTAAAATGAGACTAATTTCATCCAATTTGGAGCTCGTAGGAAGAAGTTGGGTTTTTGGGCCTCTTTGTATACTAAATATGTGTATATTTGTATCCCTGTATTTTTGTATCATCATTGACCTCATCTCCATTTTTGGTCAACATAAAACTTGTAGATCTCATCAAGATCTACAACTTTCATGTTTTGAGTTTTTCCAAATTCAGCCTCCTTCTCTTTCTAAAATCATTTCTCATCTCAGCCACTCATAGCTGGCCACGTGGCGCCCTCTGATTGCGCCACGCGGCCCGCTCCCCTTGCCTCAGCTGCCCGCGCTCACAGCCGTTGGATCTTCATCTAGATCCAACGGTTGAGCCGCTTCCACGTGCGCCTTTCTTCCCCACCGTCAGATCACTTCCCAGTCTTCCATCTCAGCCGCCCGCCTCTGCTTGCCTATGCGCCTGACGCGTGGCGCATCTTGCGCCTTCAGATCTCGCCCTCATCTCTTGATATCAGCCGTTATCTCCACAGCAAATCATAGCCATCAGATCAAACCCCTGGGCCCATCCACCGTTCGCCAGTGCCGCTCCCATAATGCGACGCGTGGCGCATTCGGCGCCCTCAGATCGCGACGCCTTGATTTAATCCACGCCACCCGCTCGCGCTTCGCCTTCGACGCGCCACGTGTTACCATCACGCCCCTTGATCAATACACCTCAGATCTAATCCTACCCGCTCCTTAGCGCTTCGATCCGGGCCATTGGATCACAAGATCCAACGGCCAGGACCTCGTCTCCTACCTCCAGACGCCCTCTCTCCCACGTTCTCAGCCTTGCGCGAGGGGCTCGCCCTTTCTATTTTCGTCCCCACTCCCGCCACCCTCGCCGATAACCAACACCGCCACGACCTTCACCACTCTCCCCTCATTCTCGCCAGCTCCCTCAATCACCATGACTTCCACCAGAGCCGCTCCAAAACCTCCACGAACTCCACCTTCCAGCGACTTTGGCCATTGACTTCATCCTATAAATACTCTATCACCGGCCACTGTCGCTCCAATCCGCCACCCCAGAGAGCTTCCCTGAGATCCAAACTTCCAATTGGTGACAACAATTAGACGGATCGCTGAGCGAAGAAGGGTTTCTTCTCTGGCGAGATCCACGGCGAGCTCCGCCGTGTCGCAGCCTCCCTCCGCGAAGCTGCAAGAGCTCAGGGCTCTACCGACCCTTCGAGCGACGACCTGGAGCTCAAATCTGAGCTCCAATCCCCAGGTAACCCCCTCCATTTCCCTCTAATCTTCTTTTTTATTTTCCCATTAATTTCTCAGATTTAATTCGCACTCCACCTTCATCCTCTCGATTCACATTCACCTTGCCGAGCTCCGCGACGGAGCTCTGACCTTCGCGCTACACTTCACCCCCTCAGACGACACACTTCATCTTCCATCGACTCCAGCTCCGCCATTTAGGCGGAGCACCATCGCCGGACACACCCCACTCCTTCATAGTCCTCCAGGTTCATCCTGCACAACTCCACACACAACCCACGTGCTTTGGCTATCCCTAACCCTTGCAGGTGCTCCTTCATTCACTGGCCGGAAGCTCATCGGAGCTCACTTCGAGCTTCATCGTTATCGAGCTCCAGTGCGCATCCTTCACTCCTGGGACCCTCGGACGCTTCGTCGCACCACCGCGCATCTTCCGAGATACATCAGACCCGCCATCGACCTTCAAAGACGCCAGGACAACAAGGCGGAGCAAGCTCCCCTTCGCCGGAGCCCCGCCTACTCCTCCGCAGGTGGCGGAGGACCGTTGAAGAAGAAGTCCAGCCACCGTTCGATCATCTGGATCGAACGGTCAGAAGCCTGCCACGTCGCCTCGCTTTGCACCCGTTGGATTTCTATTAATCCAACGGAACCCGAGCACGCCACGTCGCCAAGCGCCGGAGTAGTAAAAGGCAGTTGGATCTTCTTCGATCTAACGGTCGCTGATCAGCTAGCGTCAACCACCATTGGATCATCTTCGATCTGACGGTTGTTGATCATCCACGTCGACATCAGCCGGAGCCAACAGCGACCGTCGATCTTCACCAAGATCACACGGTCGTGATCGCGCCACGTCGCCCCGATCCGAGCCTCTTCCCCGACCTCTAGGCTCGGATCCCCGAAGCTTATCCGAGCCCCAGCCGAACCTCCAGAGCGCCCGAGCCTTGTCCCGAGCCACCGACGCCACCCGAACCTAGGTCGCCCCACGTGAGGAGCACATGCGGCCTGGGTAAATTTCACTAAGGCCCCGGGATGTTTGTGAAATTGCAATCCAGTCCCTGTGAAGCATCCCCACGTGAGGAGCATGTGCAACAGTGGAGAAATTGCATTCCACCCCCTGCATTCTAGGTAATTACATTAAGGTCCCTGTCAGCATATTTATTTTTAAGTAATCTTTATTTTCTGTATTGCAATTACACCCTTGTCTTTGCATGCATATCTAGGTGTCCAAATTTCATCATTTTTAATTTCCAAAAATTACATGTTGTAGTGTAACTTGTCCTTTATCTGATGTGACACTTGGCATAATTTTATGATATCAATAGTTTTTTTAATTAATTAATTGGTTTATTTCTGTGATATTTTGCCCAATTGGACCTTTTAATTAATAGAAATTTTTCTGTAATTCCAAAAATTCCCAAAAAATCCCATTAGCTCTAGGATAATTAACTTAACATTGCATAAAAATTTCATCTCATTTGGACACATTTCGAGGCCTAAATAAATTAATTGGTGATTTACTTAATTCATTTTTAATAGGTTCATTTCACATTAAAATTAAGCTCTGACAATTTTCCTGGATTCTTCATCATTAGATCTATCTAGGATAATTTTAGTTCCCTAAAATATTATGGTTTGATATTTATTAAAATTAAATTAGTGAAAATCCCCTGCATTCATTTTAAATTCATAGTTAATTCATTTAGTGTTCGAAAATTCCAAAAAAATTAGGGTAGCTTAATTTCACCATATTTCATCATCTGACCAATTTTCAATATTTTTGGACTCCATTTGAACATATTTCTGATTAAACTTCTAAATTGGCTTGATTTTTGCATGTGTCTTACATAGAAAATAGAAAAAGACCAAAAAAAAATTCCTCGAAAACCAAACACTGGAACCTCACTAAAAATCAACCTAAGGAGACAAATGCCTCCCTGAGTTCGACCTTGGACTTCACCAAGTAAAAAAAATTGCCACTCGAAATTGACTTGATCAAATTAAAAGTGGTTTTTGATATTAGCCCTCTCGTTATCCGAACTGCAACGAACATTGATAAATAATTTGGACATTAATTTGCTCGGATTAACATGGGTAGCGGAAGGCGTTATCAAAATGGCGTCGTTGTCGAGGAGGCACGGCTTAGGTTAATTTGCAGTAAAATCTGAGTGTTTGATTCTCTAACCCCGGGTAGTCAGACCCTTGGTTTTCTTGTGAATATTTTCTGTCTTTTAATTTTTGCATTTTTCTTCGTTGATTTTCTCTCAATTTATTTCTGTGTGAGGAACACGAGGAGTCGAAGATGCTTCGAAGATTTGGCATTGTAATTTATTGAGTGAATTGAGAGAATCTGTAGTCTCATTTTTCTTTACTTTTTCGCATTATTTCCAGCGGTTCCGGTTTGGGTTCTCACGCGTGTAAATATAGTGAAATTGTGTCCCCGTGTGCTGTGTGGTTGAATGGTAATTTAGTCTTGCACTAGCGGCTCCTCGAGCCAATCTAGGAATTGCTTGTGCTCGTAATTTTTAGGACCACACAACCACTTAAAAGACGCACTTAGACCGCAGGACTTAGTTAAATCAACCTGTTCTTCACTCGCTAATTGAACTGCTTGTCTAGGAGCGGATTTTGTCGCGTGCATTTGTATATAGTGTAAAATAGTTTTCAATTCTGTTTTGCATCTTGCATAAAAAGCGAAGGGATCACTGTAAGTCTCCTTAACTCAGCATACGCATCATTGTTTTTTCTTGCATCGGCTTTTCTCGATTTCCCCCTCTGTTTTTCACATTTAATTAAACGAAAATCGAGACTGGACGATAGGCGTGCTATGTGGTTGGATTAACAAAGTGATAACTTAACTTAAAATCAGGACTGCTAACATTATTGACCAAAAAGATTCAATAAAATTGGAAAATCTGTTTGCGGGAGACTAATCCCCGAACTTGTTTTCAGGCTGAGTGAGGGTACTTGAGTATGTGTGAACACCTTAAGGCAGAGCCCAAATCCCCGCCTTCCATATCACGTTCCGACTAATCCTAACAAATATCACAAGTTGAATTTTTAAGGTTCATTTACTCGTACCAAGTAGCCTCCGCTTGTCTCAGGTAGATAGGGGCGAACGTACTTCACGACAAATTGCCAGTAACCCCCTGGGGTGAAGTTTCGGCCTTGTCAGCCTCCGCCTGCTTGCAGGTAGATAGGAACAGGTCTTTGAACCCATCAACTTGGGGTAGGAGCGAAGAAAGGAAGGACCGACGGTATCTTAGGCGACATGTTAAACAGGGGAGACGCATCCGGCTTTTAGCCGACTCTCCTATAGGCCGCGTAATCCTTGCTATCTTGCTTGAAAATTCACACTTAAAATTAACCAGACTAATCAGACTCAATTTCGGGTCCTTCACCGTGTTGAGTGTGAGCTTGGGGTTTGCTCTTGCGTTTGTCTTTGAGTTTGTCTGTGTGTGTATCCTGTGTAATTGCGCATTTTCTACCTCAATCTTCTTCCTTTCCTCTTCAAGATGTCGGGATATTGGTCCCCATACCCTGTGACCTCTGGTCAATGCTCCTCGACCATATACCATTCATCTTCACCTTCCTCTTCTTCCATGTATCCTCCGCCATCCACGGGAGACCCTTACCCGTGGTCGGTTCCACCTCAACCTGATTTTGAAGTCAGAACTTCGACTGACTTCTCCACTTCTTAGCATTTCTCTCCTACTCCATATTCCAACACTCCAGATCCACTTCCATCTTGGGCTGATTGTCCTTATTCTCGAGAGCTTGTAGGAATCAACGAATCAAATGAAGAGCAAGCCACTGCTGAGATAGATGATTGGCAAAATTATATGCCCCCACATTATTCATTCTCACCTCAAGTAGGGACCATACCACCAGTTACATATACACATCCCGACTTGACCTTAGGGCATAACTTGGTCGATCAAATAACCCGAATGGAGAGGCTTGTACATCATGATTTCCCAGACTTGATTGACTTTAGTGATCAAGATTCCATTAACCAGTCTTCATTTGGAGAGCCTATACATTCACAAGATTGGACTTGTGAGCTAGACTTATCAGTCCCCGTTTCATCATATGAGGCTCCGACCAGTATTTGCCATTTGGATGGTCCATACTCAATCCAGCATTACATGCCAAAGTCTAGGTATGTTGAGTATGAGACCCCAATATCTCAGCATCAATTGAGCAGAACTCTCCTATGATTTGTCATGAGAATATTGTGTAGGATGACATCTCTAGATTTATTAAGAAAAATGAATCATTTGGTAAAGAGTTGAGAGATGTCATGGAAATATTGCACTCAATTTCTGCCAGCATGGGTATGAAAGTGGAGAAAGAAGTAAGTAGATTTGATGTTGAAAACCGGGCGAACATTAGGAAAACCACACCGTTTGTACAGCTGGAGTCCATTCTATCTCCCTCTTCTACTAACCACTTGCCTTCCAATCCAGAATCTGATCATTCATCCATTAAACACACCAAAAAATTTGAAAAACCAAAAAATTACATAAAAATTGAAAATGAAAAAGACCTAAAAAAATTAGATCCTGCCCTAAGGGAAGCATTTGATGAAGAACTGATTTTTAATCTTCCCTTAATAAAGGCCATAGATCACTTTCCCGACCTCAAAAGATTTGTGAGAAGTAAATTGATGTCCAAGAGGTCGGGCAATAAGAGGACAAGGACTGAAAGACACATAGTGTCTATGGCCACCTCCTTGGTGATGGGGAGAAAGACCAAAAGCCTCAGAGTGAAGCGGTTGCCCCGAGTTGAATGTGAAATCAAAGACACCATCTTTACCCATGCAAGAATCGATGATGACTCACCAATAAATATCCTCCCGACCTCTGTGTTTGACAAGCTCAAACTCGGGCCACTTAGGAAGTCGAGAGAGATCGTTCAGCTGGCTGATCGATCCATCAAACGGTCGAGAGGAAATATTTCAGTCATTGTTACTTTCCAAGGTGCTTTACTTCAGGTGGACTTCACGATCATGGACATTGAGCACCGAGGAGAGTTTTCCCAGTCTCCGATTATTCTCGAGAAGCCGTTCTTAGCCTTGGCTAAGGCGACTATAGATTGCGATACTCGGGAAATCGATTTTACAGCATTGGGAGTGCTTCGACCTCACCCATTCTTTGATACACTTTACTCTAAGGTAACCCGATGATCCGCTGATAGTCGTGACCATCGAGAGGTAGATGAGTCCCACCTCTCTATTAAACCTGAGAGACCGACTATCCGAACGACCGTTGGTTCAGAGACTCCCCACACCTCCACTTCATCAACTGCTTGCACCATCACTGTGACAGCTTCTAAGGAGCACTCACGATCTGAAGCTATCATTGAGTCGGACACGACCTTTGTGGATTGCCTTGATCATTTCGGTGATCCGACACAAGAGCCTAATAATGCCATGCCAATTGAGATCACTAGCACCTTTCCGAGATGTGTGCTGACCCTTCAGGAATATTCTAATCTATATGGTGACTCGTCTGATGAGGAACCCATGGTCAGCACCGCACAACATCCCGGAGTTTCAAAGGAAACAACAACGATTACATTGACTTCACATCAAAACCCGGTTGCTCCCTCTTCTAGTCGGCTATCTAGTGAGAGGAAGTCGAGAATTGATTCCTCGAGATGTTCCCCCGAACATCTGAAGGTGCATCGCTCTCATCTCCCTCTCAATGATTCAGGTTCTAGAAAACCGAGTAAGAAAATTTCCTTCAACATTCCGGAGAAGGAAGTTTCAGAGGAATCCTCATCGGGTCCGGACAAGGTGATTTATATGAGTGAGCTCAGTTCGGTTGTTCTTAAGCCGTATCTAAGCAAGCAGCCGTGTGTCGACCCGCGTTGGACGATCCCTTCACCTCACTACTATTCATCTGAGGACGATTCCGACAGCGACACACTTGTATATTATCCACCTCCTCGCTCCTGCAAGAAGGTTCGTCACAAACCTTCTTGATCCCTGTATATTCTCAATTCTCCTTGTATATATTTTCCGTCCCTCCCCAGTGATTCGAATTACTAGCCCCGGCTCCATATCATTTCATTTTATGGCTATACTTAGTATAATCAGATCCTAAGTATAGGGGGAGAGTGACCCGAGTCTCTTCACCATTCGATGTATATTCTTTAGATCTCATCGGTTCTCACACTCACTCCTGTCCTATACTTAGGCTGACCAGAGCCTAAGTATAGGGGGACCGATGCTCGTAGTGTATATACTCCTCCATTTTTCTCTTAACCTCGCCCGCCCCATTTTTGATTTTCTTCTACAAGTAGGCTGCCAGAGCCTAAGTATAAGGGGGTGGGACGACTTCTATACTTTTTGTTATTTTAGCTCTCCTATGCTTAGCACGAGATATGTCTTTTTCCTCGCTTTTCGTGCTCTGAGGACATAGCACACGCTAAGTATAGGGGGGCGTGTATATATTGCATATATAATTTACCCATAACTCGTACTTTCGTGTATTTTCGCGTACTTTTTGTATATATTTTGCAATAATTACGGGTGGGTAAAAATTGAATTTTTTTATATACTTGTTGTAAAATACTTGTAACTTTTGTAAAATTTGAAAAAAAATGTGTATACTTGTATATTATATACACTTGTAAAATTTGTATAACACTTATAAAACTCTTGAAAAACTGTTGTAACATAGGAGGTATAACAAAGTTCTGAAAAAAAAGAAAAAAAATAATAAAAATATAGGCTTCTTATTTAATCTTGCATATCATCTCTGCATCAAAAAAAAAAGAGTCTTGCATTTTCATTCATTTACATAGCATGTCATCCACATCTCATCAACATATCTTGCATATGCAAGGTGAAAAGTTAGTGGGTTCTGAACCAAGTTATGAGTAGATATTGAGGATGGACTTGATTTGACCTTAATCCACCTAATTTCAGAGGAACCTTATAGGAACTAGAGTTAAGATTTCTCAGGTCAAGTGACTTAATTCTTTGAGTCCACAAGTCTATGTTCACATGTCATCTTGATTAGTCTAAGTAGAATATCTCGTGCACACGCATGATTCTTATAGACAGTGACCTAACTTAGACAAGCACAATGCACGTAGCTCTTCATTGATGAGGTGGTGAGGAGGTAGAATCCATTAGCTTGGAGTAGCACACGGGTGGAAACATCCGTCCTCCTCTAGGGAGGGTAGTGCATCCCAACCTAGTCTGGTGGTGTTGACATCTAAGGACGGGATGTTGTAGGTTGCAATAATGCTTCAAAAGAGGGATAGTCTACTGGCTCAAGAGGAAAAACTCCTGATGTACATGCTGCACCGTGTATGAGTTTGAAAAAAAATGCAAAAACTCCAAAAAAATCAGACAGGTCCAAGTGAAAATAAAATACCTGTCAGAGTCTGTATATTAGCAATGAAATGCAGCTGGATGACTTGGCTACACTGGTCAGGCATCCCGGGATAGGTAGCTATACTGGCTACCGTCCATTCTTTTCTCTCTCCCCTCCTCTTGAGTTGGTCGCACTTGAACTTAGAAGGGAATACCCCGCTCCTCGAGGAAAGAGTTACTGGACCAGGTTATTGAGTTACCTTGTTAGAGGAGGTTGGTTCTGAGTCATTTCTGATGTGGAGAGTTACATTTCACTTACACAGTACAAGTAAGAATCATAGTCATCAGAAATTTGCGTTTGAGGATTTGTTCTGACCTGACTATTGAGGAGTCTTGAATAGAAGACTTGTGGAACTTGAAGTCTATTAGGTCTTAAGTTCAGGTCCCAATAAGGATCTGCCACACAATTAATCCAACGGTCGAGTCAAGCTCCATTTTCAACTTTTGTTCATGACCTTGGTATGGAACCCAAAATCATTTCACTCTTGCATTTCATTTAGTTGCTAAGGGACGAGCAAGGTTTAAGTATAGGGGGTTGATGAATCTGTGATTCATCACTCTAAAAGTAGAAAATAGAGTCTTGTTCCCAAGTAAAAAGATGCATATCTCCCTTTATAATGCATAATTAGCATTCATACATGCATTCATAACATAGGCATTTTATCACTCATTTTGCATTAAATAAGAAGCCAAGATCACTTGTAAAATATCCACCTATTAAAATAATACCTCCCTTATATTATATACACCTTTAGTTAATAATGTGAGGAAAAAAGTCAGAGATCTCCTGTGTAAAATATCCAATAAAGCCCTAGAACCTCTGGATCTTAGAAAGCTCATAACTCCCTCATACCAACTCCGAAATAGGTCTACTCACTTTCAGATTAATACCTTTAAAATGAGACTAATTTCATCCAATTTGGAGCTTGTAGGAAGAAGTTGGGTTTTTGGGCCTCTTTGTATACTAAATATGTGTATATTTGTATACATGTATTTTTGTATCATATTTGACCTCATCTCCATTTTTGGTCAACATGAAGTATATGGGGGCGTGTATATATTGCATATATACTTTACCCATAGCTCGTACTTTCGTGTATTTTCGCGTACGTTTTGTATATATTTTGCAATAATTACGGGTGGACAATAATTGAATTTTTTTATATACTTGATGTAAAATACTTGTAACTTTTGTAAAATTTGAAAAAAAATGTGTATACTTGTATATTGTATAACACTTGTAAAATTTGTATAACACTAATAAACCTCTTGAAAAACTGTTGTAACATAGGAGGTATAACAAAGTTCTGAAAAAAAAGAAAAAAAAGGAAAAAATATTAAAAATATAGGCTTCTTATTTAATCTTGCATATCATCTCTGCATCAAAAAAAAGAGTCTTGCATTTTCATTCATTTACATAGCAAGTCATCCACATCTCATCAGCATATCTTGCATATGCAAGGTGAAAAGTTAGTGGATTCTGAACCAAGTTATGAGTAGATATTGAGGATGGACTTGATTTGACCTTAATCCACCAAATTTCAGAGGAACCTTATAGGAACTGGAGTTAAGATTTCTCAGGTCAAGTGACTTAATCCTTTGAGTCCGCAAGTCTATGTTCACATGTCATCTTGATTAGTCTAAGTAGATATCTCGTGCACACGCATGATTCTTATAGACAGTGACCTAACTTGGATAAACACAATGTACGTAGCTCTTCATTGATGAGGTGGTGAGGAGGTAGAATCCTTTAGCTTGGAGTAGCACACGGGTGGAAACATCCGTCCTCCTCTAGGGAGGGTAGTGCATCTCAACCTAGTCTGGTGGTGTTGACATCTAAGGACGGGATGTTGTGGGTTGCAATAATGCTTCAAAAGAGGGATAGTCTACTAGCTCAAGAGGAAAAACTCCTGATGTACATGCTGCACCGTGTATGAGTTTGAAAAAAAATGCAAAAACTCCAAAAAAATCAGACAGGTCCAAGTGAAAATAAAATACCTGTCGGGGTCTGTATATTAGCAAAGAAATGCAGCTGGATGACTTGGCTACACTGGTCAGGCATCCCGGGATAGGTAGCTACTCTGGCTATCGTCCATTCTTTTCTCTACCCCCTCCTCTTGAGTTGGTCGCACTTGAACTTAGAAGGGAATACCCCGCTCCTCGAGGAAAGAGTTACTGGACCAGGTTATTGAGTTACCTTGTTAGAGGAGGATGGTTCCGAGTCATTTCTGATGTGGAGAGTTACATTTCACTTACACAGTACAAGAATCATAGTCATCAGAAATTTGCATTTGAGGATTTGTTCTAACCTGACTATTGAGGAGTCTTGAATAGAAGACTTGTGGAACTTTAAGTTTGTTAGGGCTTAAGTTCAGGTCCCAATAAGGTTCCGCCACACAATTAATCCAAAGGTCGAGTCAAGCTCCATTTTCAACTTTTGTTTATGACCTTGGTATGGAACCCAAAATCATTTCACTCTTGCATTTCATTTAGTTGCTCAGGGACGAGCAAGGTTTAAGTATAGGGGGTTGATGAATCTGTGATTCATCACTCTAAAAGTTGAAAATAGAGTCTTGTTCTCGAGTAAATAGATGAATATCTCCCTTTATAATGCATAATTAGCATTCATACATGCATTCATAACAAAGGCATTTTAGCACTCATTTTGCATTAAATAAGAAGCCAAGATCACTTGTAAAATATCCACCTATTAAAATAATACCTCCCTTATATTATATACACCTTTAGTTAATAATGTGAGGAAGAAAGTCAGAGATCTCCTGTGTAAAATATCCAATAAAGCCCTAGAACCTCTGGATCTTAGAAAGCTCATAACTCCCTCATACCAACTCCGAAATAGGTCTACTGACTTTCAGATTAATACACATTCAAAGACCTTTAAAATGAGACTAATTTCATCCAATTTGGAGCTCGTAGGAAGAAGTTGGGTTTTTGGGCCTCTTTGTATACTAAATATGTGTATATTTGTATCCCTGTATTTTTGTATCATATTTGACCTCATCTCCTTTGTTGGTCAACATGAAACTTGTAGATCTCATCAAGATCTACAACTTTCATGTTTTGAGTTTTTCCAAATTCAGCCTCCTTCTCTTTCTAAAATCATTTCTCATCTCAGCCACTCACAGCTGGCCACGTGGTGCCCTCTGATTGCGCCACGCGGCCCGCACCCCTTGCCTCAGCCGCCTGCGCTTACAGCCGTTGGATCTTCATCCAGATCCAATGGCTGAGCCACTTCCACGTGTGCCTTTCTTCCCCACCGTCAGATCACTTCCCAGTATTCTATCTCAGCCACCCGCCTCCGCTTGCCTATGCGACTCACGCGTGGCGCGTCTTGCGCCTTCAGATCTCGCCCTCATCTCTTGATCTCAGCCGTTATCTCCACACCAAATCTTAGCCATCCGATCAAACCCTTGGGCCCCTCCACCGTTCGCCAATGCCGCTCCCATAATGTGACGCGTGGCGCATTCAGCGCCCTTAGATCGGGACGCCTTGATTTAATCCACGCCACCTGCTCGCGCTTCACCTTCGACGCGCCACGTGGTACCATTATGCCCCTTGATCAATACGCCTCATATCTAATCCTACCCGCTCCTTAGCGCTTCGATCTGGGCCATTGGATCACAAGATCCAACGGCAAGGACCTCGTCTCCTACCTCCAGACGCCCTCTCTCCCACGTTCTCAGCCTTGCGCGAGGGGCTCGCCCTTTCTATTTTCGTCCCCACTCCAGCCACCCTCGCTGACCGCCAACACCGCCACGACCTTCACCATTCTCCCCTCATCCTCGCCAGCTCCCTCAATCACCATGACTTCCACCAGAGCCGCTCCAAGACCTCCACGAACTCCACCTTCCAGCGACTTTGGCCATCGACTTCATCCTATAAATACTCTATCACCGACCACTGTCGCTCCTATCCGCCACTCCAGAGAGCTTCCCTGAGCTCCGAACTTCCAATTGGTGACAGCAATTAGACGGATCGTTGAGCGAAGAAGGGTTTCTTCTCCGGCGAGATCCACGGCAAGCTCCGTCGTGTCGCAACCTCCCTCCGCGAAGCTGCAAGAGCTTAGGGTTCTACCGACCCTTCGAGCGACGACCTGGAGCTCAAATCTGAGCTCCAATCACCAGGTAACCCCCTCCATTTCCCTCTAATCTTATTCTTTATCTTCCCATTGTTTTCTCAGATTTAATTCGCACTCCACCTTCATCCTCTCGCTTCACATTCACCTCGCCGAGCTCCGCGACGGAGCTCTGACCTTCGCGCTACACTTCTCCCCCTCAGACGACGCACTTCATCTTCCATCGACTCCAGCTCCGCCATTTGGGAGGAGCACCATCGCCTGACACCCCCCCACTCCTTCATAGGCCTCCAGGTTCATCCTGCACAACTCCACGCACAACCCACGTGCTTCGGCTATCCCTAACCCCTTGAAGGTGCTCCTTCATTCACTGGCCGGAAGCTCATCGGAGCTCACTTCGAGCTTCATCGCCATCGAGCTCCGGCGTGCCTCCTTCACTCCTGGGACCCTTGGACACTTCGCCGCACTGTCGCGCATCTTCCGAGATACATCAGACCTGCCATCGATCTTTAAATACGCTAGGACGACAAGGCGGAGCAAGCTCCCCTTCGCCGGAGCCCTGCCTACTCCTCCGCAGGTGGCGCAGGACCGTTGAAGAAGAAGTCCAGCCACCGTTCGATCATCTGGATTGAACGGTCAGAAGCCTGCCACGTCTCCTCACTTCGCACCCATTGGATTTCTATTAATCCAATGGCACTCGAGCACGCCATGTCGCCAAGCGTCGGAGCAGTCCAAGGCCATTGGATCTACTTCGATCTAACGGTCGCTGATCAACTAGCATCAACCACCATTGGATCAGCTTCGATCTGACGGTTTTTGATCATCCACATCGACATCAGCCGGAGCCAACAGCGACCGTCGATCTTCACCAAGATCGCACGGTCGTGATCGTGCCACGTCGCCCCGATCCGAGCCTCTTCCCCGACCTCTAGGCTCGGATCCCCGAAGCTTCTCCGAGCCCCAGCCGAACCTCCAGAGCGCCCGAGCCTCGTCCCGAGCCGCCGACGCCACCCGAATCTAGGTCGCCCCACGTGAGGAGCACGTGCGGCCTGGGTAAATTTCATTGAGGCCCCGAGAAGTTTGTGAAATTGCAATCCAGTCCCTGTGAAGCATCCCCACGTGAGGAGAACGTGCGGCAGTGGAGAAATTGCATTCCACCCCCTGCATTCTAGGTAATTGCATTAAGGTCCCGGTCAGCATATTTATTTTTAAGTAATCTTTATTTTCTGTATTGCAGTTACACCCCTGTCTTTGCATGCACATCTAGGTGTCCATATTTCATCATTTTTAATTTCCAAAAATTACATGTTATAGTGTAACTTGTCATTTATCTGATGTGACACTTGGCATAATTTTATGATATCAATAGATTTTTTTATTTAATTAATTGGTTTATTTCTGTGATATTTTGCCCAATTGTACCTTTTAATTAATAGAAAATTTTCTGTAATTTAAAAAACTCCCAAAAAGTCGCATTAGCTCTAGGATAATTAACTTAACACTTCATAAAAATTTCATCTCATTTGCACACATTTTATGGCCTAAATAAATTAATTGGTGATTTCCTTAATTCATTTTTAATAGGTTCATTTCACATTAAAATTAACGTCTGACAATTTTCCTGGATTCTTCATCATTAGATCTATCTAGGATAATTTTAGTTCCCCAAAATACTGTGATTTGATATTTATTAGAAATAAATTACTGAAAATCACCCTGCATTCATTTTAAATTCATAGTTAATTCATTTAGTGTTCAAAAATTCCAAAAACATTAGGGTAGATTAATTTCAATATATTTCATCATCTGGCCAATTTTCATTATTTTTGGACTCCATTTGAACATATTTCTGATTTAACTTCTAAATTGGATTGATTTTTGCATGTCTCTTGCATAGAAAATAGAAAAAGACCAAAAAAAATTCCTCGAAAATCGAACTCTCGAACCTCACTAAAAATCAACCTAAGGAGATAGATGCCTCCCTGAGTTCGACCTTGGACTTCACCAAGTAAAAAAAATTGCCACTCGAAATTGACTTGATTAAATTAAAAGTGGTTTTTGATATTAGCCCTCTCGTTATCCGACTACAACGAACATTGATAATAAATTTGGACATTAATTTGCTCGGATTAACAAGGGTAGCGGGAGGCGTTATCATAGCCTAATACCCATCTAGAAAGCAGTAGTAACTCTTCCCAGCTAGCCTTTCGATGATCTAATCAATGAATGGTATCAGGAACTGGTCCTTCTTGGTGTCCTAATTCAATCGTCTGTAGTCCACAGACTCTCCAAGAAGTGGGTATTCAGGTAGCGATCTCCTCTTCGTCCTCATTCACAACTGTAGTGACACTCATTTTCTTGGACACCACATGTAGTGGACTAACCCACTTGGAGTCAGAGATGGGGTAGATAAAATCGGCGCTCCACCACTTAGATATTTCCTTCATCACTACTTCTCGAAGATTAGGGTTCAACCTACATTGGAACTCACGCGAAGGCTTATCATCATCTTCAAAATAGATTTGGTGAGAGCACAGAGCTGGACTAATCCCATGAAGATTAGCTAAAGATCAATCGATTGCCTTGCTATTCCTCTCAAAACCTCCATAAAATGAGATTCTTGATCATCAATCAAATCTATTGAGATAATGACTGGATACATCTCTGTCTCACCCGCAAGGAATCTATACTTCATGTTGTGTGGTAAGGTCTTTAATTATGGCTTGGTGGGAGTGGGTGGATCTGGTTTCTAGATTGTCTGTGTAAAGGTTACCAGATCTGTATGAGAGAATTCTCAGTGAGACTGTGTATCTGGTGAATTCGTATGTTGCTCTGACTCTGTCTCTGCCCTAACTATGGGCTCTATGAGAATCAGACACGACAAATACTGATGAAAATCCTCCCAATCCAACTCGGTGTCTAACTCGGAGGGATCTGAACTGTAAGAAACAAAATTTGCCTTACCATCTGAATCTGTCACTCCAACCTCTACGGTATCTTGCTCCACGAGTGCAGTCTCTGAACTTTCCTCAGCTATATCATGGAACTCTAATTTCTCTGAAGGTGTGATGAGAGCTCATGTGTCCGGGTCTGTCCAAACTGCTTCATCATCTGTGATCACAAAATCACACTCATGGTGGATGTCTGGCTCTGAATCTGTCATCTGCTCTGAGTTGGTAGTCTTCTCTGAGCAAGCTGAATCTCTAGCTCTAGTCTCCTCAATCGTCTCTATTTGTACACTTTCACCCTCGACACGAAAGTATTCCTTCCCGCTATCATGATCATGTACTGCCTTGTTTGTGGCTAAGAAAGGTCATCCTAAGATGATGGGGGTATCAGTCACTAATTCAGGGATCTCCATGTCCAGTACAACAAAGTTCACAGGGAATTCAGGCCCTGAATTGTGACAATAATGTCTTTTAGTAACCTCTTCAGCCTCTTAACAGATCTATCCGCAAACTGAAGGACTGTCCTACTCTGTCTAAGAGGGACAAACTTGAATTAGTCTAGTAATGCAGTCAGAAGGAGGTTAATCGAAGAATCGTTGTCTAATAGAGTATCGAACCTCTGCTCATGAATGTGGCATGTAACATAAGGAGCTCCTGCATCTTGTCCTTTGGCAAGCAATCGATTCTGAATAGCAAAGCAGGTGGCACGGGTGAGCACATGGATCTTTGTATTATGATTCCTCTTCTTCCTATGGATGGTAGTCTTCTCTCTCAAATTATTTTGGAATAGAGGAATGTGCTCAAGTGACTCCTGAAGAATTAGTTGTATATGAAATATGTCTATCATCTGCTCGTTGAACTCTATTGGGTGCTACTTTTTAGGATTTTCTGTTTTGGTCCCCTTTTTAAGTGGAGTGCTTGAGGGAAGGGGATGGAAGGACCCTCTCCAGATAGATGAGGGTCAGGAATAGGTTCCTGTGTATGCGATAGTCTAGAATCCATGCAAATATCATTAGGCAACTGGTGACCGTAAGGGTTCGCGATCCGAGTAAAGGTAAAAACACAGGTAGTTGCGACCCGAACGGGCCGAACCTCGAAGCTCAGTTAATAAGAAAAGAAGACCACCAAATAAAGAAAATCAAACACAAAGCTCAAATAGTGGTCTCGTTATTTTATTTAACCTGATATAACGACCAGGGTCGAACTCAAGGAGCACGGATTGGCACGAGTCCTATGAAGTAGTCTAAAATCAAGAATAAAATAAAACAAATATTTTTGGTGGATTTTATGAGTTTTTATTTTTTTGTGATTTTTAATTATAAAGAAAATATAAAAGAAAATGAAAATGGGCATACTCAACTAATTATTAGTCAACACAAATAAAGTCAAAAAATTATAACAAAAATATTTTTTGGTTTTATATGTTTTTATGTGTTTTTGGTAATTTTCTCAGATTGTTATGATTTTTAGTTATTTTTAGAAAAATGAAATAGGGCAGAAAATGAAAATCAATGTGCAGCCAGATTTTAAAGGCTATTTAAAAATATAAAAATAGCCCTTAAAAATCTGGAAATAATTTTTCGACAAACTACAAATAAAAACTAAGCTACAGGAAAAGAAAATGCATTTTTCTGAATTTTTTAGATTTTTTTAATAAATTTTATAAGGTTTTAGGGTTTTTCAATTTTTAGGGTTTTTATAAGTCCAAATCAAACAAAAATTGAACTGAAGCAACAAGAAAGCAAAACACACTAACATTAATATTTTTACAATTTTTGAGAGTTTTTAATTTTTTTAATTGATTTTTAAATGTAGACAGTAGCAAAAATAAAGGTTTTCAAATTTTTAAAAATAGAAAATCAAAGCAAAAATGGGCCAAAAAATTATTGAATTTTTTACAAAGTGGCAGAGGCCATGTATCCAAATTTCAATAGATTTGGAGTTGATTTGATATTTTATTCAACCAATAAAAAGGACACAGCACACACAGACCTAAGTGTAAAGAAACTAAGTTCCAGGGCCAAAATGATAACACGTGTAAAAAGAATAGGGCCAAATCTGCAAAACTCCCAAAATGCACGAGTCTGGCACGTGATTCACACTCAGAGGGGTATGGATGTCATTCTAATTAATAAAGATTCATTTCATAACATCAACGAAATCCAGACGAAAACATGCAATTAACCCATAAGTCATGTGTCGATGCACGTGCTTCACATTCAGGAGGACTAAATTGCAAATAAAATAAATACAAGGTCCTACATGCAAATTGTCCAAACTAAAATAACTTCGAAAAATATTTACAGGACAAAAACGAAATATAAAAACTAAGACGGGCCTAAGTGAAATTTACCCTCTTATTATGATCCAACGGCTGGAGGGAAATCTCACTTGGGATCCAACGGTTGTAGTGTGCGGATACCCCTTCATCGATCTACGCTCTGGATGAGCTCCTCAGATGGATCGGACGGCTGTTAGATCTCCGTAGATGGATGGCTCGGATGGACCTGGAGGAGGAGCTCTATCGAATGGCTATGGAGGGTCCTGGAAGAACTGGTCGCCGGCGAACTTCGCCTGACCAATACGCCACGCTCGGGACGTCCTCCGATGCTGCTAGAATGTGGAAGAGATGGCTGATGACGTTCCGCAGCTAATGGGCTGCTCCGATGGGGTCGGGAGCGACTGAAGTGCTCTGGCGACGAGATGAACCTGGAGCTCCTGTGCTTCCGAGTTGGACCTCCAGATAAGGTTGCTTTGATGCTTTGACCTGCACAGATAAACCACTGGGTCGAGGGCAAAATGCCTCGACCCGTTAGCATGCGAGAGGGATGAAGGATGAGGCGACGCGTGACTCTCCAGCGAGCGGCGGAGGAGGAGAGTCGATGGCCCTGTTTTGGGGCGAACCAGGGGGAGATAAGGGGCGAAGAAGGTGGAGAGGGGTCTCACGAAGGTTATAGGGTAGTCGGATGGGAAAATGGGTGATCAGAGCGGCGTGGATGGTCGATGAAAGCTTGGCAGACGGCGAACTAAAAATCAAAATCCAATGAAAACTAGAAGAGATCTAACCTAACGGGTGGATGTAGTCGTCTATGATGGAGGTGCTGGACCTCTGGGGGTCTTCGCCTCGATGGAGCAACGTCTCCAGAGACTCGAGCTCGCCAGCGGCGGAGCACGGTGAAGATTCACCGGATCTGAGGTTCCCGGCTGCTCGTCCCTCACTGCAACTCGCTGATGCATTAGCTGTCACTCAGGTGCAGAGGAGGAGCTCATCCGAGGCGAGGGGGAAGGCCAAAGATGGGAAAAAAGTTGCGGCTCCGGCGAGTTATATATGATGAAGGGTCCGAGAAGATGGGAGTCGGTGCGTATTCCAAGGATCGGACCCCTAAGAAAGATGACGGGCGTGAATCACGGAAATGTTCTTGACAATCGGTACCCGGGGTTTGAGGAAATGGAAGGCGGATCGCGGTGAAATAGTTTGACGAAGTTGGGTCAAAACCAAGATCCACAGATATGTGGTCCAGGGGGGGAGTTGACCGAGGGTCAACAATCCCCCGTGGACCAATGAGAATTCAGCAAATGGAAATTATTTGAAAATTAAATGAAAAATAGCAAATGATTTTATTTCAAAATATTTATAACATGAAAATTATTTATTATTTTTTAGTGTTATTTATTTATTTTTTTGAAAAGTAAAGTAATGTATATACATAATATAATATTATATACAGTTATAAATACCTATGTATTTTCAATTTTTATTTTTATTAGTTTATTTTTGTATAATTATCCCAATTTTATATTTTATTTATTTACAATATAAAATTTGGGATATAAAATAATTTTTATTTTATTTTTATTGTTTATTTACAAGGGTAAAATAAATAGATATAGATACATGTGTACATGGTATATACAAGGGTGGGAGAGAGAAATTATTTCTTTTTGTTTTCATTTTATTTTTCTTATTTTTATTTTTATTTTTAGAAATATATACAAATTAATAAAAACCAATTTTATTTTTATTTTTAATAAAATAAAATATATACATGAAGGAGGGATATACGGTGAATGGCCCTATCTCTCTCTTGGGTTCGGGTCACTCGATATTTTTTAAATATCTCCTTCTTTTTCTTTGTTCTTTATTCTTTTATTTTTGCATAAAAACATGCTAATTTTTTAATATTAACAAAAGCATGCATTTTGGTAATTTATTATATTTACAACTATCTACATGGTGTTTTGCAAAGATTTTTAGCTAAAATAAAAGAATAAAGAGTGATGAATGAGGATTCATCATCCCTATACTTTACTTTTGCTAGTCCCTTAGCAAACACTTATTTGAAAAAGAAGTGAAAAAGAGAAAAGAAAAAGAAGGGAAAAAGAATGAATCAATGCTGATTATTAAACTTGTCTTCATTAAATTGAAGTATGGAGCTTAGTCAGATCTTTGGATTATTAATGTGTCGGAACCTTATTTGTACTTACGTTTAAAACTCAACAGCCTCTAAGTTCCACTAATCTATAGTCAAGACTCCTCAACAATCCAGATCAGAACAAGTCTACATACTCAAACTCTGATGACCATGAGTCTTTCCTTGTACTGTGTAAGTGAGGTATAGCTCTCCACCTCAGAAGTAGCAAAATGACAACCCTCCCCAACAAGGTAACTCTAATACCCTAGTCTGGCAACTCTTTCCTCGAGGAGCGGGGTATTCCCTTCTAAATTCAAGTTCAACCGGCTCAAGAAGAGGGGACAGAAGAGAATGGACCATGGCCAGTGTAGCCATGTATCCTTGGGAGCCCAACCAGTGTAGCTAAGTCTCCCTACTATAAGCTTCATGAGATGGAACATGGATAACATAAGCTTTGCTTTATTGCACTATATACACTCCGGTGGGATTATCATTTTCTCTCAGACCCACCACTTTTTTGGAGTTCTTTTTTTTCTTTTTTTTTGCATTTTTTTTGTTCATATTTACAACATATCCACAAAGTGCAGCATGTGTACATTAGGAGTTTTTCCCTCTTGAGCCAGTAGACTATCCCTCTTTTGAAGCTTTATTGCAACCCACAACTCCTGTCGTTAGACCTCATGTCTACCAGACCAAGTTGAGACGCACTTCCTTCACTAGAAGAAGAAGAGAGGTTCCGCCTAGAAATACTACCCTCATATGCTACCCCAAGTCAAAGAAGACTGCCTCCTCACCACCTCATCCGTGGAGAGCTCGGTGTAAAATGCTGATCCAAGTAAAACCATTGTCTGTAAGAGTCATGTATGTGTTGTTAAGTGCTCTACTTAGGCTCATCGAGATGACATATGATCATAGCCTAGTGGACTCAAAGAACTAAGTCACCATGGACCTGAAAAGTCTCAACCCTAAGCCCTATATGGTTCCTCTTGGAATTAGGTGGATTAAGATCTTAACCAAGCTCCATTTTTCAATTTAATTCCATGTTAGTTTAAATATCAACTATGATTCGGGAAAAACTATACAAATATTTATAAAGATGCAATATTTACAAAATTTTTGAAAAGTACGCAAAATTTTTGAAAATGTTTGAAAACATGGATGTATGCATGAATGCAAAGTTTTGCAAAATATTTACACAAATTTACACAAGGTTTTTGCAAACTTTTTGTTTTTCAAAACATTTTACAAAAATTTTTTACTCTATACGTAAATTTGATATGAAAATATTTACACACTATTTACACAAAAGATTTTTACAAACATTTGTACAAAAATAATTTTATACAACTAGCTATGTATGTGCAATAAAGAATTTTATTTACAAGAAAATTTTTTATTTTATGGATTTTAAGGATTTTTAGCCATTTTTATTTATTAACACACTCACGCAAAGTACGAGTTATGGCTAAAGTATATATGAAATATATACGACACCCCCTATACTTATCTCGAACGATGTCCTCAGAGTGAATCAAGAGCGATGAAGAAGACAGAACTCGTGCTTAGTATAGAAAAGTGAAAAGAAAGGCTATATACAAAGACGAATGAAAGAATCGAAATGAAAAAGAATCTCGGGGTTTCCCCTTATACTTAGGATCAAATAATCCTAAGTATATCAGGCTGTACACAAAGGGAAATCCGAGTGAAGAATGTACAGGGACTACCTCCCCTATACATAGGATAAAATATCCCTAAGTATAGGCAGCAAAACAGAGACAGAAATGAGAAGAAGGAGACAAATATATACAATATGGAAGGGCATCACTCCCCCTATACTTAAGGTGAAGAATCCTTAAGTATAGGCAACGACAGGAGTAATGAAACGGAACGAAAAGATCAACTCGGTGTTTCCACCCCCCTATACAAAGGATGAGGTATATCCTAAATATAACAAAGATAATCCTAAATGAGACCTGGGGTGAAAAACAAAAACGGAGGAAGCAAGGAACAAATCAAGACAAAACACATATATACAAAAGAGTACATTGTTAAGGTGCCTCTCAACAAGCGCTAGATTTTACGCCCCTAGCTGGGCGCAAACGCTAACACAAAGCCGTGTCAAGGTTCATGACGGCATCTTTAAGGCGAATGCCATACTATCGTTGAAATCTGGGTATGAGAACAACGACAAAATCAATAGTGTAAAGAATGACACCCAAATATGCAATCAGGCGGGTGTCTGCTATCGGGCAGTGATATGGGAAGATGTAATCAGGATCCGATAGCACAAAAGAAGTCATCGGCTCCAGATCAGATTGGAGTAGAAGTGTGGAGCCGAAGAAGTCAAACGTGGAGAAAGAAGGATCGGTCATGGAATCCTCCACGTCAATCAGTGTCTCAAAAAGGTGTGGAAAGTCAAGATCAGGAGACTCTCTAAGAAATCTGATATCCGATGAATGTAATGGAGAAACATCCAAAAGATCATCGAATATCTCAAAGATCGGCTCATCCTCGCGAGGGTCGTCGAGGTGAGATGACTCAAAATCAGAAGGATCAGAAGACTCGGTTTCGTGATCCGACAGATCAGATACACACTCAGAAGGTGAAACCGAGTACACATCGTTAGGGGCATTCTCCCGTAGATAACCCTCGGGGAGTAATGCAAGATCATTAGTGAGAAGTAGAGGATCAGGATCTGAATGGTGATCTGCGCTGCTGTTTAGCACCCACTCTGTGCACCAGAATGCATCATCTGCTGAAGTCTATCTCTGGTCAATCTGGAAATAGGAGAAAGTACTGGTGAACAATGCGGAAGCTGTCGACGTGGTTGTGACTGATCCTCGGGTTGAGGAAATGCTGGCTATCATCTGCTCCTCCTGAAATGTGTCTATCTCTACCAACTGGAGGAAAAAGGGCTCAAATACGAGACTCTCTATATCAGTCATCCCAAAGTGACATCCCGCATCGAGCTGTGGCTGCTGGGCTGAGTCATGATATCTGTCTGAATCCGAGAAGTATCTCTACAGGATAGAAGCTGAGTCATCTGGGACTGGACACTGAAAAGTATGGACTGATGGTTGTGACTGCATAGGCTCCTCCATCTCCTGGAATATCAGAAGATATGATATCTAAAACTCGTCAACTGAAAACTCTACGGCTGCCTCGAACTCTAGCTGGAAGACCAACGGGAACTCGAGTAGACTATGGGTCATAACCTCTATTGTGGTAGTCATCTCCTCTATCATTGGTGGTGCCGCAGAATCCATATCCTCGATCGGGTGTGTAGAAGATGTATCCTCGTGATGTACGGCACACCCCACTAATACTGCATCCTCCTCGTGTGCTATCCCGACTCCTTCATCTCGTGGAGATGGTCACTGTGAAAGAGATCTCGAGATGGCATCAAGTAACTCAATGTCGGAACTGTGGTGTGAACCACCACACGATGTAATCACCAGTGCTATCTGATCAACGGTCATCCCCCACATGGAGATCTCAATGAGGTCGGTAGGTGAAAGCCCATGATCTGGAAATCTCCTCAAGAGGTCAAGAAACCTCAGCCATGCATCATGCACTGGCTCCTGGGGGTCTACTGAAAAATCCATGATAATAGACCACATCATATCTGCTCTACGTTGGGGATAAAATCTCTGTAGAAACTCGAACCGTAAGTCTCCCCATGTAGCGAATCTCTTTCCCAATATTCTGTGCCATTTCATGGCTCTGTCATGAAGGGAAAATGGGAAGATCTTCAGCATCAGCTCCTCCGCAGTGATATCTGAATATATCTGACTCTCACAGAACTCCTCGAACTCGACCAGATGAAGATACGGCTCCTCGTGCACCTCCCCTGAAAATGTCGGCAGTCTTTGAATATACTCCAAGTCGAGGATGAATCGACCAAATGTAGAAGCTGACTGAGCTCCCTGGACTGTCTGCTCATCCATCATCCTAGCGTCGGAGGTATCTGATACTCGCATCTGCTCTCTATCACTTATATAGTGCACTCTCAATCCAGCCGTGGAATCGTCCGGGTCTTGTATCTGCTCAATCTGATTTCTGCGGATGTGTAGCGCGACATGCCCAAAAGGGTGGGAAAGGGTGAGAGGGAACGGAAGGTTGGTTGTAGATCCGACCTCCCTCGAAGGTGGACTGGAATGATGGATATGAGAAAAGGAAGCCACAAGAGTCGGCAAGAAAGTAGTGCGATCCATCATCCCGGGGTAGAGAAGAAGGAGAAGAAAGAAGACTGAAGGGAGGGTGGGAGGGAGAAAGATAGATGAATGGAGGAGAAGATAGATGGGAAGAAGGCAGAGGGGATCTGGCAATCAAACAAGATCGGTCAAACAATACCCCCGATTCACCAACACACACAGAGCTGATGACGGTGAAAGTTCGGTCTTTTATCTTGTCGATTTTATTAAGTGAATCAAACAGTCTTTCAGAGTGATTATGTGAGCTGATACGAATCCAACGCCTCCACGAGACTGCCCCGATCCAAAGCTAGATCTTTCCCAGCCAGTACAAGCTGTGGACCGTTTACCGGCTACCCGATCGACTCGCTCTGTTAAGGATATCGCGGCCTGCTTTACCGGAAACCGGAGCGATCCTCACTGGAGAACGACTAGCTCAGACCAGTGTCTGAAGAGTGGTCAGATGTGGCTCTACCAAGGGTACGGGTCACTCTCTCGCTCATCCAAACCAAGCAATGAGGGGATTGCTCTCCCAAGACAAGTTATTAGGTTGGTGTCTTTTAAGATAAAGTTTGATTAACAGACCTGATTTTATTGTTTTTGTTTTTAGATATTTTTCAAAAAACAATCGTCTAACGAATTTTTTGATTTCCTTTTTATTCCTAAGTTCAGAAAACATGGGGAGGAAGATGGAAAAGCCGATGCGTGAGGAAATCTATGAATGCATGCATGAGATAGAAGGCGTACCTTTCTCCAGCAGTCTACATGCAATTATGATCCTCGCGTAAATTGAAACTAATCTATATGGATGCAAATGTGAGAACCGTCCTAAACAGAAGCTCCTATTATCATGAAGCACCAGTTTATTTGTCTAAGTCCAAGCGTGATCTATAGGAACATATATTCTATTAAAGGCTTTGGACCTAGTACTACCTGGCTCAGTCAAATAAAAAATATAGGGGCTCAAGCACAGAAATCCATGAAAAACCAAAGAAAAGAAAGCGACAAAAACAAAACCGCGGTGGGCCTTCCCGAGCACACCGGTGCCCGGCGAAACCGACCCCGAAAAGTCACAAGTCTGAGAGTCCTAGTCCTTGTATTATTACAATAATAAGGATCTGACTGAAAAGAAATTAATCTACGCTAAGCTAAGTCTACAGCTACGCTAATCTCCCAAGCACTTCCGCTCGACTCCTCTCGCGCTCTCCTGTGGCTCCGTACAGAAGGGAGCTTCCTCCGATCCTCGCGGTTGCGTCAGCTTCCCGAAGAAAGCCGCCTCGGTCATCGGGCCCTCGCAAGAAAAGTAAACAGAAATGCGTCAGACCACAGTTATTATAATAATGAAAAAGAAAATAAAATATATGCAAAAATGAAAATTAAAAACAAATAAAATAAAAAACAAAATAAAAAAATAAAAGAAAACAAAAGAAGATGAAAAAGCCACGAAAAGCCGCGAAAGAAAACGAAAACCGCGAAAAGCCGCGAAGCTAAAAGTGAAAAACAAAAATAACTACTAAGCTGTGCTCCCCGGCACGGCGCCATTCTTGTGACCGTAAGGGTTCACGATCCGGCTAAAGGTAAAAACACGGGTCGTTGCGACCCGAACCTCGAAGCTCAGTCAACAAGAAAAGAAGACCACTAAATAAAGAAAATCAAACACAAAGCTCAAATAGTGGTCTCGCTATTTTATTTAACCTGATATAACGACCAGGGTCGCTCAAGGAGCACGGATTGGCATGAGGCCAACGAAGTAGTCTAAAATAAAGAATAAAATAAAACAAATATTTTTGGTCGATTTTATGGGTTTTTTTATTTTTTTGTGATTTTTAATTATAAAGAAAATATAAAAGAAAATGAAAAAGGGCATACTCAACTAATTATTAATCAACACAAATAAAGTTGGAAAATTATAATAAAAATATTTTTTGGTTTTATAATTTTTTAAGTGTTTTTGGTAATTTTCTCAGATTTTTATGATTTTTAGTTATTTTTATAAAAATGAACTAGGGTAGAAAATGAAAATAAATGTGCAGCCAGATTTGAAAGGCTAATTAAAATTGTTAAAACAACTTTTAAAAATCTGAAAACAATTTTTCGACAAACTACAAGTAAAAACTAAGCTACAGGAAAAGAAATTGCATTTTTTTGAATTGTTTATACTTTTTAATTATTTTTATAAGGATTTTAGGGTTTTAAATTTTATGGTTTTTATAAGTCCAAATCAAACAAAAATTGAACTGAAGCAACAAGATAAGAAAACACGCTAACAGTATTTTTTTTAGAATTTTTTTAAGAGCTTTTAATATCTTTAATTGATTTTAAATGGAGACACTAGCAAAAATGAAAGTTTTTGAATTTTTAAAAAATAGAAAATCAAAGTAAAAATGTCCCAAAAATTACTGAAATTTTTACGCAGTGGTAGAGGCTACGTTTCCAAATTTCAATAGATTTGGAGTTGATTTAATATTTTATTCAACCAATAAAAAGGACACAGCACACACGGACCTAAGTGTAAAGAAACTAAGTTCCAAGGCCAAAATGATAACACGTGTAAAAAGAATAGGGCCAAATCTGCAAAAAACCCAAAACGCACGAGTCTGCCACGTGATTCACACTCAGAGGGGTATGGATGTCATTCCAATTAATAAAGATTCATTTCATAACATCAAGGTAATCCAGGGGAAAACATGCAATTAACCCATAAGTCACGTGTCAATGCACGTGCTTCATATTCAGGAGGACTAAATTGCAAAAAAATAAAAACAAGGTCGTACATGCAAATTGTCCAAACTAAAATAACTTCGAAAAATATTTACAGGACTAAAACGAAATATAAAAACTAAGACGAGCCTAAGTGAAATTTATCCTCTTTATTATGATCCAACGGCTGGTGGGGAATCTCGCTTGGGATCCAACGGTTGTAGTGCGCGGATACCCCTTCGTCGATCTATGCTCTGGATGAGCTCCTCAGATGGATCGGATGGCTGTTAGATCTCCGTAGATGGATGGCTTGGATGGACCTGGAGGAGGAGCTCTATCGAATGGCTATAGAGGGTCCTGGAAGAACTGGTCACCGACGAATTTCGCCCAGCCAATACGCGTGCTCGGGACGTCCTCCGATGCTGCTAGAATGGGGAAGAGATGGTTGATGACGTTCCGCAGCTGATGGGCTGCTCCGATGGGACCGCGAGCGACTAAAGTGCTCCGGAAACAAGATGAACCTGGAGCTCTTGTGCTTCCAAGTTGGACCTCCAGATGAGGTCGCTTTGACGCTTTGACCTGCACAGATAAACCACTTGGTCGAGGGCAAAATGCCTCGACCCGTTAGCGCGCGCGAGAGGGATGAAGGATGAGGCGACGCATGACTCTCCGGCGAGCGGCGGCGGAGGAGAGTCGATTGCCCTGTTCCGAGGCGAACCAGGGGGAGCGAAGGGGCGAAGAAGATGGAAAGGGTCTCGCGAAGGTTATAGGGTAGTCGGATGGAAAAATGGGTGATCGGAGCGGCGTGGATGGTTGATGAAAGCTTGATGGCCGGCGAACTAAAAATCAAAATCTAATGAAAACTAGAAGAGATCTAACCTAACGAGTGGTTGTAGTCGTCTATGCTGGAGGTGCTGGACCTCTGGGGGTCTTCGCCTCGATGGAGCGACGTCTCCAGAGGCTCGAGCTCGCCAGCAGCGGAGCACGGTGAAGATTCACCAGATCTGAGGTTCCCGGCTGCTCGTCCCTCACTGCAACTCGCTAATGCATCAGCTATCACTCAGGTGTAGAGGAGGAGCTCATCAGAGGCGAAGGGGAAGGCCAAAGATGTGAAAAAAAGTTGTGGCTCCGGTGAGTTATATATGATGAAGGGTCCGAGAAGATGGGAGTCGGGTGCGCATTCCAAGGATCGGACCCCTAAGAAAGATGACGGGCGTGAATCACGGATATGTTCTTGACAATCGGAGCTCGGGGTTTGAGGAAAGGGAAGTCGGATCACGGCTAAGTAATTTGGTGAAGTCGGTCAAAACCAAGATCCGCGGAGATGTGGTCCGGGGGGTAGTTGACCGGGGGTCAACAATCCCCCGTGGACCAATCAAAATTCAGCAAATGGAAATTATTTGAAAATTAAATTAAAAATAGCAAATGATTTTATTTCAAAATATTTACAACCTGAAAATTGTTTATTATTTTTCAAATTAATTTTTAGTGATTTTTTAAAAGTAAATTAATGTATATACATAATATAATATTATATACAGGTATAAATACCTATGTATTTTCAATTTTTTATTTTTATTAGTTTATTTTTGTATAATTATCCTAATTTTATATTTTATTTATTTACATTTTAAAAATTTGGGATATAAAATAATTTTTATTTTATTTTTATTGTTTATTTACAAGGGTAAAATAAATAGATATAGATACATGTGTACATGGTATATACAAGGGTGAGAGAGAGAAATTATTTTTTTGTTTTCATTTTATTTTTCTTATTTTTATTTTTGTTTTAGAAATATATACAAATTAATAAAAACCCATTTTTACTTTATTTTTTTTAATAAAATAAAATATATACATGAAGGAGGGATATATGGTGAATGGCCCTATCTCTCTCTACTTGGTTTCTTTTGCGGTCAGGCCAATGCTTAGCCCTCCCTTGGGTTCGGGTCACTCAATATTTATTCTAAAGATCTCCTTCTTTTTCTTTGTTCTTTATTCTTTTATTTTTGCACAAAAACATGCCAATTATTTAATATTAACAAAAGCATGCATTTTGGTAATTTATTATATTTACAACTATATACACGGTGTTTTGCAAAGATTTTTAGCTAAAATAAAAGAATAAAGAGTGATGAATGATGATTCACCAGCAACATAAATGGACTCACAGGAGATACAGGAACATTTTCTTCATTGATTTTATCTGGTTTTCCTTTTTTTGTGTTTTTCTATGTGTCCTTGG
This sequence comes from Ottelia alismoides, assembly GCA_037367405.1. NCBI lineage: Eukaryota > Viridiplantae > Streptophyta > Magnoliopsida > Alismatales > Hydrocharitaceae > Ottelia > Ottelia alismoides. Next base: position 944 of record JAZKJV010011295.1, on the reverse strand, counting down.
GTACAAAACGAGGCAACACAATAGAAGGTAACTTGGTGGCATCAATACCACCTACAACATCTGAACTTGTGGCATGAGCACCGCACTCTAGCCTAGCATCTGGAATCCTGGTGGCATCAACACCACCATCCACAACTAGAAATATGACGACCTTAATACCGTCGTCTAGATCAACATCCTTGGTGCGTCAACACCATCGACATCGTCATCAGGATAAGCAGCATCAGTAGCGCTTCCGCCCTCGTCTGGCGCCCTGGAATATGCATCGGATCATCACTCAGACTTGTCACCGCTGTTTGGCATCCTACCGCTCCTAAATGTCACAAAATCAGTATTAAATACATAGGAAGAAATATCACCCAAAATATCACTAGGAGTGGTGGTCTCTGTAAACTGTCCTGCTCAAATTTCCTCTTCAAATTGTTCGGGTTAGTTTCAATCTGAGCAGGTATGGAGGTTTTTCCTTTGATTATCTCCTCATTTCCTGCCGGAACTCGTCCTTCTCTCGCCAGAAGGATGCCCGCTGATCAAAAAGCAGGCGGGCGAGGTTGTAAAGGGCTGAGTTTTCATAGATAGGTCCATGAGAACTGGACGAGCTGCCTCGCTGGTGATGAGGCTGAGACTACTGCTGGTAATGAGGGGGAGGCTGGAAGTACTGCTGAGGCTGATATGGTTGCCTCCACTATTGTCCTAGTATGAGGGACGAGGACCCTGCTGGTGCTGCTGGGAGTGATGGGGTTGCTTATACTACTAGCTGCTCTGTCTGCCTTGATCCGGAGGCTGTTACTGGGACGTGCCTACGGTGTACCATTGAAAACCCGGGTGATCACGACGGATCCCAGGCTTCTGCTGGTACTGGTCGTACCAAATCCCGTTGACTTCCATCAACGACACCACAGGCTGATCGGGCTGGTAGACCACCATCAATGGAGGGGGGGGGGGGT
>JAZKJV010011294.1:0-138264 GCA_037367405.1 Ottelia alismoides | reverse complement strand
TTTGATCCCCCAACTGTGTCCTTTTCTTGTCTATACTTAGGATTATCTCACCCTAAGTATAGGGCGAGACAAACTGAGTTGTGATCTTTTTATTCCCACCCCCAACCCTCCTTGCGTGTAGATACAACCCGTTATACTTAAGATTATTTCATCCTAAGTATAGAGGGGATGATTGACTTCGCATTCATTGATTCTTTATTCTTTTGGTATATGCTCTTCAATACTCAGTATGAGTTATGTCTTCTCTTTTTCTCTCTGATCTATGAGGACATAGCTTAAGCTAAGTATGGGGTTTCCTATACACTCTGTACATACTTTAGCCATAACTCGTACTTTCGTATTTTCAATAATATGGCTAATTAATAAAACTAATTCACACACCCAATTCTTTGTATATACTAATTAATAAATCAGGTCAAAATATGTTTTCTTTGCAAAATATTTAAAAAATAGTTTGGAAATCCTTTTAAAAAATCTTTTAAAAACTATTTAGAAAATATTTTGTTAAATATGTTCAACCTTTGTCAAAATATTTTGTTTGTAAAAATTCCTTCTCTTTGTTCAAAATAAAATATTTTAAATATCTAATTGCAAATGGTTTGAAAAATGGTTGCAAAAATATTTTGAAAAATCTATATAAACTATTTGAAAAATCTTTGCAAAATGATTTTCAAATTTTATAAATGTTTGTAAAAATTATTTGTCAAATTATTTTACCAAATAAAAGTTTTCAAAATATTTCTGCAAACCTTTTCAAATTACTTTGAGAATTGGGTACATAATAAAATTATTTATAAACATTGTATGTACAAACCTGTAAATTCCTAAATCCTAATTCTTGTAAATGTAAGAAGCATTCTCGTGCAAATATCGGTACCTATTTCTTTTCCCAAAAAATAGTTTGAAAAATCCCTAAAATTTGCAAAATTAAAAAATCCAAAAAATATTTGCAAAATCTTTTCCAAAAATTGCATATAAATTTGCAAAACTTTTCGATAATCCATAAAAAGTTCAAAATTAGAAAATGCATAAAAAATTGCAAACCTTTTCCAAAAGTTCGAAAGTACATAAATATTTTTGTAATTTTCTAATTTTGAACTTTTTTATGGATTGTGGAAAAATTTTCAAAAATTTTATGCAATTTTTGAAAAGATTTTACGAATATTTAAGGGATTTTTTAATTTTGCAAAATTTTAGGGATTTTTCAAAATAAAATTTTTGGGAAAAGAAATAGGTACCAATATTTGCACGGGAATGCTTCTTACATTTACAAGAATTTGGATTTAGTCATTTACAGGTTTTGTACATACAAGGTTTATAAAGAATGTTTAGTATGTACGCAATTCTTAAAATAGTTTGAAAAGGTTTGCACAAATATTTTGAACATTTTTATTTTTCAAACTAATTTGACAAATAATTTTTAAAAACATAACAAATTTGAAAATCACTTTACAAAGTTTTTTGAAATAGTATAGATAGATTTTTAAAATATTTTTGCAAACATTTTTCAAGTCATTTGTTAGATTTCCAAAATATTTTATTTCAATCAAAGAGAATGAATTTTTACAAACAAAATATTTTACAAAGGTTGAACATAATTAACAAAACATTTTCCAAATAGTTTTTAAAATATTTTTCAAAAGGAATTTTCAAAATTAGAAAATTACAACACAATTATTTTCCTTGCATTGTACATAGCATTTGCATTTTTTTAATTGAGTTTGATAATTGAACGAGTCTAAATGAAATCCGAAGATTAGAGCCTGGTTGGACTTTAAATCTACTTAATTACATGGACCTTATAGGAACTGGAATTGAGATACTTCATGTCTACTGGACTTAATTCTTTGAAATCACGAGAATTGGTTCAATGTCATCTTGGTTGCCCAAGTAGAATACTTCGAAGCACTCACACGAATCTTGTTGATAATGACCTAACTTGCACACATGCACTTTCACTTTGCTTACCTCATTGAAGTGGTAGAGGGTTGGATTTACCGACATGAGACACAAGCCAATGGAAACAACGGAAGTCACACATTTATGGCCATTGTACCCTAACCCCGATCTAGTAGCCATGAAGTCTTATGACAGAAGTTGTCGGTTGCAATAATGCTTCAAAAGAGGCATAGTCTACTGCCTCAAGAGGAAAAAGTGCATATGTAGATGATGATGTATATAGTATTCAAAAATGGGAAAAAACTAAAAACTCCAAAAATATGGACAAGTTTGAATGGAAATAAAATGCCTGCAGGAGTATGTATATAGATGTACATTCAAATAAGCAAGCTTGAGCTTCAAAATCATATGTATGTGAGCATGTAGTTGGATAACTTGGCTACACTGGTCAAGCATCCTAGAATAGGTAGCTGCACTGGCTACAGTCCATTCTTCTCTCCACCTCCTCTTCTTGAGATGTTTGTACTTGAACTTAGAAGGGAATACCTCGCTTCTCGAGGAAAGAGTTGTTGGATTAGGGAATTAAGGTCACCATGTTGGAGAAGACTGACTTTTGCCTCTTCAGTCGAGGAGAGCTACGTATCACACACAGTGTCCTAGATAGATTCATAGTCATAAGTGTTTGCGTATGAGTTTATTTATTCTGGCCTGGCTATTGAGGAGACTTCAGCAGAGTATTGTGGATCTCAAAGTTGTTATGTTTCAAATCTATTTCCCAATAAGGTACCAACCACACCTAAAATCCACAGGTCCAACTTAAACTCCAAACATTGATTTTATGAAGACAAGTTCAAATATTAAAATCAATCTAAGGTTCTTTCTTTTTCTTTTTCTTTATTGTCTTTTCTGCACCATAAGTGTTTGCTAGAAACTACCAAAGGTAAGTATAGAGGGGTGATGAATCTCCATTTCATCATCTTTATTCTTTCATTTTGGCCTTTAAACCCTAGATAAATGCATGTTTATCATTATTTTGCATAAATCAACATACATTATTTATTGTATAATTAGTGTACAAATTGTGTTGTTTAAAGCTAAAATAAAAGAATAAAGAAAGAAAAGGAAAAGAAATAAAATGCCAAAGGTATTTTATGACCCTAAACCTCGAGACTAGGAAAATTTGTAGATAAAAATATATAGAGAAATACATAAATTACTTTAAACAAAAATAATACAATTGTATATTTTATACTCAAAATAAAAATCCAAAATCCAAACTTTACAGACCCATATCTTCTCCATATGAACTCAAAATGCACTAAATCAACTTTAATTATAAATAACTTTTATTACCTATTTAATGAAGGTGGTTTCATTTAATTTAGAGTCAAGATGCAGAAGTTAGATTTTAGACCCCTATTGTACAATATATCTAAATAAAATATTCATTTTATTTATTCTTTATAATTTTTATATTTTTTATAATTTTATAAACATTATTAATAACTTACGTATATATTTAGAATAAAATAAAACCATAATGAAATAATAAAAAACTAGTATACAAAATACATAGATGAATATACTATACTTATACATATATAATTCATACCTATACTTATTTAAGTGTACAAAATACATCAAAAAATATAACAGAAATATATTAGATTTTAAATAAGATATAAATATATAAATTAAGTGCATAAAATGATAAAATATAAATACAAACTAAATATAAAATACACATGATATAGGTAAATATAAATATATATAAATGAACCTTGAAAAAGTAACTTTAAATAAATTAATCCATAAAAATAAATAAAAATTCGATTAACATACTACATAAAATATTAAACACTTTCATATTTTAACCAAAAATTAGTAAAACTATTTATTAATTGTTTTTGATTTAATTTTGAATTTAATTTCTGATATGTCTTTTTGCGGGTGATGTGGCCCAATCAGGTCACGCCCCTCGTTGACTTGGGTTAAATTCTGTGACCGGTCTAGGCCAATCAGAACCACCATTTGACTCATCCTTTACCCCTTTTTCTCCAATCAATACGATTATCGATTTGGATTGATTCCTCTATGACTTTTTCTCTTTGATCATTGGGCTATCACGCGCATACATCTCCTTAAGGAATGCATCATTGCATAGCGCTTCACCTCGATTATCCTCCACCATTCCTCAACCCTTTACATATCCCCATCCTCCTCCATTTTTCTAATTTGAATCCCTTCTGCTTTGCATTTTCCCTGCATTTTACGTTCCATGACTCGAGCGAGGTGACAGCTCGTTCACCCATCACTTTGCAGGATAGAAGAAGAGGGGTAGGAGGTCGATTCCATATCTCTGGCGAACCTCCGCCATGAGGTGCTCATCTTGCAGTTCATGTTGCTTGAGGTTTGATTCTCTATCATTTTTAGTAGCATTTACTTTCTGCTTTTCATTTATGCCATTAGTTTAGCATTTAATCCCTTGCACTAGCACAGAATCGATCTTTCATAGATCACCGGAGCTCCGCTCCGGCGAACCATTCCACCGTGACTCCGCCTTGTACCAACCTGCATGCTGCCTCACTTCCTTCCCTGTGATCCCTCTACTCCCCACGATCCTCCACTCCACCTGATTCTCACCAAATCAAGAGTTGGGTGCTACACCTCCACCACTTATCGGAGCACCTCCACTACACCTCATTCCACTTCCATTACACATGCTGATATTTTCCTCCTATGCAGGTCTGATGAATCTATGATTCATTAACATTCTTTATGTATTTTATCTTAAAACACTTAACAAATACATGTAAATATCCATTAATTTTCATCTTTTAACAAAGACACACTCATGAATAAAAATGCACTTTTATGCATTAAAAGCATGTAAATAAATAAAAGAATAAAAATAAAGAAAATAAAAAGAAGGTAAATTGTAGATATGTATATATGTACAATATGACTTGTAAAATAAATATAGCTGAAAGATATATTTATAACCTAACCCCCAAGATCAAGTCAGCATGGGTTGGTCGACAAACAAATAAGTAGGGGGAGATAAGGAAGAAAACAAATACAAATAATTAACTCCACACTCCACACATTCTTCATTATTTATCCAATAATTACCAAACTTCAAGATTTTTAATGAATTCATATGAAAATATTTTTTACAAAACTCTTTTCTTAATTATTTCTCAAAATGTACAGAAAAACATAAAAATGAGTTAAAAATATTATCCTGTATATATGCCAAGAAATCTAATTTGTAAATTATCAAAATCTCAACTTTCGATTACCATAATTTTCTCATACGAACTCTAATTTCACTCTACTCACCTTTAAAAATTCATAAAATAATATTCTTAATTAATGGAGGGATTTCACTAAAATTAGAGTCTGCTTGCAAAAAGTCAGTTTTGGGACCTAACCACAACTGGGTTTTGGGGCTATTTATTTTATCTAGAATACATTATTTATTATTTTAATGATTTTATAATTTTTAATTATTTTTTGATCTTATATTTTAATCTTAATTTATTTCATAATTTTTTGAAGTTAATTTATTATTTTCAATAAATCAAAAACCATAATTTATAGGTAAATTTGAACTACATCACTTATACCTATATTATTAATATACTTAAATTCATTTATTAACATCTAAAAAAAATTCATACATATTTTATTTATTATCCTAATAATTAATAAAAATATAAAAATGATATATTATTTATTAATTTATTAAATTAAAAATCAATTATCTACTCACAAAGTAATATTTATACTTATTTATTATATAATATTTATATTTCATAAATTATTTATTATTTATTAAAAACTAACTATACCATAATTTAGATAAATTAATTATTTACATTTTTATTTTTGTACCTATTTAAAATAATATTATTTACTATTTAATACCTCAATATCTATTTTTAAGGTATTAATACAAATCAGCCAACCAGGTACTGACACGTGTCAACGCCTGGGTCTTCTTCTTCAAAGAACCCAGGTTGTTCGTCTATTCTACCGGCCTGACTTCAACCTTTTCTTCCTGCCATTTCTTAACCACTCTACCTAATCTCAACCATCCATCTCCTACTCCTAACTACCCTAATTCACACCCACCTTAGATCCATACCTAACTCTCTCTCTGATTCATCTATAAAAGCTCATCAAAGTCCAGCATTAACAACTAACTCCTCCTAACTCCAGAACTAACAGACTGACCCCCCCCTCTTTCCTCGCTTCATTCCGACTGCCTCCAGTGGTGACAGCGCCCAGGTCTGCCCCGTAAGGAAGAAGGACGTCCGGTGGAGGGTTCCAAGGTCCAAGCACGACCTTGCAACGCCACTTCGTGTGTGTAGAGCTCCAGCCACCGATCGTCGAGCAACGACTAGCAGAGGTCCATACACCCTGCAATTCTCAAGTATTCATCCATTCTTTGACATTTTATTTCTTGATTCTTGTGCATCGATTAGATCCTCTAATTACGTAATTAACGACCTTAAACCACCCTCTTCATCGTGTTCCTCAAATCACTTTTCGAATCGCTCTGAATTCACTCCAAATCGTTTCCATTTATCTTCCATTCTCACTGAATAATTTTCTGGAAATATTATACCCTGCAAACCATACATCTTCTTGGTTGATTCTTGCACGAATCGAGCAACAAAATTTCTCCTGCAGGTATTCAGCACATCTAGAGCAAATAATTCATTATCTGGAACCTTTTCCTTCAAAGAAGAATCGAGCAAAAGAAACAACAACTTCCAGCCGACTTTGCATTCCAGCTATGACGTCCAGCCGCCACTTCCCTCCACCTCGGAGCCAACTCACCCGCGGGCGAGCTCGAGGGGTGAAGGAGTCACCCCTCTGGCCCTGCCAGAGGCCTATTCGAGCAGCCGTTCGCTGGAGATAAATCGGGGAAGTGAGCACTGTCACCATCTGTGCAGCAGGAGGAAGAACGGAGCAAAATTGCCCAAGCGTACAAGCTCGACTGAATTCGCCTGCAGCTTCTAATCTTGGCCGTCGAGCTCGAAGGGGTGTGAAAATTGCAATTTAAACCCATAATAGTTCCAGAATTGTCACACGCTCCATAAGCTTTTCAGGTTTGCATTTAGGTCCCCACGTAGGGACCTAAATGCAAACTTTTAGTTGTCATTTCATTTTAGTCCCTACAGGGACCTTTCTGTAACAGAACTTTATTTCTTTACTTGCATTTGTACCCATGTATTGTAGGTCAATTTTGGACATCTTTTTGGCTTTATTTTTCATCGAATTTTCTACGGTAGTTACACAACTACCTAGCAACGTTTCTTGATATTTTTGCAGATTTCTATCGCTTATTTTTCTCAATTTTATTGTTGTATAGTCATGCTGGTTTTGAGTGCTTTCTTTTCAAGAAGTGTAAAGTCGTGCTAGTTTTGAGTGCTTTCTTTTCTTTTCAAGAAGAAAATAAAATCCTGAAATCTTTTCTTTTTCTCGAAAGCTACAATATAGGTATTCTTCCTCCTTGAGTTCGACCCAGGGAACTTACCTGGTTAAAATTTAGTTTTAAAGGATAAAATAGGAGAGCAGAATCATTTCTTTCATTCTTTCTATCTATCTCTCTCCTATTTTATCCGGATTTTGTTTGATCGGTCGAAATCCGATCTTCACGGTTCTTTCTACACCGACAAATCTAATAACCGTGGGCCATATTTCAGTTCATCAAGGTCCCTTTAGCCTAAAGCCCAGCTGGGGGCAGTTTTGAAGTCGGAGGAGGTTCCTAGGCAACCCGAGCTCCTCCGACCTCTTGGGGACACTACGGTGAACCCCGAGTCTTTCGAAGCCATCAGTAGCAACGGACCATCAGGAGGAACGTTTTGAGCTGCTCGACAGCAAGGAGGAGGACTAGAGGATTGAGCTTCAGTAGATCAAAGACGAAGGGACTAGGGTTCTTCCCTATTCTTCCAAGCTATCTTCCAGCCTTCTAATCAGCCTCGATTGCCCAGGTTTGTAACCACCGTCCGATTGGAGAGCCCATCACCGTTGCTCTCCCCCGTGAGATCTAATCCAGATCGCAGCTGCGAAGCGTTATCGCGCACCCTCGTTGTTGATCGGGAAATTCCGCGGGTCTAGAGCAATCCACACAAGGCGGGATCACAATGTCGTTGAGGCGACCCGCGAGAAATCCTAATTCAAACAATAATTAACCCACAACAGAAATCAAGCAATGAAAAACGGTGCGGAGTTAAATTTTATTATAACTCTACAACAAAGATGTGTATAGGTGCAAGTATGTGTAGAGGTTGAACACTGGGAGCAGACAGGCAGAACGGGGCAATATGCTCAAAAATGCGAATGTGATGTGTGTCTACAAGTGCTATGTTTTGTGGGTTTTTAATTTTATATATTTTTTATTTATTTTTTTTTGTATTTTGATTTTTAATTTACTGATTTTATATTTTCTTTTTATATTTTATATTTTTTTATTTTCTTTTTCTTGATTTATAAAATAGAATATAAACAGAGTAAGAAGAGAGAGGAATAAAGTAATTATAAAAATAGGTAAAAATAAGGAAAAATCAGGAAATAAAATATTTGTAGGTTTTTTATATTTTTCTAATGTTTTTTGCGATTTTTCTAGATTTTTCCTAATTTTTTGGTATTTTTAAAGGTCAAAAATACTAAAAACAGTGAATATAAGGGCTGGCCAAAATTAAAGTGGAGTTATAAAATAGAAAACAGTGACAAAAATTCTCCAAATTAATTTAATTGAAAGATAACAGAACAAAGAAAATATAGAAACAAAGTTTGTACTTTTAGGAATTATGAATTTTTAATATTTTTATGAAGGTTTTTGGGGATTTCTAATTTTTAGGAGTTTCCTTTTATATTTTTTAGAGATTTTTGGTCTGAAATTAAAACACACTAAAATATGCAATATATTTTTTTTGGGAATTTTCTGGAGTGTTTTATATTTTTTATGGATTTTGTAATGCAAACAGTGTTGAAAATGATTGTTTTTGAATTTTTATAAATAATAAAATGCAATAAATATGGAAAATAAAAATATGGCATGATACTATGATGCAATAGGAATACTATGCAATTTTTATGGATTTTTAGTGATTTATAGATGTATGCAATAAATACAAGAAGCGGCAAGAAAATACACACAGGCCAGGGGTATTAATGTAATTAGTCAGAATTCCAGGGGCCTGTGTGTAAATTTGCCACAAAAATTATAACTAATCAAAAACTTCTAGGACCAAAAAGAAATATTAAGACTTGCGAGGTTGTCGCTGCAAAATTTCCAAGCGCACGTGTCAAGCATGTGCGTCTAGCGAGGACTAACTTGCAAATAACACGACTATGGGGGCTTTAATGTAAAATAGCTAGAAACTTTATAACTGCAATAGAAAGCTTCAGAACTAAAGCTAAATACAAATAAAAGCATGGGTCCCTATGCAAAATCCCCACGACGCACGTGCGTGAGCACACGCGCCTGCCAGGGGCTCAGATGTAATATGACAATAACCGGGGGGCGGAATGTAAATTACACAGGAATTTTAAAACGTCCACTGAAAGTTTAAATACTAATAACTATTACAAATATTGGTGGGGGAAGAACGCAAAATTACCCACACCTACGGGTTGATCCAACGGCGGCTTTGGCTTTACTAATACACGTGGCAACCCCACGGGAGCCGATAGCCCTTCGTGAATGAGTGGCCAGGATTATATCCTGGCCCTTGATCGTCTAGCTGTGGTACTTCCCAATCGGACGGTGGCTGCACAAAATGGGGCGAGGCTGAGATCCAACGACGCGCAGCAGTGGTGGATGAACAAGTGAAGAACTCGTCGATGGCGAGCTTCCAAGCGATGCAGCTCCGATCTCCCACCACCTCGAGCGTCGATGATGGCTTCCTTAAGATTATGCACCCTCTCCCCGTCGAATGGTGACGTCGAAAGAGGCCCAGGTCCCACGGGTTGGTCCAGCGGTGGTGGCTGACCTGGGCCCTCGTTCTTCTTGTCGATGCTCCTCAGATGGAGCCTCCAGACCCTGCAAAGGCACGCAAAAACACGAAGAGACGAAGAGGAAGGATTCTAAGCTTTTATTTGGTGGAAATGGGGTGGAAAGGTGGCTGGGCGATGAGCGGTCAGCGGTGGCCGGAGTAGAGCTCTGGCGAGGATGGCGAAGGCGAGAAAACGGTTGATGATGGATTAATCTAAGGATACCAAGCCAATACAGAGGTTAAAGCGAAACTAAATGCAATGAAAAAGGAAGAAAATGGACCTCAAGGGGCTAATGTCCCCGAGATAGGACCTCGACGGCGGCGGCCCACCGGAGGTGGTGGAACGATTTGCCTTCGACTCGTCGAAGGCCTCTCCGAAGAGCTGGAGGGTGTGCTGTCACCACACCCAGTCCGGAGCTTGGTCTAGGAGGCTTCAAGCGGGTCAAAGAGTGTTCAAAGGATAGAGGAAGTGACAGGGGTCAGTTTTGAAAGATGGTGAACGGGTTGACGAGTGGGCATGAAGATCGAGGTGCATCAGGCGATGCAGCGATCCACAGCCCGAGAGAAGCATAGGGCGTGAATCACCACATCACGAGGAAGAAAAATTGTGAAGACCACATCTGAAATAAGGAACGATGTGGCCTCGAAAAATCCGCAAATGCAGACAAAAACACACTTCAGACGAGGAACAGGCTGGGGCCAGAGAGTTGACCCGAGGTCAACTCTCCGGCCCACCTGGTTGGTCCACGTGGACCAACCAGGAAAAAGCCTGGAAAAAAAGTTTCGTAAAATCAATTTAAAATAGTAAACTATTTTATTATTTTTAGGTTATTAAACAAAAAAATATTTATTATTTTATAAATTATTTTATTATGAATTTTATTTATTTTTATGGGGTGTATAATTACAAGTTACCATTTATACCCCTTATAGGTATCTATATTTATATATTTAAGTATTTTATTTTTATTTTATGTATTTAATTTAATTATTTTTGTTTATTATTTTATAAATTTATAAAGTATTTTTATACACTTAAATATATTTTTATTTTATTTTTCTGAAGTATTTTGTACACTTAATAAAATAGGATTATATTCTATGTAGGTATATTTACAAGTATTATACCTAGGTATGTAATATATAAGTATTTTAATTTTGTGTTTCTTTTGAGTTTTATTCTAATTTTAATACACATATTTATTATAAATAATATTTACAAAATTATAAAAAATATAAAATTATAAAAATAATGAATAAATAATAAAATGAATATTTTAATCTGTACAAGTATACAATAGGGGTCCGAAACTCAACTTTTAAACCGTAGCTCCGCCAAATGCGAAACCACCGCCATTAAATAGCTTATTTTAAATTATATACAATTAAAGGTGAGTTTGATGCATTTTGAGTTTTTATTTGGGAGATACATGTCTGGGAAGTTGGGATTCTGGATTCTTATTCAAACCATAACTTTTTATCTGTGTAATATATTTGAGTGAAATAAATTTTATATTTTTCTATATGAAATTATCTACAACTTTCATGTACAAAGTTTCTTTATTTGAGGTATAAAAAGTGAACCAAAAATAGGTCCCAAAATGAATAAAGAATAAAGGAATTTTTATTGTATTCTGGCCCTTATCTCCCCCTACTTTATTCCTTATCGACCTATTCATCAAGATGCCTAGGTCTCGGGGTTTCGGGTCATAAAATATTTGCAATATTTTATTCTTTTTCTTTTCTTTTCTTTATTCTATAATTTTGGCTTTAAAAACTGCATTTTATACCATATTTACACAATGATGCATGAATGCTAAAATGCCTAAATTAGGCCTATTTACACGTATTTACTAGGATTTTTAAGGCCAAAATGATAGAATAAAGATGATGAAATGTGGATTCATCACTCGTGCCGCCACGTGTCCAAGTCATCCATCTAGGGCCGCACAATTAGGAGATTTTAGGGGCTAATTTGTATATCCTTCCCCACATTTTGCATATTTTTGTTTAGTCCTGTAAAATATCTAGTACATTTTATATTTTCTGAACTTTTTACAAAAAGGCTCATGTAGTTTATTAATATTGAAACTAGGTCCAGTCCAGGTCACCTCACGTGTTGTCCCATGGAGGTGACCATTTAGTAGCTAAGCCCTGCAGGTTTAGTATTTTGCTTTTACTATTTAAATTTAAATATTAGTTGTAATATTTTAAGTAATTTGGATTGCATCCCCTGACTTTTATGTTAAATATACCCTTACCAATTCAATAATTTCTGTAGTTGTTTTCATCCATGCTCCAAAAATTATGAAAAAATAAGGTTAAGTGCCTGCTAGCATACACTTACATGCTATTTTTTAGTTTTGCATTTTAGGCATTTATTCTATTTTATAAAAAAACATCAAATTTTATCCCTATTTAAATTAAAAATTACCAAAAAAATATAAAACCTTTTGAAAAATTCTAAAATAATTATATTTTGACTATTATTGTATTTTACCGCTCCAGGCCAAAAACCACTAAAAATAGAAAAAGATAATATCTAAAAATTAAAAAGCTCTAAAATCCTTTAAAAATATAAAAAATCTTCCAAAATCCAAAAATATTTATTTTTGTCTTTGAATTTTCTTTAAGTTATTATCTATATATATTAAAATTGATTTGGAGAATCTTTGACACTTCTTACTCTTTTTAACTCCCAAATCGATTCAACTTATTAATTAATCCCTATTTTGGGATATTTTTTATTTTAAAAATACCTAAAAATTAGCATAAATTTGCCAAAAATAACAAAAACAATATAAAAGTATGAAAACTACAAAAACATTTAATTCTACAATTTGTGTTTATTTTTAGTTGTATTTATATTTATACCACTCTATATTATCTATATAGTTATTTATATTCATATATATATATATATTAAAAAGAAAAAGAAAGTAGAAAACATAAAATTATAAATAGAAAATAAAATTATTAAATTAAAAATTAGAAATATATAAACATTAATAATCCATAAAAAAATATATATTTAAAAACCCACACAAAAATACAATAAATAGACAAGAGAAGGATAAATTTTGGAATTCAATTTCCCAGTCTATCATGTTTGCTCCCTGTGTTCGACACTCTACACATAATTACACCTATACACGCATTTGTAGAGTTATAATAAATTCTAATTCCACATCTATTTTGATTTTCATTGCTATATCTATTATGGGTTAATTGTTGTCTAAAGTTGGGTTTCTTGTGGGTCACCAAAACGATTTTGTCTTCCATTTGTGGGGACATATTTGACCCATGAAGAATCCTCTTCAACAATACTTACCTTGAATTTTTTTAAAGAAAATAGAGTCTCCACCGTGTAGGTGTGTTCCCAAAAACTTCACCATTATAACTAATAAAATACACATCTATAAACAAGTATTAAAATTCAAAATTCACAAGTTCCAACACTCTGCCAGCACTCTAGCATGTGATATAATATTTTCTCTGTAAAAATTCTCCTAGAGGAAGATCGCGCCATTCCTGGCTAGCTAAAGAGCCAAAACCATAGCCAAACAGCCAGATATTTCCATCTCCTTTGAATTCTAGTATGCCTCAATGGACTCCCAGAAAGCAGACACGCCATATATACAAATCGCTTGTTCCCAAATAGCTATACGCCTCTTGGGAGCTCCCACAACCGAGGAAAAGGTGATCTGCATCTTCAGTCTCACCCAAAAATTAGTCTCATCCTCCAAAATCTGAATTGCCTTAGTGATCACATCCACAATCTGGTGTGCAAGCTAAAAATCTTCAAGAATTGCAACACACATGTCAGGTCCAATATCCACCAAAGAGGGCACACTTATCCCAGCATCAACTCTTCCTGGGTTAATTATATGATCAGTATCCTCAATGCGGGTCTCATCTTCTAGCACAGCATGCCTAGGAGTAAGAGAAGGTGATACGAATGGGAATGAAGAGGGCGAGAAAGACATACGGGAGGTCAGATAAGAAACCAATCGCACAGAGGTTGAGGTCAAACCGGACAAGGCAACATTATTGTTAAAAAAGTCTGCTTGAACCGGATCAGTAATGCAAAGGTGATATGGGTGAAAGGTAGCCACAAGATCCGACTGAAGAGAAGAGTGACCCATAATCACGACACAGATAAAGAAAGAAAAAGATAAAATGGCTCAAAGATTAAAAAGACTCGAGGACTAAAAAGGCTCAAAGGAAGATGAACGCAATCGGATCCAATAGCCACAATAAAAAACAAAGCAAACTCCCATTCACCTACTCAACATAATGATGGTCGTAAGAGTGTGGTCGTTATCTTTTTGTTTTTAGAGCGAGGTGATTTTCAAGCAATTGATTAATCAGACTCGCAGGTGTAGTCTCCTAGAGTGGTTGTGTCCAAGTCGGTGGAACACACCTACTTGAACACCGGACCACTTTGTCTAAGGTTGGAGGTAAGTGCTTGTAGCAATAACAAGGCTCAAGGGCCAACCCAAGTGCTTACGGCACAAGTCCAAGGATAGGATCTTTATTCCTTGTGGGTGTGTGCCTCATTCGGTGTGGAGAGTACATGTATACAATGAGGAAGTTTCTCTTCCCAAGATAATGAATCCAATTACCTTTAATTTTAAGATCAAATGGAGTTAAATAGTCCCGATTTTATTTAGTTATCACATTTTTATATTTTTCATGCAAACACCTAACAAAGTTCTAATTCATTTAGTATATCAAAATCAGGGGGAGAGGGTTGGAAAAGCAACGCAAGTCGGAAATTAATGTTACATGTTGATTCAGAATGGCTCACCTTGCTTCTCGGCTCTCTTCAATGTGGATGCCAGATAGAATTGAAACTATCTTATATACAATGCAACTGATGAAATTGCCCGAAGATAGAAATTGCTATTAACATAAAGAACCATTGATTTGATCTAAGTCCAAATGTATCAGAGACTATATACACATGAGATAAATAGGGATTTGGACCTAGATACTGAGTCAATCAAGTCTTAAGTCTAAGATCTCAATCACACAAAATAAATAAAAAGAAAGGCAAAAAACTCAAATTACGAGATATAAAAGAAAAATAAAGAGAAAAAATAGGGAGGAATAAAAGAAGAAGGTGAAGAAAATCGTGAAAAATCGATCAGGTCCCCTAGGTGAAATCACCTAATGACATAGACCTGTGAGTGTTAAGTTTCCATATTCTAATTAGTTATTAAAAATTAATAAATAAATGTCTCTCTCATAAAATAAAAATAATAATCTATACTAAGCTAAACTACAACTGCTCCAGCATGGCTCTCGGTGTTCCTTGGTTGTTCTCTCATATCAGCTTAGTCGGAAAAGCCGACCTCCACTTCACTTGGGTGCACAAGACTCCTATGATATCCTCCTTCAATCTGCGGGCTTTTGCAACAAAGGCAAACAAGAGAGTAGTCAGAAAATTCTAGATAAATATAAATAAAAAAGAAATAAAGACTGAATAGAAAAAAGAAAATAAGAAAATAAGAAAAACAAGTAATCTATACTTTGTTGCTCCTTGACAATGATGCCACTGAACAACTCGCGCTTTTGGGCCAGACTTCTAATCTGACAGATCAGATAGCTATCGTTGTGTGACCAGACTCAAGAAACGAGTTAATAAACAATCAACCCACAACCAAGTAGATAAAACAATCAAGGTGAGTGTATTTGTGAGTTAAAATTTATTATAATCTACTATAGATGTGTATAGGTGTAAGAATAACAGAGTATCAAACATAGGGAGCAGACGAGATAGATGGAGAAACTAAAGATTAATTATTTCTAATTAATACTAATTTCTTTTTTATTTCCATTTTATCTTTTTATAATTTTTTAACAGTATTTTATTATATATTTTTCTAGTTTTCTAATTATTATATATTTTTAATATTTTTATATTTATTTTATTTTTAAATTTGCAAAATTTTAGTTTCTTTTAAATTTTTAAAATAAAATATAAATTCTATATAATAAAAGTATATATATAAGATAAGTAATATATAAGATATATAGTATATATAGGGTATTTTATTTTTAATTATATATAAATATAGTTAAAATACATAAAATAAAATACTTTTATGCTTCTTATATGTTTTCTCTATTTTTTGGTATTTTATAGATTTTTTGCTAATTTTATATTTTTAGAGTATAAATATAGCCAAATAGTGAACAGTTTAAATATCCAAAATAGTTTTAGGTTTAATAAATACAAATAAGTCTAAAATCAACCTAGAACAATTTTTAATACATAGTACATAATATAAAGAAATTTCATAGAAAACAAAATATATTTTTGGTTTTTTCAATAATTTTTGCTATTTTTTAGGGTTTTATTATTTTTAGGTTTCATATTTTGTAAATTTTAGTGATTTTTGTATACAAGTTGAAACATAAATAAACTCATCCTGCTATAATTTTTGGAATTGTTGAAAATATTTTTGTATTTTTTATGGATTTTTAAAGTCTAATAGTGGAAAATATAAGTTCCTGATTTTTAATAAGTAGAACATTAGAGTTAAATACCCAAAGAAAAATATGTGTATCAGGGCTCGATCTGAGGCATCTAACCTAATTTTGCTATAATTTATGCATAATCAAAACCATTTAATAAAAATAAAAAAAACAAGAAATTAAATTACATTGTAATACAGGGACCTAGATGTAATTTCTCAAAACATTTTATGTGTATAATAACATATCAGAGAAATCCAGTGGCATACCCATAATATTTCCAACAATAAATATAATCTCCACCTAGCAAGGGTATAAATACAAATAAATTATGTTCCAAGCCCAAGCATGTAATTTATTCCAAAGTATTACACTAATTAGATAATTTAGGGGACTAAAACTAAAATTACAAAGCCGGATGGGCTTAGATGCAAAATACCTAGCTACCTTACGTAGAGATCCACGTGAGGTGACAGCACAAAACCTAAGTGCAATAAAAGAAAGCTAGGGGGCCTTTAGTGTAAATTATACAGAAATATTACATAGCAGAGGAACGATTAAATATTATATGGTAAATTCAAAAATGTATTGAGTTTAGTACGCAAAATATCCAACAATGTGCATTGATGGATAGATTGGATTGATTCACTTACACACGTAGACGGTCTGGATGCAATAATATCACTTTTGTGATCAACATATCAGATCATATCCTTAAATGAATCTAACGATCACTGCAGCTCATTAACGATCACTGCAGCTCATGATCATATAATATTCATCAAAACTAGGAAGGAAGCATCATCGGACGGCTTTAGGCATGTGTGCAAGAACATGGAAGAACGAGCGTCAGAGCTTCCTTCGATTGGTCATATCTCCTTTCTATGATGGTGTCTCCGGCTTCATATGGGAGTGAATCATTCTTGGGAGGCTCCCGCAGTGGTCAGTGAACTCAAGAAGGCCTAGACCCCATCGATGGGGGCCTGGAGGTGACGATGAAGCTTGGGCACCTGGAGGACTGCTTGCTGGACTGAATCAACCCCAACGGGGGTCCTTTGAAGCACCTTCCTGCACAAGAAGATCTGGGGGATAAGGGCGAAAGTGTAGGCCCCTTTAATTGGGCGAAATAGTTAGAGAATGAGGTGGGTGGTTGTATCTGGTGAAGGGGTAGTAGATCGAGACTTAATCGACTTGATTCCTCAGCTCATTTCTTTTCTCACAGCTCATTTGATCTCCGTATCCACTTCTTAGGTACCTCCGTCAGCTCCAAGTTGATGGTGTCCTTGACTCGATGAGACACAGCTTACGAACCACAAGCTACTATATATCGCGATATGACGCACTCAGCAGCTTCTAATGCTAGGGGGGTGACTTCCTGCAAAATCAGAATATGTAAGTCACCTCTGCGCCGTGGGACGGGAGTGGAGGACGGCCCTACGCGCAGGCAGCAGCACCGGCTCTACGAAGCTTATATGACGGTTGCTTCTGTTGGCTTTCCGCGACGCTTGGACTCATATGCGAACTCACAGGCTTTTGTCTAGCTGGGGCGGAGCCCGGGAGAACAATGACGCTAGTGTCGCTGCTCTGTTCTCCGCTGCTTTTAGCTCTTTTTGTACTCTTTTCGAAGCGGCCCGTATATAGAGCTGCTCTTGGTGCTAGGAGTAAAGGCAATAGGATCAGTATTAGGAAATGGCCTAAGACCAACGAGCTGGTCAAATCCCTCTATAAAAACACACCTCACGCTCTAGACCGCCTGCCCTGCTATCAAGGACCGGAAAGAAGACCACGCTCTGAAGTGCCTGGCTTCCAATGCAAAAGGGCACATCTTCGTCAAAACCTTCTCCTCTTCAGTCTTCTATCAGAGAGAGGGCTTCGGTCCGCCTCTCCTTTTTTGACCCTCGCCCATTGAGCTTCCGCCGGTCACCTCGGGAAGTCATCATTCCAGCGAAAAGGCATGTGAACTGGATTACAACTTCCTTTGCTAGGTCAGAATCTTGCCAGTGGTGAGCCATCTCCCTCCTTCCAACTAGTATATAAGTCGACATCTACACACTTCCCAGGGGAAGAGAGCTTAGCTTCTCACCCGCATCCCTTCTCTCTCTTAGCCTTCCCGCTTCGCGACTTGCATTGCTTTTTTTGCAGCCTTTGCCTCCCTATTTGTTTGCTGTTTACGCCTTGGGAGATAACAGAGAGGTGATGAGACCTAGGTCGAATTGAAAGTGCTCGAAGAAAGCTATTCGATAGAGTCAAAGCTATGGTGGAAGCAATAAGTAATGCTACTATGAATCTCATCTTAGCCCGGGTGCGACCCTCGGAGGCTAAGAGGAGTTCAAAGATTCCTACTAGCATCAAAGTGGGTGCTTAGTTATCTACTCTTATCTCGCTCCCCTTCAGTCACTCTGGGTTAGAGGTTCTTTGGCCGAAGTCGGACCAGCCCCTTTATTCATTCTTTGCTTTGAGTCTTTGCATAGAGGGAAAGCATAGTGAAAAGGTAGGGAGAGTATGGTGTTGTGTCTAAGAGGCAATAAGGCTGAACTTTCTTTCCCGACCTCGAGATTTTCTAACTTCTCATAGATAGCGGTGCTCTTTCTAGGTTTCCCCGCTGAACTAGAGACAGGACCGGTCGAGGTAACACGAGATCCCCCTATACGAAAGACTGGGCCCCCAGTTCTAGGTACCTTTCATACTAGGATGAGGAGACCATGGACGAACCATTCTCACACGGATGAGGGGACCATGGACGAACTATTCTCACACGTGCAAGGTAAGGTGAGGGCTTCGGCACTGCATTACCCTTCCTCTCGGACGGTAGAGCGATATCAAAGACATGATTAACGGGTACTTCAACAAGTACGGTGCTACCTTTGAGTTACAAGGCTTGGAGAAGCTCTTGCTCGATCATCTGTCTCAACAAGGGCTATATCCCCCCCCATATAGAATATGGAATTCTATAAAATATATTACGACATTTTATATTGATTGACGACTATTTCATTCTTCTTTTCTTTTATAATATTTCATTAATATATTTTCAATACTAATTTCAAATTGATTTAATTAATTTCCAATTGAAGAAAGAGATTTGATTAAGTCAGACTACTGACGGGTGAAAATAGCGGAATACGTCACATCGGTCATTCTAGCCTTGCTTGGAAATCTCGTATAAGAGGGGGTTGGAAAGTAGTCCCCTCGGGGGTCTTGGAAGGTGACACCAGAACCTTTTGGGGGCTTGTGGTTTTTTATATGAGGAGGCAATGGTGGACTGACACTAGGGCCCGCCGAAGGGAAATGGCTCTCCTGTTATGTCATTTCTCACTTTTTTTCCTATCAGTGCTCTCAGGGGGTTGGATAGGTTACCTATCTCTTTTCGGTATGCCGCTCCGCGAGCAGAGCGAGAGAACGAAGTGGGCTGTGGTGATGTTGGAATTTTCACCTATTTGTATCTATTTAGTGATTAGTTTGCTAGTTTCTTTGATCCCACTCGGTCTTCCTTTTCTATTTTTTTCAAATAGTTCGACCTATCCAGAAAAATGGTCGGCCTACGAATGTGGTTTCGATCCCTTCGGTGATGCCAGAAGTCGTGTCGATATACGATTTTATCTGGTTTCCATTTTCTTTTTGAACAAGCTTTTTCTTCTTTTAGCAATACGAAGCAATATGTTGTCTGATTAGACCACGAATTACAAATGTCTGGAAAAGTGCTATTGCTATTTCTTGAGGTAATCCGCATTGGTGTAATGAAAGGGAAGGTCCCACGACAATGACGGAGCGCCCTTAGTTTGCAGGCTAGTACGGTGGATTTCTCAAGTAGCCCTTTCTCGGGGCTAAATAAATCGTCTAGGCACATCCACTACGAACCTATATCACACGCATGACCAAATCACGACCTCTCGACGAGACCCTGGGATGTACTTTGCAACTAGCGGAAACGAAAAGGCTGAGATCTCAGGCTATTGGTGGACCTCTCTTCAGGGTGGGACCGAATGAGGAAGACTCGTCCGTGAATTTCCAGATAAACCGAAAAGACTATATAGCTAGCTGGTTTAGTTAGTCTGAATTCTTTATAGATAGCTTTGTTGAAATCAGTCTGAAGGTACTTAGTTCTTTGATTTTCCACTCCCCCCCGCCAAACCTTTCAAGATGAATCAAGATGAATGGGATGGTTAAGGAGGTGGAGAACATGAGGGGGAAGCTGATGGAGGTGGTAGTTGGTCGGAATAGGGATTGCAAGTTACGGAATAGTGGCCAAATCTCTAGAGCTCCGGCAAACTTTAATCTACTAACCTAGGCTAAGAATGATAGAAAAAGCATGAAATAAATATGGAATTGAAATGCTTGAAAGAAATGCAAGAGGAAAATACCTAACCTAGAACTTGATAGACCTTTAAGAGGTCTGGGGATGTCGTCATCGGAGTGAAGCTCCGAGTTTCGGGGAACAGTGTCGATGGACTCCTTTTCCCTGGCGCAAAACAGTTGGGACCTCCCTGTCACGAAGTTCACTCAAGCCTTAAGGTTCTTTGTGGTTGCGGGCCACCAATAGTGCATCAAAATTAAAAAGGATGGGAGGAGGAATTATTTATACACTAACGAGAAGATTGGGCTTGCGATTGAGATTGTGCCCAAATCGATGAGTATTGGTCAGATCTTAAGCTTGGGTGTGAATTAAGGATATCTAATCAATAAATTTGGTTCAAAATGTGAGATTAAATGATGAGTGAATCTAGCATGAAAAAAGGATGAATATGTGGAGTTGATGGTTCTGACATACGTAGGCTCCAGGAGGGGCAGTTGACCCGAGGTCAACGGAAGATCAGACCTCATTGGTCTACGCCAGATCAGATGAGGACAAAATAGAAAATTGAAAAATATTTATTAATTCAGTAATAAATGATAAATAATTTTATTGATTAAAACTTAAAATATAAAAATTATTTGTAATTTAATAAACTATTTTTTGTGATTTTTATTTATTTTTACAACCTTATTTGAACGATTTTAATTTTTACAAGTATACTTATAGGGATATTTACCTATTTTATTTTTATTTTGTATTTTTATTACTTAGTGTTATATTTACATATTTTATATATTTATAGTATAATTAAATACATATTAGCATATTTTATTTTATTTTCTACTTGTATTTACATGTGTATATATATGTATAGTATACCTATATAGATTATTGTATTATTTATTTTAATGTCGATTTAATTATTTTATTTTATATTTATATTTTAATATGTTTTAAATAATATTTAGAATTATTTAAAAATATGATAAGAATAAAAATATGAAGAATAAAATATGTGACAGATACATAGTACAATGAGACCCTAGAAAGCTGCCTTTTGCGTCTTAACTCCAATTTTAATGAAACTATCTTTATTAGATAGGTAATTTAATTTTAAATACAATGGAAGTGAGTTTGATGAATTTTGAGTTCATATGAAGAAGATATTGATATATAAATTTCTGTTTACGGCTTTTTCATCTGTGTCCCGGTTGTTTTTATGTTCAATCAATTTTATAATTTTCTATGTATTTTTATCTACAAGTTTCATGTTAAACAAATATTTGTTTGAGGTGTATAAATTGAAGAATAAAATATAGAAAAAATATTCATTTTGAAGAATAAAAATTATGGGCTTTATATACAATGTTTGACCTTTATCTCCCCCTACTTTATTTCTTGTCGACCAATTCTATATTGACTTGGTCTCGTGGTATAGGATAAGTCAGTATTTACAATACTTTCTTTATTTTTCTTTTATTTTCTTTTCATTATTCTTTTATTTTGGATTTAAATACAAGTATCTGTGTACTATTTACATACAATAGTTAATGTATTAATTTGTACAAGTTAAATGTATTTACATGTATTTACTAGAGATTTAAAGATAAAATAAGGCAATAAAGGTGAATGAATGGGTATTCATCACATGCAAGATCAAAGCACATTGATGTAACCTATCATTGGATATGAAATGCTCTCGAAGAGAAGCAATTGTTTCTTGACAAGATCCACACTGATGACAATAGAGCTGACATGATGATGAAACCATTGCCATTTGGGAAGTTTGAAGTTTGCTACTCCCTTGGTGGTTTGGAGTAGAAATCCTCACATTAAGAAGGGTAGCATATGATATCTTCATGAGTCGAAGAAGGAGATTTGTTGGTAGCAGGTGGCATCCACAATGAGCACCTACTATGGAATCCATCCCATGTTTATTGATGTACAATACATGGCCTTATTCATAGTAGGTGGAGTTGAACAGAATACGATGTCATGGTAGGTGGGGTTGAACAGAAGCTGGTGCTATAGATGATCGAGCAGGTAGTAGTAGAAACCACAGCACGTGGATCTCTCGAAGCGCAGCAGGTGACATGCTATGGTGTTCAATCCATAACAGGCAAGTCTACGAGTGCATAGTAGGTGACCTCATATGGCTTTCGCGCCATAGCAGGTGGCGGACTGCATGTGCAAAAATGATTTCTACCGCTTCTTATGGGTCCCACTTGATTTGGGGACCACTGCAACCTATTTTTGTGCTCTTCATAGAACAGAACTAAACATTCGAAGGAAGAATGCAACAGAGCGAAAATCTAGGGATCCATTTCTTGTGCCCTAACTCCACTCCCACATCCGTGCAAGGTCGTAAAGAAGCTCTTCGGTCCCTTTCCTCTTTTGCTTTGGTGGTTTGCAGCTCGTGCAAGGTGCAACAGCAAGATCTCTTTTGGAGAAGAGCTACGGATTTGGTTCTCCTTCTTGGTATCCTTCTCCATCTTTTATCTTGTTGGGTGTGTTCATTTTGATTGATAAACCAACATAAACTTCTTGACTTTTGTAGCCTTTGTGGAGAACAACTATATTACCGTTATAGTGGAGTGATTTTTGATCATGTCAATCCCGTGGTTTTCTCCCCCACCATTTTTTGGTGTTTCCACGATAAAATCTCTGTGTGCGATGTGGTTGTTTGTTGTTTGCGATTTTCTTGCTCATTTGCTTGTGAAGGTTTTTCATCTTTGTTATTTCGTCCGAGGTCTTAGTTCCACGCTTTCACAACATAGTGGGATGACACATTTTTTTCCTAACCGGAGAGCAAAGTGGTTGGTCGTGAATTGTTATGCGTAAGAGTGGAGTTTATTCATGTTGTTGTTTTAGATGAGGAGTCGAGATTGATTTAATCGAGATTGAGATTAACGTAGATCTTTGATTTCTATTGATTTTGTGTATCTTATTATGCTTGCAATTCAATATATCTTATTGCCTTTGCTGAAAACATGGGAGAAAATAACTCCTTGGTAGATTCTTTGTAAAAAAAACATATCTTAACGGTGAAAACATTAGGAATGATCTTATATTATTTTGACGGGTGGCCTCCGTTGGAAAAATTAAATTTCCTATTAGGGGGGACCGATTAGAAAAGATTTAGCTTTCTAAGCGATCCACTTGACATGTTAGGAAATATCTATATCCGAAAATGGGGAAGACTCCTTCTCCAAAGGGCCTTCACCGCTTGTGGAAGGTTATGTCTTAATAGTTACTTCACATTTTAGGAAAAATTCTTAAGGGTGTGTTTGGATAGTGGGTTTAGGTGGATTAAACTGGTTGCAGGTAATTCATTTTTGAGTTTTGTTGTTTGGATAGAGGGTTAAACTGTGGGTGGGTTAGAAGTGAGTTTATTGTGATATGATTGTATTGAAGTTTGAAAAAGTGAGTAGTTATTGTGATGTGATTGTACTGGAGTTTGAAAAAGTGAGTAGAAGTGGAGTAGTTTATAATTTTTAGATGATATAATGGTATAATATATTATTTTTTGATGGAATAGATGGAATAAAATTAATTTATTTAATATTTTAAAAAAGAAAAAATATGGGACCCACTTGGAAAGAGAAATAATGGGGTCCCCTACCTGAACGGCACCTAATAGATTAGGCAAACCCAATCAATAATAATAATAATTTTCCTAAGAAATCGATAAGTCCACCAGAAAAAACTTTCTGCAACATCCCCATGGTTGACACAATGATGATAAGTGAAAGGTATTCCCTTAGGGATCTTTCTATAGAGGAATGAGAGAAAAAGATAAAAAAGAGTTAAAAGATCGTTTGTATTCGGTTCATTGGAGATGATAAGGAAGATTAAGAAAAGATAAGTGATAGTTATTTGTTATTCTCAGAAGGAGAGAATAAGAAGAAATAAGTTGATTATGTTAGATAAAATTGTTAGATAATTAATTATTTACTTTTTTTACGAGAGAAGCTGATGATGGGTGGGTAGTGCCGGAGACATTATGTTGTATCTTGATTTCAGAACCAAACCTGACGATACGTGAAGATATAAGAAATTAAGAAAAATAAAAAAAATATCTGTATTGTTATTCCTTAAGGGGGTGTTTGGATAGTGGGTTTAGGTGGGTTAAACTGGTTGCAGGTAACCCATTTTTGGGTTTTGGTGTTTGGATAGAGGGTTAAACTGGGGGTGGGTTAGAAATGGGTTTATTATGATATGATTGTATTGGAGTTTGAAAAAGTGAGTAGTTATTGTGATGTGATTGTATTGGAGTTTGAAAAAGTGAGTAGAAGTGGAGTAGTTTATATTTTTTAGATGAGATGATGGTATAATATATTATTTTTTGATAGGATCGATGATGTAAAATTTATTTTTTTAATTTTTTAAAAAGGGAATAAAGTGGGGCCCACGAGAAGGGAGAAAACATGGGTTTGGATAGTTAACCCACCCCGGGGGTGGGTTAACCTTATAGCCAAACACACCCTAAGGGTGTGTTTGGTTGGCGGGTTAAGGCGGGTTAAACTGGTAGAGGGTAACCCGTTTTTGGATTTTGGTGTTTGGATAAAGGGTTAAACTGGGGGTGGGTTAGAAGTGGGTTTGGGGTGATATGATTGTATTGAAGTTTGAAAAAGTGAGTAGTTATTGTGATGTGATTGTATTGAAGTTTGAAAAAGTTAGTAGAAGTGGAGTAGTTTGTATTTTATATATGATATGATGGTATAATATATTATTTTTTGATAGGATTGATGATGTAAAATTTATTTATTTAATTTTTTAAAAAAGGAATAAAGTGGAGCCCACATGAGAGAGAGGGAGGGTGGGTTAAGGGGGGTAAACTCCCCTAACCCACCGGTAACGCTACCTAAGAGGAACATGTCCTAACGTTAAAAATCCGTTGGAAATATGATATATATTGTAGTGGATGAAACACGTGTGAACCGCAGACGTCTTAGACAACATGCACGAAACTTTAAGCGTGTGTTCGGATATCAGTTTAACCCACCCCCGGGGTGGGTTAACTATCCAAACCCATGTTTTCTCCCTCCTCGTGGGCCCCACTTTATTCCCTTTTTAAAAAATTAAAAAAATAAATTTTACATCATCAATCCTATCAAAAAATAATATATTATACCATCATCTCATCTAAAAAATATAAACTACTCCACTTCTACTCACTTTTTCAAACTCCAATACAATCACATCACAATAACTACTCACTTTTTCAAACTCCAATACAATCATATCATAATAAACCCACTTCTAACACACCCCCAGTTTAACCCTCTATCCAAACACCAACACCCAAAAATGGGTTACC
This sequence comes from Ottelia alismoides, assembly GCA_037367405.1. Lineage (NCBI taxonomy): Eukaryota > Viridiplantae > Streptophyta > Magnoliopsida > Alismatales > Hydrocharitaceae > Ottelia > Ottelia alismoides. Next base: position 112,256 of record JAZKJV010011294.1, on the reverse strand, counting down.
TGCAACCAGTTTAACCCACCTAAACCCACTATCCAAACACCCCCTAAGAATTATATATGGGATTTACGTACGATAGCTAGTAATTTTTTGAACTTTAAATTAAAAATCAAATACTCCTATTTTTTTTCGCTGGGAAGAGGTAAATGTCCTGCTACAGTCCTTGAATAGGTATCTGTGGACCCTTGCTCGCTTTCCATTATTGCGTAACACAACTTCTTTGAAATCTCGTCCGCAACGACGAATAGGTTTTACCTCCCCTATTGCAGAAAAGTTTTTCCAAGTCAAGACATGATTCGACAAAATCAACGATATTACGGAAAATTTTTCAATTTTATATTATAAAAAATAATATATGAAAATATTTAGAATTGAGAATCGAAGATTCTAATTTCCAAATATTTTTATATATTACTTTTTATAATATAAAATTGAAAAAAAAATTCAGAATAATATTATATATTATTTTTATGTATGATCGACAAACAATTCGTCGATCGACGAACCGTTCACCGAATCATGCTCTGACTGGTAAAAACTTTCATCCGATACCCTGATCGAGAATTACCGATAGGGTTATGCCCTATCCTGGAAAAATCTCTCCCACTAGAACCCTTCTAATGGTCTGGTGGTAGAAGCAGTGGCTCCCACTTTAAAGAACCAGGGTTCGAATCCTATAGATAAAAAAAATTGAAAAAAAACTCTCCCACTACATTCCCTCCGCTTGCTTTTTTTTACAAACATGTAAACGAGCAGCTCTTTGCAAAAAATGGCGTTTTTTTAATATTTTTTTTAATAAGAGGATTCCACACTGTTCGAAGTTCAAACACGTCCTGAAGAAAGGTTCAGGAGCTCTTTCATAATTCTGAAAGGATTTCTCCATCTAACTAACGATTTGACATTAGATCTTAACAGACTAATGTTGGATTTAGAAGTTACTTACCGCTAGCAAAATTGCTGTGACATAATTACCATAAGGTGGAAATTAGCCCAAACAAAAAGAAGCGTATATACATATATTCAGAAGTGGATAGGGAAGAAGAAGAGAAGAATATATGTGGCGAAGTCAACAGGGAGCGAAACGGTCCATGAGCATGCACACGGTGGCCTCCGAGAGCGTGGAGGTCCTCCGGCACCGCCTCTGCTCCATCTCCGACCTCCTCTTCCTGTTCTTCTCCTCGCCTTCCTCCTCCCTCCTCTCCTCCTTCCTCTTCTCCGTCGCCACTGCTGATGCTGACCACGGGCTCCTCTGCCCGATCTTCGCCAACTCGCTCATCCATATATCCACCAACGCCGACATGCTGCTGATCTCTCTTCTCTTTCTAGATTTCAAACTCTCTCTCTCTCTCTCAGAATGGAACTGTGAATGTGGGGGATGACACTCTTCTGGCGGGGGTGGTCTACTTATAGGAACTGGAGAAAACAAAGAGAGGGGATTTGTAATTCTATCCTTGGATTATAATCATGAGGGCCGCCTTGCAAATCGGGACACCAATCAAAGAGCTCCTATACTTTGTGGGCGACCACAGAAACTCAAAAGGGATCAGGACGCGAAAACCGAATATGCTCTTTTCTTTGATATTTATGCTATTTGTTTATTTATTTATTCTTTGTCTTTTATTTAGTGAAATCCCGCAACGTCTTAGTCTATGGTCGACACGTGGCTGGGGTCGGCGTTTGCCCAACAGCACATGGTTTCCGGGAGAACGGACGGCTGGATGAAGCGGATTGGGATGTTTGGATGGTCGGGATGACTTGGTGATAAGAACGTCGGGGTCGGCATCGTACCTACTGCTATTAATGTAGAGTCACATACCTGTTTTACACTTCCCAGGAAAATGAAAAAAAATCACTCGGAGAAAAAAAAATCACCGGGACAATTTGAAAGTTTTACAAAGAACCCGTTCGTTTAACGGGTTTCGACCCATGTACTCCTATCTAAAAAATAAAAAATAAATATAGAAAATGTTATAAATGAGCTGTTATTATCATACAGCTCCCATCATTTGAAGTCCGTAGGTCAATATTGGGTGCTTCTTTCATTATCGCTTTATGGGGAACGAAAGAGTTTGGAAATAGTAGCGAAAACCCTAGTGATCTTTTCTACGTAAATTTCGCTTTCGCTCGAGGAAAAATATATTCTATTTGTCGATTTTAATAAGCACGTCGCACATTATCTATTTACGTGAAAATGAGCACTCTTACTTGCGAATAGTAAGAACCGCTTTCAGCAAATATATATTTAATAGGATAAATTACAATTTAGGTCCCATCTATGAGTCTGATCTCATAATGGGGTCTCGATCTTTAAATTGTAACGATTCGTGTCTCAGGGTCATTTAGGAAATGGAAATTTTGGGGTTCATGACGAATATGCCTTTGTTGGGAAGGGATTGGGGTTGGGCTACAACTTTTAAACAAGGATATATTCATCGTCAACCTCAAAAAGTTCATTACGTTAACGGTCCTGGGACCCGAATCGTTACAATTTAAAGATGGAGATCCATTCTGGGATCGGACCCATAGATAGGGACCCAAATTGTAATTTATCCTATTTAATATTTATAGTTCAAAACTATCATAATGGAATTTTTACAATTGTATCCTCTGACTTGTGGCAATAACACCTTTTTCTCTGTATTTTTTTGTAATGCATCAAAATTAAATTGACAAAACAAATAATTTAAATATTCTTACTATATCTTTTGATGATGAAGATATAATAACGAATATTATTAATTATCATATTATCTTTTATTCATGTATTTAGCAACGTACTTGATATTCGTTCCAAATTATCTTTTTTTTGTAATAGCAATGAATATCTTATTCATTGCAAAAGGTTCATGTAACGACAGTTTGTCCGTTGACTTACTTGTTAAAAAATATATTAATAGTTTAAAGATATAACAGCAACTAACGAAAATCAATGAATATATATATATAATATGATTCGTTGCTAGGAATCATATTCGTTGCGAATTAAAAAAGTAAGTAATGAGTAATATTCTTATTATATATTCCGTCCCTACAACATGAACATATTCTGGCAATGAAGTTTTTTTTGAATAAGTTGAATATAAATTTAATTAGCTTAAAATATGGGTATAGGTACTTTCATCTAAGATGATATTATTAATCAACTAATAAAAAATATTATAACAAAAATAAATATGACATTATACAAATATTTCAAAAAAAGTTTTAGTGGCAACATTTAGCATCCGATTCTATAGTTTTGCTAACAAAAACTTGTGATGGTTTAAGTGTTGGACATGCGAGCCCATGGCGAGCCATTATGTAATAAATGTTATTATAAATATCATTCCCTAATCTGAAATGAAGAATACATAATTTGTATAATAGGTCCCTTAGTACAATTAGGGTTATGTACCATGGCTATCTTAATGATCATACAGCTGTTGATTCAATTATTGAATCATAGAGGCTAGTGCTTAGATGAATATCTAATGAGTTCGATTGAGGACTCATCAAGCACCATCAAATGATTATTAAGAGATGATCTCCAGCCTGAGTAGGAGATGGCAATCCTTTTCTCAATTAGGTTGATATATGACCGACCTCTTGATGCAGGTCCTCTGCATAGGAATAGAGATTCGGAGGTGTCATATTAGTTAGGTCAAAGAGTTGACTTAACGAGATCGAGATAACCAAAGTCCTATATCGTATGTTGTCATGATATAGGCACGCATCCTCTGACCGGAGACAGATGTGTTACTATATATCTGAGTATGTACATTTGACAGACCAATAGGTTGATGACCTAACCTAGGTCTATACACCGGCGCGCTGGTGTGCATATAAGGGCATATGAGTAATACGATCTCTCAAAGGGATCATACAGGTTCATTACTGAACCGGAAGACATGAGCTCACTCATGAGATGTTGGGAAGATCAAATTCCGTGCACGGTCGTTTCGCTTTGTAAGCTTGACTGAATTTGTAGGTTTGATATATGCTTTTGGAAAGTATATGATCAAGACCTAGGTATGATATATACTTTTGGAAAGTATATGATCAATACCGACTCCCAATGATCGAATGAGAAACTTAATGATAAATCCCTAAAGTAGACAGTGTAGAATTGATCTTATACTTCGGGATTATTCTAGGTCTTCCAGTATGCAGGATGTACAGGTATTGGGTATACCTGAGGTTGATGAGATCACAAACGGTTGTATAACCAAGACGCTTCCATTCCTAGGGAGTGATGAAACGGGTCTAGATTTTAATGACTCCTCTCAGTAGAGAAGTAATCTGATCTTAGTCCAAATGTTGAACATTGATCTGAATATGATTCAGATTCAATGAGAAGATTAGATTTGCGATCTTAATTTAATCAAGCATCTATGGAAGCCTGAGATCTGGATTTGAGATGTGATCTCAATATCCAAGTCACTATACGTGGAACAATGCAATCGCCATGTCCTTATCTTCAAGTATTCGCGAAGAAAGCGCATTATCCTTGAAAGAGTTCATGGATAATTCTATCGTTGATATATGTATCCAAGCATTGAGAAAAAGGATAAATAATTGTGATTTAATTATCATGATAATATGAATTTGATTCATATTATAAGGAGAATTATCTAAGAGAATTAAATGTGATTTGATTATCAAAGATGTGAATAATGTGAATGTGATTCATATTATTTGGGAACATGAGAATAGAGAACCAAGATGATTAAATATGATTTAATTATCATGGATATAAATAATATGGATAGTACTATCCATATTAATTATATATATTATAAATGTGATTTATAATATATAAGAGAGAGCTATTTATAATTTACATTTGTTAATTAAATGTTAATGTGAATTGGATTCACATTGAACACTAAATTGAAAATGTAATTTATATTTTATTTTGGGTTGTGAATGTGATTCACAAATTTCTAATGGCAAGATTGTAATGTTCACAAAATAGATTGGATTTATTTTTGTGAAATAATTTGCAATAAAAGTTGTTGCAAATATTAGAGAGAATCATGAGATAATGAAATCTCATGTAATAGGAGAGAGGCATCCACCTTCCATATAGGAAGAGTGGACAGCCACAATTCCCATAAGGAATGTGGTGGTCGTCCACCCTCCTTATGGAAAGGAGGCCTGCCTCCTTCCTATTTCTCTAATGGAGATTGATTTGATATAAATCAAATTATATTCAATATATATTTGGTTATATTAAATTAATTGTTGTTGATTTTTACCAACACAAATCTTGACCATTGAAAGAAACACAATCAATGAGAGCCATTGGATTTGTGTTGTCTATGGATTGAGATACATGGATCCCAAAATATTATAAAAGGAGAGGCATCCCTTTGCCCTTCTTTACACCAAGAGAACATAAGTCTCTCTCTCTCTTTCTCTCTACACGCCTACTCTCTCTCCCTCTCATGGCCGTCCACCATGGATGTCCTATATAGATTCTCCATCGCCGCATATCGTCGTTATGCTGCCTGATCGTCTGCTCGTGGATCTCCGTCCCCTTCGGTGTGCCTCGTTCGTGAAGAAGATGTCAGATCTTGTGTGTCGAGATCAGGAGATCCGCCGCTTGGATCATCAACATGGATTGCGAGAAGCACGCGATTCATCCCCACGCTCGCAAGCGTCTCCTCCTTCGGATCGGACTTGAGACAAGAGGTCTCTTCGTTTAAAGACTCGATCGCAACCACGCTTCAAGAGGTAATCCTATTACTTGTTTGTGGTTTAGACGAAACGATCCGAGAAGTGTTCTTGGATCATGTGGTTTCACCGCATGAAAATTTTTTAAATTCCGCTGCGTCGAGCAACTAGTGCGACTAGTCGCTCCTTGTCGTATTTGATACGACACTCACGCTTCCGTGATGCACTTGAGGATCTAACCAATCCTTCAAGTGGTATCAGAGCTTTAGGTCGAAGGTTTTGGATACGATCCATAAAACCGAAGGCGACTTGGGTTCGTTAGGGTTGCGAAAGTTTTATCGCATTCCATTTTCGCATCTCTGTTTAGTGTGAATTTTCGGCCCTGTTTAAATTGTTTAAACACGAAAATAACACTTGAATTTTGTTCCCCATTAAATAAGGAAACCATAGGATCTGAGTTTCCGTAATTTGGATTACGTTTGCTCTAGATATGGTCATTTTAATGAACATGTATTCACTGTTACGGGAACTGCGAATCTTAATGTAATTAAAGAGTTAATTACTGTTTAGAAATACCTTAAAATGCATGCAAATCATATAGGTTCTGTTGTAAATCAAATTAGTAAACTTTGGAAACTTACTTTACTTAATTTAGATTTAAATTGATTGAGATATGCTAATTTTAGTAAGTAGGGGTCACTGCTGAAATTACTTTCCTAATTAAGAACCATGTGATTATCAATTAGTGAAATTAATTGTTAATTTCATGAAATAATTATGAAAAATATTTGAAAAATATTTAATTATGATTATTTCCTTAATTGATTTGGCCTCAACCAATAAATTGATTAGATTTGATCTAGATCAAAATTGGAAACTTAATCAACAAACTCTTTGCTTGAATAGGATTGGAATTTGTCTAGCAAATTTCCTTATAATAAAAAATGTTTTGATTATTACTATATGGTATAATTTCGGTTGAAGAACCGATGATCATCTCAAGTACAAAGTGATTGACTCGGCATTATTTTTTCCCGAGGCGGATATGGCGTCTAGTCGGGGATCGCTGGGATAGCGGGTTGCAACGTATGCGGTCCGTCCCACTCCCGCCGGTACTGGCCATGAAAGCGGGTAGGAAATGAATGATGCCTGAGAGATTATGATGTATTTTTATAATTATTAAAATTTAAATTAATACGTATTTTGAGATAATACCATATATTCAAGTAAAATCAAGTTTGTTGATTGAATTGGATTGAAAATTAATTTAATATTATTAAGTTAATTATATCCAATTAAAAACACTCTATTACGAATAGAGTTGTTATTTCCCTTAGAAGAACCAATTATGTGAATATGATTCATGATAATTAATTGAAATTTGAATATGAGGTGGAGGATCACATAAGTGACATCTATGGTCTCCCATCAAGGCAAAGGGTTCCGTCGTCAGATATTGTATGTAGGAGACGCCTGTCCGAAATGACAGCTCTTGCATACGATCCATTTGGATCGGGCTCATCGCTTCTCGAAACAGTAAGGACGTATGCGTAGTGACCCCAATATCAGATCCTCATATTATTGGGACGATATTGGATTGTGCATAGCGAGTTGTATTCCTGTTGACGGTTGGTTCAATTAATGACGGTTCAACATCACCTTAGGGGTAGTGGGCTCAGGTGTTAAAGATCGAATTGGGAGATGCAAGTTGGACTTACAAGGCGGAATGTGTTCCCGCTTCTTTTTATCTAAGTTACAGGTTCTCATATTATTAGGATGTAACAAAGATAAGGAAGGAGATCTCAGATCTTGCTTGAGATATAATGGTAAGTATATCTCTTACATTGAAAGTGATTAAGGGAATGAACTTTCATTGTTGGCATGGCAAGACAACTTTGATATAAAATTCCTAAATCAAAGTAAATTATATATTTATATATGTTTATGTAAATTTCTTATTTCAGATAATACTACTTTAATCACACTCAATGTTATACTCAATAATAACCAGTAGAATATCATGGATTGGACCTATGATCCAGATATTGTACTTGCAATTGGACACATAATCTATGTGGTAGCAATGTGCAAGTTTCCTCATAATAATGAGGAATGATGATTAAATAAGACAATAGGACTAAAACCCTAGGGTTTGTATGTCTTTAAAGTATTGATCTCATCGAATGTACTTTTGAAGTGATATGTCGATAATGATCGTAATTATCAAATAATCCTTATAAAATCTAAGAAGATGTTCTGGCATACATATGTGCTCTCGACATATAATCATGAATGACATGGTTCTCTGCATTATGCAGAATGGTGGCTCTATAGGAGATGATGTATTCAAATTGTTTGAGTACCTACCTGAACCTAAGTTTTAAGAGTTTAAATGTATATAGATACGATGAGTGTCATCATTCTACTATCTATACTCTAGTCATTCATGAAGCTTCATAATATTCATATTGTATGAATTGAATGAAGCATGTATAAATGTTGAAATACCCTTATATTGAAATTTTTGATTTCAACATAAGAGATCCTTTGTCTTGAGCAATGGTTGCTTATAGATAAAGGGAGCACAGTGGAAGCATGGGTTGGACCCAAATAAGAAGTATAGTCAAAGAGTTGACTATACTTCTGTGACTTCCATATGGCATCCAAAGAGTTGGATGAATGCCAATACTGCAATATGTTGATGTGTTGATAGTATGACTGTCAAATCTATCTAGAATCTTTAGAGAAGGAATCGGATAGTACATCAGAATAATCTACATATAATCATTGAAATTGACTTACTTATTTAATAAGATAAAGCCTAATAATTGTATCTCAATCTTCTAATGACACTTGCAATTGATTGCATCTGTATTAGAATATTAGAAATTTGATCTTAAAGTTTAATGGTCATCCATGTTGGAAGTGATGCAATTGTTGCAACAATTTCCATTGGATCAATAGACTTCATATTTTCAGTGGGAGCCCTTAGTCTTAGAGAATGTCTCTGTGACCTGGATATTAGAATACACTCATAGTTTATTTCTAAATGTTGGAAATAAATATGAATTCTGGAATAAACCTATCATAGAGAGTTATGATGGATATATTTCAGATAGTAGTCTAACATCTAGTGGACTCCGCTAAATTAGAAAATTAATGAATAGTTCATTAAGATTTCTAATACTGAAAATTAAATCTTTAAAGATCAGTAGAAGGATAAAGATCATTTGACAATGATCTGGCATCATGTTTTGGACATATGTTTGTTGATGAGATCAATGGACAAGTACGAGATGAAACTTGAGAATGTCTAAAATTTCAAAACTTGCATACCTATGAATATTGTATTCAAAGTAAAAATGTCCACTACACCCTTCCTTGGAATGGTGTAAGATGTTAAGGTATTCAAGATCTCATACATATTGATGTATGTGAATCATCTATATCAGAATAAACATTATGGATATGTGATATCTGTTATTTGTGATATGAGATTTCTTCTCTTCATTTAGAAAACTTTGAAATGTTCAAAGATTTCACAATTTTGGTTTAGAACCAAAGTTTGAATGAAGATGAAATGAATTTGATCTAACCAAGGTAGCCTGTACCTATTAGATGAATTCAAGGAATACCTCATGGAGATGCGGATATCATTCCTATCTCAATCCTCCTAATAAACCTAAACTCAATAAGAGTTGTAGGGAGATACAATTGGATCATGTGTGATATGATATAATCAATGATGAATAAAGCATAATTATCTATTAGTTTTCAAGGTATATATGTAGTAGAGACTACAATATATATCCTTAATAAGGTTCCATGCAAGAAATCTGGAATCTAGCACCAGAGAGTGCTACTTCATTAGGAAAATGAAGGATGGTATTGGATACCTACTTTATGACCTTGAGATTCTTAAAGGATCTCATCTCTGAGAATGTGATTCTTAGAGGATGACTCTCTTAAGAATCAAGATGGAAATGAAGTGAAGGAACTCATTTAATCTTAAAAAGATAATGAGGCTCCTGAAATCAGAAACTAAAGGAATAATTAAAGATGAAACACTAATACATCTTCAAATGAGTTTGATGATATATTCCATGTGTCAGTTAAGTCTGAAAATGATTGGACTTCATATGATGAAGTCCTGAGGATCATGACATGGAAAGATGGATGTTAGCAATAAAAGTCTAATGTAGACTTCATATACAAGTGTTGTATATGGACCCTCAAGGATCCACCTATAAGGGTTAGACCCATTAAGGAGTAAATGGATCTTCAGAAGAAAGAGGAAACCTGATGAGAAGGTAGAGACCTTCAAAGCACGGTTCGTAGCCATGAGCTACACACCGAAGAGAAGACATCGCTTGCGATGAGACTTGCTCTCCAGTGACCTTGCTTTAACCAATCAGAATATTGATAACTATAGCTACACAACTTGACTATGACATCTTCATGATGTGAGTCAAGATTTCATTCCTCTATGAATACCTCTCTGAGGATATTCATATGAAGTAGCTCTAGGGCTTCATGGTTGAGGAAAGCAAGGTGTGCAAGCTAAAGAACTCCATCTTTGGATTCAAATAAGCTTCTTGTAGTTGGAACATAAGATTTGATGAAATTATTATTGTTATGATTTCAGATAAAATCTTGATGAACCATGTGAAGCTTAGTGGGAGTGCCATTATGTTCATCGTGCTAAATGTAGATATTATTCTAATCATTTGAAATGATATAAGGTTAATAATAAGTGTTTTGTAATTTGGTTGTTCCATACCTTGAGATATGATCTCAAGGATACTTCTTAGATCCTAGTTCTGAAATCGTTCAGAAGCAAAGAGAAGAAGGTATTGGGACTGTCACATTAGTAGTACACCTTGGACTTATTCCATTTTTCGGAAAATTCCAAGAAAGGCTTCCTTCCCTTAAGATATGGTAGTGACCTATCTAAAGGGATAGCACCTCAAAGAGTTGAGGATGTGAATGCAAACTGCTTGCCCTTGTGCATCAGTTCCAAGAAGCCGAATGTATGCTAAATGTGTACAAGAGCCAGATGTCTGCCATGCAGTGGGAGTAGTAATCTGTTATTAATCCCACTATGAAATAAAACACTTGATTACAGTAATAACAATATCTTCAAAGATGATGAAACTTAGACATAGTGATCTCAAAGTCTTATCTTCAAAAGTTTAAGACGTTGTAGATAGTGATCTACAAGGGTATTAACTGTTGATACTTTAGGAGATAGAGATCTCTAGGAATAAAGGTATTCTGATAAGGATTATGGACATACTGGTTATAATAATTATCGAGTTGTAGTGTCAAGGACACTACAACAAAATTGAGTATTGGTTGCATAAGATGCAACATTTGCATTGGACGCGAGCACTGTTACTAGGGGAAATGCAAGTGCCGTAAAAGGACTTGGTATAGTCTCTTGGGAATAGAGTGATCGATCAGCTTACCTAGCTATTTTCTAAATAGCCCATGATTGTCATATTAGTATGGGTTTAAATGATTAGCACGTTAATGGCTCTTTGGGCTAGTGGGAGATTGTTGGACATGCGAGCTCACGGCGAGCCATTATGCAATAAATGTTATTGTAAATATCATTCCCTAATCTGAAATGAAGAATACATAATTTGCATAATAGGTCCCTTAGTACAATTAGGGTTATGTACCATGGCTATCTTAATGATCATACAGCTGTTGATTCAATTATTGAATCATAGAGGTTGGTACTTAGATGAATATCGAATGAGTTAGATTGAGGACTCATCAAGCATCATCAAATGATTGTTAAGAGATGATCTCCAGCCTGAATAGGAGATGGCAATCCTTTTCTCAGTTAGGTTGATATCTGACCGACCTCTTGATGCAGGTCCTATGGATAGGAATAGAGATTCGGAGGTGTCAGATTAGTTAGGTCAAAGAGTTGACTTAACGAGATCGAGATAACCAAAGTCCTATATTGTATGCTGTCATGATATAGGCACGCATTCTCTGACCGGAGACAGATGTGTTACAATATATCTGAGTATGTACATTTGGCAGACCAATAGGTTGATAACCTAACCAAGGGCTATACACCGGCGCGTTGGTTTGCATATAAGGGCATATGAGTAGTACGATCTCTCAAAGGGATCATAAAGGTTCATTACTGAACCGGAAGACATGAGCTCACTCATGAGATGTTGGGAAGAACAAATTTCGTGCACGGGCGTCTTGCTTTGGAAGCTTGACTGAATTTGTAGATTTGATATATGCTTTTGTAAAGTATATGATCAAGACCTAGGTATGATATATGCTTTTGGAAAGTATATGATCAATACCGACTCCCAATGATCAAATGATAAACTTAATGATAAATCCCTAAAGTAGACAGTGTAGAATTGATCTTATACTTCGGGATTATTCTAGGTATTCCAGTATGCAGGATGTACAGGTATTGGGAATACCTGAGGGTGATGTAATCATAAACGGTTGTATAACCATGACGCTTCCATTCCTAGGGAGTGATGGAACGGGTCTGGACTCTAGTGACTCCTCTTAGTAGAGAAGTAATCTGATCTTAGTCCAAATGTTGGACATTGATCTGAATGTGATTCAGATTCAATGAGAAGATTCGATTTGCGGTCTTGATTTAATCAAGCATCTATGGGAGGCTCGAGATCTAGATTTGAGATGTGATCTCAATATCCAAGTCACTATATGTGGAATAATACAATCGCCCTATCCTTATCTTCAAGTATTCGCGGAGAAAGCGCATTATCCTTGAAAGAGTTCATGGATAATTCTATCGTTGATATATGTATCCATGCATTGAGAAAAAGGATAAATAATTGTGATTTAATTATCATGATAATATGAATTTGATTCATATTATAAGGAGAGTTATTTAAGATAATTAAATGTGATTTGATTATCAAAGATGTGAATAATGTGAATGTGATTCATATTATTTGGGAACATGAGAATAGAGAACCAAGATGATTAAATGTGATTTAATTATCATAGATATAAATAAGGTGGATAGTACTATCCATATTAATTATATATGTTATAAATGTAATTTATAATATATAAGAGAGAGATATTTGTAATCTACATTTGTTAATTAAATGTTAATGTGAATTAGATTCACATTGAATATTAAATTGAAAAAGTAATTTACATTTTATTTTGGGTTATGAATGTGATTCACAAATTTCTAATGGTAAGATTGCAATGTTCACAAAATAGATTGGATTTATTTTTGTGAAATAATTTGCAATAAAAGTTGTTGCAAATATTAGAGAGAATCATGAGATAATGAAATCACATGTAATAGGAGAGAGGCATCCACCTTCCATATAGGAAGAGTGGACGGTCACAATTCCCATAAGAAATGTGGTGGCCATCCACACTCCTTATGGAAAGGAGGCTTGCCTCCTTCCTATTTCTCTAATGGAGATTGATTTGATATAAATCAAATTATATTCAATATATATATTCGATTTTATTAAATTAATTGTTGTTGGTTTTTACCAACACAAATCTTAACCATTGAAAGAAACACAATCAATTAGAGCCATTGGATTTGTGTTGTACATGGATTGAGATCCATTGATCCCAAAATATTATAAAAGGAGAGGCACCCCTTTGCTCTTCTTTACACCAAGAGAACATAAGTCTCTCTCTCTACACGCCTACTCTCTCTCTCCCTCTCATGGTCGTCCACCATGGATGCCTTATAGAGGTTCTCCATCGTCGCAGCATTGTCGTTATGCTAACGGCGTACCTTTCGCATGATGGGTCAGCGAGGAAATGGGAACAGCGGCTTAAGCCATTAGGTGTAGGCGCTTTCCAGAGGTTTCATCTTTGGGTTCTACCCGATCGTCTGCTCGTAGATCTCTGCCTCCTACGGTGTGCCTCGCTCGTGAAGAAGATGTCGGATCTCGTGTGTCGAGATCAGGAGATCCGCCGCTTGGATCATCAACATGGATTGCGAGAAGCATACGATTCATCCCCGCGCTCGCAAGCGTCTCCTCCGTCGGATCGGACTTGAGACAGGAGGTCTCTTCGTTTAGAGACTCGATCGCAACCACGCTTCAAGAGGTAATCCTATTACTTGTTTGTGGTTTAGACGAAATGATCCAAGAAGTGTTCTTGGATCATGTGGTTTCGTCGCATGAAAATTTTTTAAATTCCGCTGCATTGAGCAACTAGTGCGAGTAGTCGCTCCTCGTCGTATTCGATAAGACGCTCATGCTTCTGTGATGCGATTGAGGATCTAACCATATCCTTCATTAAGCATGATATATAACCCGTTCTATAATATACAATGGCTAAGGAATTATAGCAGTATTCGTTACCACTGCTATGGTAATCTAAAATTTGTTGCATCGAAATCTTAACGAATCTATATTTATAATTTGTCCAACAGTCTCCTCCTGAAATCTTGAGTTGCATCGGTTATCTCTATAGTAAACAATCCACAAAGTCATAATCTTGGGAATGTTTTTGGCATGTAGAACACCATCTTCCTCCTCGAAGAAATGGAAACATGTAACATCTTTGCCTTATACTCGAGTCATTACCGAGAAAAAATAGCATTGATTACTTGTAATGTATGAAACCAAAGAAATCGAAAGAAAGCAACCAAAATACTTCTGCCTAAACCGTTAGATAGTGGATCTCTGCTTGTATGTTCATGGTCAACAATCATGCACATCCGATGTGGTACTATTGAAAGTTTATACAGGATACCTCTCCCTCCTTCTCTTGGCCCAAGAACTGCGACAAGGGATGATGAAGCTTGCGACGGTGATGAAGGGAGGAGGAAGAAAGTGTGAGGATGTTACAAAGAAGTATTAAAAAACTTCTGCAACTTTAATGGATTTTTTTTTAAAAAAAATAGATTCTACAGTGACTAACGACTGTGCTGTACAGTGCAAGACGGGTATTTTACATGGGTCCTGATGTAATTATAACTTACGAAGAGATTATACAGGGATATGTAGTAAAAGTTAACAAAAATCTCAATTGGGCTCAAGATGTCTATCAACATATGGTATTGAATACAACGTAAAAGGGAGAATATATATATCATAAGCACAGTACTTCTTATGTATCTACAATACAAAATAAAAAGAAATATACATAGATACATACATACAGTACATACAATATATACCCAAGTGTTGCAATACGTCTCTCTTCCTTGATCTAGCTCGATCTCATGGACTAAAGCACTCAACCATCATCGTAACGGCCTCCTCGGAGAAGGGTGTCACCGGCGGTCTCGTCTTGATCTTCAGAACATCAGTTAGTACAGGGTGTGCCATCGGCGTGCGAACCGTCGGGCTTGCAGGCTCCGCTGGCGGTGCTAAGTCGTCGGCAGTCCGCGAGCGCATAGCCTTAGGTGGTGCCAAGTCGTCGGCGGTCCGCGAGCGCATAGCCTTGTCCTTGAGCTTGGCCGCCTCGCTAGTCCACATGTCCACTAAACTTGACATGGTCTTTGGTTGTGTTAATTTGTCGGTAGATTATGAGATTGAAGGAGAGGATTGATTGTTACAGAGGATGGATTCTTGGTATGTCTGTATATATAACCCATCCGCACAAGCCATGAAGTGAGATATACAGAGTGGATAAGAACCAAAGGCATCCTGTAGAACTACATACATAGTTGTGGTTTTGGAAGCTAATGCCCCCGGTTTTATCATCTCTTATCTGGTGTTTGCATTATTTTATTGGAGTGGTGTAATACCATCTGGACTATTACATAATTATTACATATTTATGGGCTGGTAGTACTCTGCTTCTATGTAAGCTAATGTCAATTTAGAATTTCCGAGTGACGTTATTTTAAAGAAAAAATAATATAAGAATTAATTATTTGGAACCGGTGTATACAGTTGCAGGTATCTGGGAGCTGTACAAAGCCCATGGGTTTCCACAAGTGGATTGCTTTCCACGAAAGCTTTTTATCTTTATTGGATAGGGCCGACGGCAAACTGCTACGGAGTTGTTGTTGGCAGAGACGGGCCTGCATCGGTCTGGTTAATCGGTTTATGTCGGTTCGGTTCAATTGTTCAAATTTTAATTAATCCATTCGGTTTAACCTATTTTTTTGACTCGGTTTAACCAGGTTCAAACGAAGTTGAACCGCATTTAATTTTTAAATTATTTAAAAAATTTATTGGTAGCATGAGTTGAATCTATGACCTTTTGTTAACAATTTCACACTTCCAACCAACTACACTAACACAACTATTTGTATTTGTTGAGTTTTAAATATAATTAAACTATTATCATGTTATAGAGCATCTAGTCCAAATAATATATATATATATATGATATGTATGACATTTGATGGTATATAAGAAAAATACTTTATGTATAGTGTGAAATATATACATTATCTATGTATTTTATATATATCTCAAGTATATTAAGTGTACATTATATATATTATTTCATTTCGGTTTGATTAGTTGGTTCAACCATTTTTTTTCACCGGTCCGATTTAATCTGATTTTAAATAATGATGACGTCATCATCCAGTTGAATCGGTTTGATTACATGATTCGACCTGATCCAACCATTTCAGCAAGGTTTCCGGTTCGGTGTCCAGTTCGATTTCAAAAACCTTGGTTGTTGCATATACTATCTCTAAAATAAAGTTTAAAAAATCTAACTATCAATCAAACTGATTGGGTATTGATTTTGATTTTATTATCGGACTAATATAAGATCGATTAGTTGGATCAGTATGTAGGATGTACAGATATTGGGAATACATGAGGGTGATGTGATCATAAATGATTGTATAACTATGACGCTTCCATTCCGAGGGAGTGATGAAACAGGTCTAGATTTTAGTGACTCCTCTCATAGAGAAGTAATCTGATCTTAGTCCAAATGTTGGACATTGATCTGAATGTGATTCAGATGTAATGAGAAGATTAGATTTACGGTCTTGATTTAATCAAGCATCTATGGGAGGTCCGCAAGATCTGAATTTGAGATGTGATCTCAATATCCAAGTCACTATACGTGGAATAATACAGTCACCATGTCCTTGTCTCCAAGTATCCGCGGAGAAAGCGCATTATCCTTGAAAGAATTCATGGATAATTCCATTGTTGATATATGTATCCGAGCATTGAGAAAAATGGATAATTAAATGTAATTTAATTATCATGAATAATATGAATTTGATTCATATTATTAGGAGAGTTATCTGAGATAATTAAATGTGATTTAATTATCAAAGATGTGAATAATGTGAATGTGATTCATGTTATTTGGGCACATGAGAAAAGAGATCCAAGATGATTAAATATGATTTAATTATCATGGATATGAATAATGTGGATAGCATTATCCATATTAATCAGATATATTATAAATGTGATTTATAATATATTAAAGAGAGCATATTATGATTTATATTTGTTGATTAATTATTAATGTGAATTGGATTCACATTGAATGATTAATTGAAAATATAATTACAATTTGTGTTGGGTTGTGAATGAGATTCACATAATTTCAATGGCTTGATTGAAGTTTTTCACTAGATAATTGTGAATTATTTTTGTGAAAAATATTTACAACAATTGTTATTGTAAATCTTGGAGATATCATGAGATAATGAGATCTCATGAGATAATGAGATCTCATGAGATGATTGGTAGTCGTCCTCCTTATTTGGGGGATGTGGTTAATCTCCTCATTATCTCTTCTCTAGTCAAAGTAATTTAAATTGGGATTAATTATGTTAATTTATCAATATAAATTAATTCAAAATAAATTTATTGTTGTTGTGTTTTCTACAACAATATCTTAGCCATTGAAAGAAACACAAATCAATCTCAACCATTGATTGTGTGATGTCCATGGATTGGGATCCATGGACTTCCAAAACCCTATATAAGAAGAGGCACCTCTTGCTCTTTGTGAGACACGTTTACAACGTAAACTAATGCTCTCTTCCTCTCTCTCTCTCTCTCTCTGCATGCCAAGGCTCTCTCCCTCTGTCTCTCTTATGGTCGTCCATCATGGAGCCATTGAGAGAGTCTCCATCGCCGCAGCATCGTCGTTATGCTGCCGGAGTACTTGCTCATGGATCTCTGTCTCCTTAGATACATCTCGCTCGTGAAAAAGATGTCGGATCGCGTATGACGAGATCAGGAGATTCGTCGTTGGATCATCAACTTGGATTGTGAGAAGGATGTGTCTCAACAATGCGCTCCCAAGCGTCTCCTCCGTCGGATCGGACTTGAGACGGGAGGTCTCTTCGTTTAGAGAATCGATCGCAACTACACTTCAAGAGGTAACCTTAACACCTATGATGGTTTAGATGAAACGATCTGAGAAAGGTTCTTGGATCATGTGGTTTCATCACATTTAAACATTTTTAATTCCGCTGCCCGGAATAACTAGTGCGACTAGTTGTTCCCGATCGCATTCAATGCGATCCACACGCTTCTGTGATGTGCTTGAGGATCTCATCATATCCTTCAAATGGTATCAGAGCCAGGTTGGAGGTTTTGGATGTGATCCATTAAACTAGGAAGACTTGGGTTCACAAGGATTGTGAAAGTTTTATCGCATTTCAATTTTTGCAGCCCTATTTTGTGATAAAATTTCGACCGTGTTTAAAATGTTTAAACACGAAATTTTAAATAAGATAATGTTCCCCATTAATTAAGAAAATAGTAGGATTTGAGTTTGGATGATTTGGAATCCGATAACTCAAGATATGATCATTTTAATGAATCTATATCCACTGTTTCGGAGATAGTGAATGATGATGTAATTAAGAAGTTAATTAATATTTTAAAATATCTGAAAATACGTGTTAGTCATGTAGGTTCTGTTTTAAATCAAGTTAGCAGACTTTAAAAACTTATTGTGCTTAATTTGGATTTAAAATGAATGAGATATATTAATTTAGTAAGTGAGAGTCACTGCTGAAATTACAATCCTAATCTTGAACCTTGTGATAGTCATTTAAAAAACTTGTGAAATTAATGGTTAATTTTCTAGAATAATTATGGATAATATTTGGGAAATATTTGAATGATAATTGTTCCCTTAAATGACATTGCATCAACCAATAAATGATTAGATTTGATCTAGATCACTAATTGATTACTTGATACACTTTCAACAAACATGTTACTTGAATAGGTTTGGGAATTTGTCTAGCAAATTTCCTTCTAATCAAAATGGTTTTGATTATTACTATATGGTATAATTTCGGTTGAAAAATCAATGAAAATCTCAAATACACAATGATCGATTTGGCACTATCCTTTCCTGAGGTGGATATGGTGTCTAGTCGGGGAGCGTTGGGGTAGCAGGTTACACGGTGTGTGGTTTGTCCCACTCCTGTCGGTACTGGCCATGACAGTGGGTAGGGACTCGATAATGCTGGAGAAATCATGGTGTATTTTCTAATTATTAAAATACGAAATAATACGTACTTGAGATAATACCATATTTCAAGTAACAATTAAAATGTTTGTTGGATATTAATTGGATCATTAATTTAATATGATTAGATTAATTGGAATCCAATTAAAATTAAAACACTCTATTATAAATAGAGTTGTTATTTTCCTTGGAAGAATTAATCATAATGAATATGATACATAATGATTAATTAGAATTTGAATATGAGGTGGAGGATCACATAAGTGACATCCATTGTCTCTCGTCAAGGCGAAGGGTTTCGTTGCCAGATATTGTATGTAGGAGACGCCTGTCCGAAGTGGCAGCTCATGCATACAATCCATTTGGATCGGGCTCTTCGCTTCTTGAAAGAGTAAGGACGTATGCATAGTGACCCCAATATCGGGTCCTCATATTATTGGGGCAATATTGGATTGTGCGTAGCGAGTTGTATTCCTATTGACGGTTAGTTCAATTAATGACGGGTCAACATAACCTTAGGGGTGGTGGGCCCGGGTGTAAAAGACCAAATTGGGAGATACAAGTTGGACTTGCAAGGCGGAATGTATTCCCATTTCTTTTTATCCGAGTTACAGGTTCTCAAATTATTGGGATGTGACAAAGATAAGAAATATATCTATTGATGAGATCAATAGAGTAGTAAGAGATGAACTTTAGAATGTCTAAAATCTCAAATCTTACATACTTTTGAATATTATATTCAAAGTAAAAATGTCCAATGCACCCTTCTCTGGGAATGGTGTTAGATGTCAAGGTATTCAAGATCTCGTACATATTGATGTATGTGGATCATTTATATCATAATGAACATTAATGATATGTGATATCATTTGATGATTATTTGTGATATGAGATGTCTTTCCTTCATGTTAGAAAGCTTTGAAATGTTCAAAGATTTCACAATTTTGGTTTAGAACCAAAGTTTGAATGAAAATGAAAATGAATTCGATCTAACCAAGGTAGCATGTACCTGTTAGATGAATTCAAGGAATACCTTATGGAGAAAGGAATTTTCATTCCTAACTCAATCCTCCTAGTGCACCTAAACTCAATAGAGTTATAGGAAGATACAATAGATCATGTGTGACATGATTTGATCAATGGTTAATCTTAACATAATTATCTCTTAGTTTCCAGGTATATATATGTGGTAGAGACTACATTATAAGGTTCCATGCTAGTAAGCTGGAATCTAGCACCTGAGAGTGCTACTTCATTAGGAAAATAAAGGATGGTATTAGATACCTACTTTAAGACCTTGAGATTCTTAAAAGATCTCATCTTTAAGGATGTGATTCTTAGAGGATGACTCTCTTGAGAATCAAGATGAAAATGAAGTAAAAGGAACTCGTTTAATCTTGAGAAGATAATGAGGCTCCTGAAATCGGAAACTGAAATGATAATTAAAGAAGAAACACTAATACCTCTTCAAATGAGTTTGAGGATGAATTCCATGTGTTAGAGAAATCTAACAATGATTGAACTTCATGTAATGAAGCTTCTGAAGATCATGTCATGGAAAGATAGATGTTAGCAATAAAGTCTATAGTAGACTTCATATACAAGTGTTGCATATGGACCCTCGAGGATCCACCTATATGGGTAAGACCCGTTAAGGTGTAAATGGATCTTCAAGAGAAAGAAGGAACATGATGAGAAGGTACAGACCTTCAAAGTACAGCTCGTAGCCATGAGCTACACACTGAATAGAATTCATCGCTTGCAATGAGACTTGCTCTCCGGTGACCATGCTTAAACTCATCAGATTATTGCTAACTATAGCTACACAACTTGACTTTGACATCTTCAAGACGGAAGTCAAGATTGCATTCCTCCACGAATGTCTCTCTAAGGATATTCACATGAAGTAGCCCAAGGGCTTCATAGTTGAGGAAAGTGAGCTAAAGTAACTCCATCTGTGGACTCAAATAAGCTTTTTGTAGTTGGAACATAAGATTTGATGAAATTATAAATGTTATGATTTCATATAGAATCTTGATGTACCGTATGAAGCTTAGTGAGAGTGTCATTGTGTTCATCGTGCTATATGTAGATGATAACCTAATCATTTGGAATGATATAAGGATAATAATAAGTATTTTATAGACTGGCTATTCCATACCTTGCGATATGATCTCAAGGATATCTCTTAGATCGTAGTTCTGAAGATGTTCAGAAGAAAAGAGAACAGGGTATTAGGACCGTCACATTAGTAGTATACCTTGGACATATTCCATTTTCTGGAATATTCCAAGAAAGTCTTCCTTCCCTTAAGATATGGTACCGACCTATCTAAAGGGATAGCACCTCAAAGAGTTGAGGAAGTGAATACTAGAACCACTTGCCCTTGTGCATCAGTTACGAGAAGCCGAGTGTATGCTAGATGTGTGCAAAAGTTAAATATTTACCATGCGGAGGGAGTAGTAAACTGTTACTAATCCTACTCAGGAGATAAAAAACTTGATTGCAGTAATAACAATATCTTCAAAGATGAAAAGATTTTCTGAGATAGTGATCTCAAATTCTTATCTTTAAGAACTTAAGACTTTATAGATAGTTATCTAAAAGGTCTTAATTATGGATACCTTAGGAGATAGAGATCTCCAGCAATAAGGCTATTCTGATAAGGATATTGAAAATTATATACTGGTTATAATAATTGTTAAGTTTTAGTGTCAAGGACACTATAACTGCTTTGACAATATTGAGTATTGGTTGCATAATATGCAACATTCGCATTGGATGCGAGCACTGTTACTGGGGATATGCAAGTGTCGTAAAAGGACTTGACGTAGCCTCTCGGGAATAGAGTGACTGATCAGCTTACCTAACTATTTTTCTAAATAGCCTATGATTGTCACATGAGTGCAGGCTTAAATGATTAGCCCATTAATGGCTCTTTAGGCTAGTGGGAGATTGTTGGACATGCGAGTCCACGGCGAGCCATTATGCAATAAATGTTATTGCAAATATCATTCCCTTATCTGAAACGAAGAATAACTAATTTGCATAATAGGTCCCCCGGTATAATTAGGATTATGTACCATGGCCATCTTAATGATCATACAACTGTTAATTCAATCCTTTAATTTATAGAGGATGGTGCTTGGATGGATATCTAAAGAGTTAGATTGAGGACTCATCAAGTACCGTCAAATGATTGTTAAGAGATGATTTCTAGCCTGAGTAGGAGATGGAAATCCTTTCTCACTTGGTTGATATCTGACTGACCTTATGATGCAGGTCCTCTGCATGGGAATAGAGATTCGGAGGTGTCAGATTAGTTGGGTCAAAGAGTTGACTAATAAGATCAAGATAACCAAAGTCCTATATCGTATGTTGCCACGATATAGGCATGCATCCTTTGACCAGAGACAGATGTGTTACTATATGTCTGAGTATGTACATTTGGCAGACCAATAGATTGATGACCTAATTAAGGTCTATACACCGGTGTGCTGGTGTGCATATAAGGGTAAATGAGTAATATGATCTCTCAAAGGGATCATACAGGTTCATTACTGATCGGAAGACATGAGCTCACTCATTAGATATTGGGAAGAATCAAATTCCGTGCATGGTCGTCTCGCTTTAGAAGCTTGACTGAATTTGTAGGTTTGATATATACTTTTGGAAAAGTAAATGATCAACACCGGGGTATGATATATGCCTTTGGAAAGTATATGATCGATACCAACTCCCAATGATCGAATAAGAAACTTGATAATAAATCTCTGAAGTAGACAGTGTAAAATTGATCTTATACTTCGGGTTTATTCTCTTCCAATATGCAGGATGTATAGGTATTGGGAATAGGGTGATGTGATCATAAACGACTGTATAACTATGACGCTTCCATTCCGAGGGAGTGATGAAACAGGTCTGGATTTTAGTGACTCCTCTCATGGAGAAGTAATCTGATCTTAGTCCAAATGTTGGATATTGATCTGAATGTGATTCAGATGTAATGAGAAGATTAGATCTACGGTCTTGATTTAATCAAGCATCTATGGGAAGTCCGCAAGATCTGGATTTGAGATATGATCTCAATATCCAAGTCACTATACATGGAACAATACAGTTGCCATGTCCTTGTTTCCAAGTATCCGCGGAGAAAGTGCATTATCTTTGAAAGAGTTCATGGATAATTCCATTATTGATATATGTATCCGAGCATTGAGAAAAATGGATAATTAAATGTGATTTAATTATCATGAATAATATGAATTTGATTCATATTATTAGAAGAGTTATCTGAGATAATTAAATGTGATTTAATTATCAAAGATGTGAATAATGTGAATGTGATTCATGTTATTTAGGCACATGAGAAAAGAGATCCAAGATGATTAATTGTGATTTAATTATCATGGATATGAATAATGTCGATAACACTATCCATATTAATCAGATATATTATAAACGTGATTTATAATATATTAGAGAGAGCATATTATGATTTATAGTTGTTGATTAATTGTTAATGTGAATTGGATTCACATTGAATGATTACTTGAAAATATAATTACATTTTGTTTTGGGTTGTGAATGAGATTCACATAATTTCAATGGCTTGATTGGAGTTTTTCACAAGATAATTGTGAATTATTTTTGTGAAAAATATTTGCAACAATTGTTGTTGTAAATCTTGGAGATATCATGAGATAATGTGATCTCATGAGATAATGAGATCTTATGAGATAATGAGATCTCATGAGATAATGAGATCTCATGAGATGATTGGTAGTCGTCCCCCTTTTTTAGGGAATGTGGTTAATCTCCTCATTATCTCTTCTCTAGTCAAAGTGATTTAAATTGGGATTAATTATATTGATTTATCAATATAAATTAATTCAAATTAAATCAATTGTTGTTGTGTTTTTTACAACAATATCTTAGCCACTGAAAGAAATACAAATCAATCTCAACCATTGATTGTGTGTTGTCCATAGATTGGGATCCATGGACTCCCAAAATCCTATATAAGAAGCGGCGCCCCTTGTTCTTCGTGAGACACATTTTCAATGTAAACTAATGCTCTCTTCCTCTCTCTCTACATGCCAAGGCTCTCTCCCTTTCTCTCTTATGGTCGTCCACCATGGAGCCATTGAGAGAGTCTCCATCACCAAAGCATCGTCGTTATGCTGCCGGAATACTTGCTCGTGGATCTCTGTCTCCTTCGGTGTGCCTCGCTCATGAAGAAGTCGTCAGATCTTGTGTGACGAGATCAAGAGATTCACCGCTTGGATGATCAACTTGAATTATGAGAAGGACGTATCTCATCAACGCGCTCGCAAGCGTCTCCTCCATCGGATCAGACTTGAGAGAGGAGGTCTCTTCGTTTAGAGACTCGATCGCAACCACGCTTCAAGAGGTAACCTTAATACCTATGGTGGTTTAGATGAAACGATCCGAGTAAGGTTCTTGGATCATGTAGTTTCATCACATTTAAAATTTTTAAATTCCGCTGCCCAGAGCAAATAGTGCGACTAGTCGCTCCCAATCGCTTTTGATGTTATCCACACGCTTCCATGATGCGTGTGAGGATCTCGCCATATCCTTCATAGCATGTGCAAGGCGTGAGGAGCAGTCCATGCAAGGTGCGAAGAGCATCCCGTAGGAGGCACAAGGTGCAGTCGTAGGGGTTCTATTCTCCCTCGACCATACGTGCACAGGAGGTGCGAGGTACATCCGAGCGAGGAAGAATCGCTCACGAGGAGGGATACCTCGTGACAAGGAGAAGCAACGGTATCGTGTTCTCCAAGTATAAGGTGACAGTTATCTGATTGTATTCTTCTAACTGAGCCTCAATTTTGTTGGGCAACAAAAACTGAGAAGACATTATGCCCTTTCGCTTTTTTCAACCTAGTGGATTTTGTTGCGGGTTGTCGTGCCTCATTGGCTTTTCCCCTCTCTCACATCAAGGATGGTTTTCCACGTAAAATTTCGCATCTCTCTATGATTGCTCTACGATTATTTTACTTAGTTCCCGTGTGGGGAACGTTCCGCTACTAGTCATCCTTTGCAGGACAGGTTAAGAGAACCCTACGTTTTCCCAACAACTGGTATCAGAGCTCATTATCGAGATGGAAAAGGATGACGAAGGTGCGATGATCAAGTTGACAAGCACAAATTGGCAAATCTGTAAAGCCAAGATGGAGGACATCTTATATTGTAAGGACCTCCATGATCTGGTGAAAGAAGAAATGGCCAAACCTGAGGGCATGTCCGCAGAAAGGGACAGAGGCAGAACATTTTTGAGGAGGGGGCACGAGATTTAAAAAAATCTATCTATCAATTATGATGTGATCATATTCATTAAGAAAAAGGGAGTATGTTTTAAGTTGCATGTCACTTATATGTTCATCACCTTCTTAGCCATATATTTGTTTTCGGATGGGTGAGTGCAAGTGGCTCTGCCATTGGAACACGTGTAGGTTAAAGTTTCAAGACAAATGAGTGGGTGGGAGGTGATGAACATATAAGTTATATGTAGATGACTAAAATACTCCCTCTCCGCTATTCATTATAAGCAATAGTTGTGAAGGATAAATTACATCATCCATAACTTTCATGTAGATAATAATTTATTTTGAATTTATTTTTTAATCAACTGTATATTTTTTATTCATTTTTATATAAATTGATATTACACGTTTCACACTAGCGAGATTTTTTGTGAGTAATATTTATATCATTTTCTAAAAAAGGACATTCTAATATTTTCATTTTTTTTCAATTCACTATTTGGATTTTGATTAATTACAAAATAAATTACACTTGTTCCTAATTTGTATCAAATTGAAAATATAAAATACATAATTTTATAGTTCTTATTACCAATAATTAAAATATTAATATGTCAATAAAGAAAAATACACCAATAAAGGATATTTATGTGTTTGACCACTTACTTGATAATAAATAGGACCAATGATTAATATATGAGACTTGACAATAAATGATTTTTTTTAGAAATTTTTGTTTTGAGATCGAAAATTAAACCTCGTATATGTATAAGTGATAATGAGATTGGATGAAAACCCAATCTCTTCTGTAGGTTGATCCTAAAAAATAGATACTCAAAAATATAGTTTGGGTAGAGATCCATTATAAGTTGATTGGTTTATAAATTATATGAACAGATTGATCCAAGGTAAAATCTACTATTGCTAGGTAAAAAATTTACGTTAAAAGATATATTATTTACCGGTAAAGATGCTCTTCATGTGCCTGATTTTCCTATAAATATTATGCATGTTATCAAGATCACAAAAGAATTGAACTACAAGTTAATTTTTAACCAAAGATCGTGTATTCTCGAAGACTTGGAGACGGGAAAGGAGATTGGAATTGATCGAGTTGAAGATGTAATATATCATCTTCCTACTCGAGTTGATCAAGTTCTTACTTCTGCAATAAAGGTTCGACTTTAGAGGGATTGTTCGATGACAGTGAAATGATGGCATGAGCGTCCTCATCATATCAATTTCTCTTTTCTACGAGAGTTGATGCTTGATATTTTTTCAAGAGTATCTGAAGGTGATTTGCAATGTGTTGTATGCCAATTTGCAAAATAAACTTGCAGCAACTATCCTATTTCTACTAGTAAATCTACTCATGGTTTTGAGCTTGTTCATTCTGATGTGTGGGGACCTTCAAATATAAGGTGTGTTGGTGGTCATCTCTACTATATTACTTTTGTTGATGATTTCTCACGGAGTACCATCGTATACCTTTTGAAAAGTAGGAGTGAAATCCCTAAAGCAATCAAAAGTTTCACAAATATGATCGACAATATGTATGGATCCAGAATTAAGAAGCTAAGGATGGATAATACCAGGGAATGCTTAGAAGGATCTCTATCTACTTTTCTTGATGAGAGGGGTATCATTCATGAAACCTCATGCAGTTATACACCACAAAAGAATATAGTAACTGAAATGAAAAATCGTCACTTGATGAATGTTAGCAGAGCTCTCTTACTTCAGCGAAATGTGCAAAAGATGTTTTGGGGAGATGTTGTCTTAAATGCAGCTTATGTGATAAACAGGACACCTTATGGTGTGATAGAAAAGAGAATTCCTTACTCTATTTTTCATCCTGATAACTCTCCTTTCAGTTTGGACCCTCAGGTCTTTGGATGTGTCTGCTTTCTTCATAACTCTGGACCTTGTGTGTGAATGTTAGATCCACTAGCTACAAAATGCATCTTTCTTGGTTATTCTGAAAACAAAAGGATACATATATTATGAAACAATAGCTTGTCGCCTTTGTGTGAGCAAGGATGTCACTTTATTTGAAGATGAGCCCTACTTTCCTCATATTTTTTCTCAGGAGGAGTATGTCAATACATATTTTGAGAAAAAATGAGAAGAGGATTTACTTTCTTGACGGTATACAAGAGAATATCCATGTAAGGGATGCCCTGAGAAAGATAGAAAAGAAGATAATGAGGATAGAGACCGATTTGGTCAGACTTATAACAGACGAAAGGAAGTGTATAAGGTGGTGGAGACTGAAAAAGAAATGATACAAAGCCATGATTTCCCCGTGGTGGAGACTGAAGAAGAAATCATACAAAGTCATGATTTCAATCTCTCCTCAAATTTGAGACTCGAAAACTTTGTAAGTAGTCCTCTCACCCCTGATATTCCCATTGACAATTCTGAACCTTTAGTGGATGATCACCCCATTGCTGTGAGAAAAGTTGTTAGAAATGTTCGAGCTTCTACTTATTATCCTGTGAAAGACTTTGTTGTATACACCAAGATGAGTCCAAGCTATAGATGCTTTATTACCTCTCTAGATGCTCTTCACGTTCCTAAAATATTAATGATGCCAAAAATGATAAAAAAATAGGTCAATGCAATGAGAGAAGAAATGGAAGCCTTGTTAAAAATGATACTTGGGATATTGTTGACGTCCCTAAGGGTGCTCATCTTGTTGGGTCTAAATGGGTATATACAATTAAATATGATGCTAATGGGAATGTTGACCGATTCAAGGTTCGTCTTATGTCTAAATGATACAGTCAGAAATATGAGATTGACTACCTTGAGATCTTTGCTCATGTTCTAAGATGAATACAGTTAGGATTGTTATTTGTCTAGCAGCTCATTTTCATGGAAAATGCACTAACTAGATGTGAAAAATACTTTTTTGAATGGTGATCTCAAAGAAGAAGTATATATGAAAATGCCACCTGGGTTTGAGAATGATGGTAAGTGTTGCAAACTAAAGAGATCGTTGTATGGACTAAAACATTCTCCAAGAGCGTGGTTTGAACATCTACACACGGGCATTATTAGGAATGGATATACCCAAGTGAATGGAGATCACACTCTATTTGTTAGAAGGAACGATGATAAAAAAGTGTATTCTTTTAGTGTGTGTGGATGACATGATTCTTACAGGTGATGATGAGGTGGAACTTCTTAAGATAAAGATAACACTTGCAACTGAATCTGAATTGAAGACTTAGGGAAGCTAAAGTACTTCCTAAGTACTGAGATGGTTCGATCTCCAGGGGGTATGTTTCTAAATCAAAGAAAATACGATCTGGATTTGCTAAAGGAATGTGGCATGTTGGGATGTAAACCTACTATTATCCCTATTGAGACAAATCATAAACTTGCTAAAGAAGATGATGAGCTCCTTGATGATGTAGGAAAAGGACGATATCAAATATTGGTGGGAAAATTGATTTATCTTACCCTCATGAGATCAGATATTACCAGCACGGTAAACATTGTGAGTCAATTCATGCATTCTCCAACCACTTCTCATAATAATGCGGTGAACAGAATTCTAAGGTACATAAAAGGATCATCAGGAAAAGGGCTTATGTTCAAGAAAAATCCTGAAGTTACAATTAAATGATACATTGATGCTGATTGGGCTGGTTACGTGGATGACTGACGATCCACTTCAGGCTATGCGATATATTTGTGTGGAAATTTGATTATTTGAAGAAGAAGCAGAATGTGATTTCAAGATTGAGTACTGAAGCTGAATATCATGCTCCTGCAAATGATGTCACTGAAATTATATGGCTAAAAATTTGTTAAATGACTTGGGCATCAAAGTGAGCATGCAGATGAAGATGTTATGTGACAACAAAGTTGCAATAAACTTGGCCAACAGTCCTGTAATGCATGATAGAACAAAGCATGTGGAGATAGATAGATATTTCATACGTGAGAAGATTGATGCTGGACTGTTGTGCTTTCCTTACTTGAAGTTTACATATCAGGTTGCTAATCTTTTCACAAAAGGACTGCCTAGTGTGCAATTTGAGATGAATGTTGGCAAGTTGGCATGGCAAACATGTATGTCTAACTTGAGGGGGAGCGTTGAGTAGTTTTTTAATGGATAAATGGATCTAAGGATGAGGGACCATTTACCCATCATTTATATATTGTACTCATCCCCCCCTTATTGAAAAATGTCTTAGTGAAGAGTGCCCTAATCTCTAGTGAGGGAGATTAGGGATTAAGAGCTCCATGTGGTCTTCATCTTTGTGTGTACTTTGTATGTTTGATTCTTACATGTCCAACAATCTCCACATGATATCTTGAGTTGCATCAGTTTGCTCTATAGTAAACAACCCACAAAGTCATAATCTTAGGAATGTTTTTGGCATGTAGAATACCACCTTCCTCTCGAAGAAATGGGAACATGTAACATCCTTGCCTTGTACTCGAGTCATTACGGAGGAAAATTAGCATCAACTTGAAGTGCATGAACTCAAAGAAATCAAATGAAAACCATCTAAAATACTCATGCCTAAATACTAAATATTAAATCTCTGCTTGTATGATCATGATAAACAATGTGCATCCGATGTGGTACTATTGAAAGTTTATATACGCTGCCTCTCCCCCTTCTCTTGGCCCAAGAACCACGACAAGGGATGGCAAAGCTTGCGACAGTAACGAAGGGAGGAAGAAGAAGGGGTGAGGACGACACAAAGAAGTTAAAAAAACTTCCAGTTTTATTTTTTTTATTTGAATTTTATTAAAAAAAATAGCCTCTACAGTGACTAACGACTTTTTCTGTACAGTGCAAGAGGGGTAATTTACATAGGTCCTACTGTAATTATAAGTCACGAAGAGATTATACAGGCATATGGAGTAAAAGTTCCTTCAGGAAAATTAAACTTATCAGTAGTCACACGTCAACATGATAAAAGAAATCCCCAAACTCTTGCATAAGGAATCAATACATCCTATCAACATATGATATTGAATACAAGGTATAAGGGAGAATATATATATATATCATAAACACAGTACTTCATATGTATCTACAATACACCATAAAAAGAAATATACATAGATACATAGATACAGTACATCCAATATATGCCTGTTGCAATAGGTCTCTCTTCCTTGATCTAGCTCGATCTCATGGACTAAAGCACTCAACCATCATCGTACCGGCCTCCTCGGAGAAGGGTGTCACCGGCGGCCTCGTCTTGATCTTCAGAACATCAGTTAGTACAGGGTGCGCCATCGGCGTGCGAACCGTCGGGCTTGCAGGCTCCGCTGGCGGTGCTAAGTCGTCGGCGGTCCGCGAGCGCATAGCCTTAGGTGGTGCCAAGTCGTCGGCGGTCCGCGAGCGCATAGCCTTGTCCTTGAGCTTGGCCGCCTCGCTAGTCCACATGTCCACTAAACTTGACATGGTATTTGGTTGTGTTAATTTGTCGGTAGATTATGAGATTGAAGGAGAGGATTGATTGTTACAGAGGATGGATTGTTGGTATGTCTGTGTATATATAACCCATCCGCACAAGCCATGAAGTGAGATATACAGAGTGGATAAGAACCAAAGGCATCCTGTAGAACTACATACATAGTTGTGGTTTTGGAAGCTAATGCCCCCGGTTTTATCATCTCTTATCTGGTGTTTGCATTATTTTATTGGAGTGGTGTAATACCATCTGGACTGTTACATAATTATTACATATTTATGGGCTGGTGGTCCTCTGCTTCTACATAAGCTAATGTCAATTTAGAATTTCCGAGTGACGTTATTTTAAAGAAAAAATAATATAAGAATTAAATTTTTCGAACCGGTATGTACAGTTGCAGGTATCCGGGAGCTGTGCAAAGCCCATGGGTTTCCACAACGGATAGCTTTCCTCGGAAGATTTTTATCTTTATTGACGACAACCTCCAACGGATATACTCTCTCTAAATTAAGGATTTAAAAATCGAACTATCAATCAAATTGATTCGATATTGATTTTGGTTTTATGATCGGACTGGTAAGACCGATCAATTTCGAATCCGTGTTGACGTTAGTAATTCATAATAATATAAAAAAATTTAATTATTATATTGCTAAATTGGTATTTCGTACCAATTGGATCGAACCAAATTAGATTGATATTTCTTACAAATAAATATGAATAATGTTACATCATATAATTAAATTATTTTTACACCTTTGCCTTTCCAACTTTTCCAGTAACACTTATACCCTTGATTTTTTTCACAGTTACATGTGTGCTCTTTTATTTTTTTCCAAAATTCATAGTAGTAACCTTTTATTAGTACGCTTGTACTACTATATTATACGAACATAATAATGAAAATGTGAATTTTTAAAAATATAAGAGTACAAGTGTAATTACAAAAATAATTGGGAGTGTAAATATTATTAGAACTACTCGAAACTGTAAGAAATATATTTCATCTAAATGCATACATGTTATGTCTAAAATTAAGAACTTTCAATTCATCGTCTATCAATTTGGATTACTATAAGAGTACGAAGAAACATTGTTAATTATTAATTTCTAACATTGTATGAACCGAGATAATACGGCATCAAGGAAATGTGGGATTTTGTGACATAAAATTTGCCATTTCTAACAGGTTTGTTCAACCCGTTGGGAACTAACCAGATATTCCTATCAGGGCGGGAAGACTTGTAAGGAAAGTAGGATAATCAGGTGGGAATGGAACCCGAAGTTGTGGCTACAGAATTATGTCCATGGATGTGGGACTTGTGGTCACGGAATTGAGTTCTGACCACGACATGTCGTGGCCAGTAACCGTAGCTACAAGTCTCGTCACGAGAGTTCTCTAATCACGAATATGTCATGGCCAGTACAAGTGACCACAGAACTTGTCGTGGCCACAACTCTTGTATAAAGCTTTGACCATGAAATTGTAGCTACGAGAAACTAGTGGCCACAAGTTTCCGTAGCCACATCCCGTGATCACAACTCATTTTTCTTGTAGAAAAAGTGGCTCACACTTCAAGGTTCAACCCTTCCCTCCCCCTTATCATTAAAAGAAAGAAAGGTGGGAATGCATCGTAGTTGGGAAATATATTGCATATATATACTAAATGGGTAAACCGCATCTAATTCCCATTGAGTGCACCTTAGTCACATGAGTGGTGGGTTTGTAGATTTGGTAGAGGATGGATGAAATTCCTATAGAAAGAGAGATACATGATGGTGATACCTCATAAGTACCCTTAATACATTTGTAGTGTTGAGTTGGTGCCACTTTGAGCCAATGATACAGCACATAGGACTTATCATCCTCATCTCCTGAGCATGGGATCCTTAGATCTAACATCTTTGCGCGTAAACAGGAAATGGGCGTGCAAGAGAGGGAAGAGGAGGCCACCAAGCTAGAGTTTTTTCCCTGACTAGGCATTTCAATCACGGAAATGCCCTGTCAGGGCTTCTGACCTCAAGAATTCCCAGTCAGGGCATCAATCGGCGAACGGTTTACCGATCGGCAAATCATTCGCCGATCAATGATATTCCAGAAAACTTCTCAATTTTATATTATAAAAAATAATATGTAATAATATTTGGAATTGAGAATCGGCAATTGGTTTGCCGATTCTCAATTCCAAATATTATTATATATTATTTTTTATAATATAAAATTGAAAAGTTTTCCTAAATAATATAATATATTATTTTCATGTATTGATCGGCAAACGGTTTGCCGATCGACGAACCGTTCGTCGATCGATGCCCTAACTGGAAATTCTTGAGGTCAGATGCCCTGACACGGCATTTCCGTGACTGAAATGCCTAGTCAGGGAAAAAACTCACCAAGCTAAGGGAGAGGGTTGACAAATGAGAGGAGCTAAAGAACTCAAAGTAGAAATTTTGGAGAACTCTTGGCAGAGATGCCAACCCCACTTACGATGATGCATATTATGACGACAAACTAGCTAGTGATGTTATTGATGTGTGAATATTTTATATATAAATTTGTATTTACAATTTAAATATCCATTAGAAATGTATTCTTTATTTCAGTAAAAAAAATAGCACAACTTTTTTTCAGTGTCAGCTATTTTTTCTTGTGGTTTTTACTCCTTAGCCAAATTGATTAGGTCTCTCGGTGGTGGTTCGAGCGTTGAGTGGTACTCGGGCCTGTTTGGTTGCAGGGTTGGGCAGGGTTGGCCCAACCTTGGTTACTATTCACAAGGGTATTTCCTCCTCACAGATTACTATTCACCCATCCCAACCTAGCCCAACCCAACCCTGCCCAACCCTGCAACCAAACAGGCCCCTGTCGAACATCGTTGCTGCTCCAAGTAATAATAGGTCAGGCTCCAAATGCTCCTCGTGATTTACCTCCAGGTTCTGTTTCCGCCTCCTATGATGGTGTTGACCTTGCGACTCGTCACCTTCAGGACAACGTCAACGACCAACGTATCACAGTTGAGGGTGAAGGCAAGATAAGGTCGAAATCGATTGATCGAGAGAGAGTTAAAATTGGGAGGTGAGAGGAGGGGCATGATTTCTAGGGATCGTGAAGAGGGAGGCGGAGGCCGCAAGGCAATCTTGGACGACATAGGTATTATTGAGAAAGAAAAGGCCAATCACGGAAGGACGCTAGGCGACGGAAGGGCAGACATGTATTTTGAATTTATTTAATACAATAAATAAAGTACTATCTTGTATATCTTGAACAAGTATTTAAGTTTACTTAATGCTTAATACAAGTTAGTAAAATATTACGTATTTGTTGAATACAAGTATTAAACATCATTGATTTCCTTAACCGACATATTTAACTCACTCAATGGTTACTATCATTTACGTAACTGACGACGAGAACTGGTTCCATCCGGTGATGGAGGAAGAACTCTAAATCTCCAATGGAGCTGAGATCTAAAAAGGAGATGAGTGAAGGAGGCGAGAGGAGCGGGCTATAAAGAGGAGCTAGCTCGAGGGCGCAAAAGGTTGATTTAGGAGGAGGGGAGCATGATGGTTGCTTAGTGACTTGTTACAGGAAGGAATGTAGCTCACTTATACTGATATTATTATTAAGGGATTGGGATTTGTTTCAGATGAGATTGTAATTGCATATATCATTTGTGTTTACAGACATGTTGGTGAATGATTATTGTTTCCCATTGTTATCAACTTCTGCGAATTCAATTATGCGTGTGAAAATTGAATCCAAGGAAAATAATGATATTACAGAATGATGGATGGGTATGCAGTCCTTTCATTAATCCAACATAATTAATGATATTTTTCCCTTAGAAGTTAGAACGGTCCAGCTTTCCCAATCCCCACCACCTTCTTAAAAGATCTGTTCTTTTCCTACACTTTAAATGGGAAAGATCAATGAATAGTACTCTCACAATCCTCAAATCAACAGTGTAGCAACTGAAGTCAAGATGAAAATGGAGAGCTGCTCTTCTGATAACCTCAGTTGCATGCATAGGTCAGAAGCAAGTTGATAGTGGGATTATGTTTTACATAATGATCTACTTGATTTTTAAGTGGGATTGTTCTACTGAATAAATGCAAATTTTGACCATGTTTTGGATGTTTCTCTCCAATTGCAAATACAGTCATTGGATTTTCTTGGCTTTCTAGGGAACAAATATAGTTCTGTTTATAGAATCACCTAAAACATGTGATTGACAGTATTGATTAGAATTGTAGGACCTGATTAAGACCACATGGAAAGGGACTCCAAAACCCCCTGGTCAAATGTTCAAAATGCAGATCTAATCTCTGCTGATCAATGATGAAGTGCATGAAGGATATGGTTAGATCCTCAAGCGCATCACGGAAGCGTGAGCGTCGTATCGAATATGACGAGGAGCGACTAGTCGCACTAGTTGCTCGATGCAGCGGAATTTAAAAATTTTATACGACGAGACCACATGATCCAAGAACACTTCTCGGATCGTTTCGTCTAAACCACAAACAAGTAATTAGGATTACCTCTTAAAGCGTGGTTGCGATCAAGTCTCTAAACGAAGAGACCTCTTGTCTCAAGTCCGATCCGACGGAGGAGATGCTTGCGAGCGCGGGGATGAACCGCGTGCTTCTCGCAATCCATGTTGATGATCCAAGCGGCGGATCTCCTGATCTCGACACACGAGATCCGACGTCTTCTTCACGAGCGAGGCGCACCGAAGGAGACGGAGATCAACGAGCAGAAGAATGGGCAGCATGACGACGATGCCGCGGCGATGGAGAACCTCTCCATGGCATCCATGGTGGATGGCTATGAGAGGGAGAGAGAGAGGGCTGACCTCTAGTAAGAAAGAGAGAGAGAGAGAGAGAGAGAGATGTGTTGTGTGTAAAAATAGAGAGCATGGTGTGCCTCTCTATTTATAGGGTTTTGGGATCCATGGATCTCAATCCATGTGACATTTAAAATCAATGGATGAGATTGATTTATGTCAATCCAATGGCTAAGATTGTTGTTGGTAAAACCAACAAATTTAGATCAAAATATATTTGACAAAATCAAATACAAATTAATCCAAATTAAATAAATAAATAAGGAGAGAAGATACATGGAGATTTCATCTCCATGTACCTTCCAAAGTGGACGGCCACACATTCCTTATAGGAATGATGTGCCACCCCCCTCTTTCCATGGAGAGAGCAATCTCATGGAAATCCATGAGATTGCATATCTCCTTGAAAATCTCCTCTATTTATTTCCAACAACTTTTGTTGGCTTTTTTATTCTTCAAAAATAATTCACAATTATATTTGAGAATATTGCAATCTTGCCATAGAAAAATTGTGAATCAAATTCACAACCCAAAACAACATATAATTTACATTGCCAATTAATTACACAATGTGTATCCAATACACATAATAATTAATCAACACATATAAATTATAATTAACTCTCTCTAATACATTATAAATCATATTTATAATATATTATGAATAATTGAATATTTCTATCCACATTATTCTTATCCATAACAATTAAATCATATTTAATTATATTGGATAACTTATTCTCATGTACTCAAATAATATGAATCACATTCACATTATCTACATCTTTGATAATCAAATCACATTTAATTATCTAAGATAACTCTCCTTATAATATGAATCAAATTCATATTATTCATGATAATTAAATCACATTTAACTATCCATTTTCTCAATGCTCGGATACATATATCAACAATAGAATTATCCATGAACTCTTTCAAAGATAATGCGCTTTCTCCGCGAATACTTGGAGATAAGGACATGGCGATTGTATTGTTCCACATATAGTGACATGGATATTGAGATCATATCTCAAATCCAGATCGCGGGCCTCCCATAGATGCTTGATTAAATCAAGACCGCAAATCTAATCTTCTCATTGAATCTGAATCACATTCAGATTAATGTCCAACATTTGGGCTAAGATCAGATTACTTCTCTACTGAGAGGAGTCACTAAAATCCAGACCCGTTTCATCACTCCCTAGGAATGGAAGCGTCATGGTTATAC
Source organism: Ottelia alismoides (assembly GCA_037367405.1). Classification (NCBI taxonomy): domain Eukaryota; kingdom Viridiplantae; phylum Streptophyta; class Magnoliopsida; order Alismatales; family Hydrocharitaceae; genus Ottelia; species Ottelia alismoides. Next base: position 75,370 of record JAZKJV010011294.1, on the reverse strand, counting down.
AACCGTTTATGATCACATCACCCTCAGGCATTCCCAATACCTGTACATCCTGCATACTGGAAGACCCAGATTAAACCCGAAGTATTGGATCAACTTTATACTGTCTACTTCATGGTTTTATCAGTAAGTTTCTCATTCGATCATTGGGAGTCGGTATTGATCATATACTTTCCAAAAGCATATATCATACCTAGGTCTTGATCATATACTTTCCAAAAGTATATATCAAACCAACAAATTCAGTCAAGCTTCCAAAGCGAGATGACCGTACGCATGGAATTTGATTCTTCTTAATATCTCATGAGTGAGCTCATGTCTTCCGGTTCAGTAGTGAACCTCTATGATCCCTTTGAGAGATCGTATTACTCATATGCCCTTATATGCACACCAGCGCGCCGGTGTATAGACCTTGATTAGGCCATCAACCTATTGGTCTGCCAAATGTACATACTCAGACATATAGTAACACATCTGTCTCCGGTCAGAGGATGTGTGCATGTATTGTGACAGCATACGATATAGGACTTTGGTTATCTCGATCTCGTTAAGTCAACTCTTTGACCTAATTCATCCGACACCTCCGAATCTCTATTCCTATGCAGAGGACATGCATCAAGAGGTCGGTCAGATATCAACCTAAATGAGATAGGATTGCCATCTCCTACTCAGGCTGGAGATCATCTCTTAATAATCATTTGACGGTGCTTGATGAGTCCTCAATCTAACTCATTAGATATTCATCTAAGCACCAGCCTCTATGGTTCAATAATTGAATCAACAGCTGTATGATTATTAAGATGGCCATGGTACATAACCATAATTGTACTAAGGGACCTATTATGCAAATTATGTACTCTTTATTTCAAACTAAGGAGTGAATTGCAATAACATTTATAATGGCTCGTCGTGGGCTCGCATGTCCAACAATGTCCCACTAGCCCAAAGAGCCATTAATAGGCTAATCATTTAAATCCACACTCATGTGACAATCATAGGCTATTTAGATTATAGCTAGGTAAGCTGATCAGTCACTCTGTTCCCAAGAGACTACGCCAAGTCCTTTTACGGCACTTGCATATCTCCTAGTAACAGTGCTCGCATCCAATGCGAATGTTGCATTTCATACAACCGATACTCAATTTTGTTGGTTATAGTGTCCTTGACACTACATCTTATTAATTATCATAACCAGTATTCCCATAATCCTTATTAGAATACCTTCATTCCTGGAGATCTCTATCTCCTAAGGTATCTACAGTCAAGACCCTTATAGATCACTATCTACAAGATCTTAAATTTTTGAGGATAAGACTTTGAGATCACTATCTCTAAGTTTTATCATCTTTGAAGATATTGTTATTACTGCAACCAAGTGTTTTATTTTCAGAGTAGGATTAGTAACAGTTTACTATTCCCATTGCATGGCAGACATATGGTTTTTGTACACATCTAGCATACACTTCAGCTTCGCGTAACTGATGCACAAGTGCAAGCAGTTATGGCTTTTACTTCCTCAACTCTTTGAGGTGCTATCCCTTTAGACAGGTCACTACCACATTATAAGGGAAGGAAGCCTCTCTTGGAATTTTCCAGAAAATGGAATAAGTCCAAGGTGTATTACTAATGTGACGGTCCCAATATCCTCTTCTCTTTGCTTCTGAGCTACTTCAGAACTAAGATCTAAGAGGTATCCTCGAGATCGTATCTCAAGGTATGGAACAACCAAATTATCAAAACACTTATTATTTATTCTTATATCATTCTAAATGATTAGAATAATATCTACATTAAGCATGATGAACACAATGGCACTCCCACTAAGCTTCACATGGTTTATCAAGATTTTATCTGAAATCACAACATTTATAATTTCATCAAATCTTATGTTCCAACTACAAGAAACTTATTGGAGTCCAAAGATGGAGTTCTTCAGCTAGCACACCTTGCTTTCCTCAACCATGAAGCCCTGGGGCTACTTCATATGAATATCCTCAGAGAGGTATTCATAGAGGAATGCAATCTTGACTCACATCATGAAGATGTCATAGACAAATTGTGTAGCTATAGTTAGCAATATTATGATGGGTTAAAGCAAGGTCACTAGAGAGCAAGTCTCATCGCAAGCGATGTCTTCTCTTCGGTGCGTAGCTCATGGCTACGAACCGTGCTTTTGAAGGTCTCTACCTTTTCAGCAGGTTCCCTCTTTCTCTTGAAGATCCATTTATACCTTAATGGGTCTGACCCATATAAGCGGATCCTCGAGGGTCCATATACAACACTTGTATATGAAGTCTACATTAGACTTTTATTGCCAACATCCATCTTTCCATGTCATGATCCTCAGGAGCTTCATCACATGAAGTCCGATCATTTTCAGATTTTCTGATACATGGAATCAATCCTCAAACTTATTTGAAGAGGTATTAATGTTTCATCTTTAATTGTCTATTTAGTTTCCGGTTTTAGGAGCCTCATTATCATCTCAAGATTAAATGAGTTCCTTTACTTCATTTTCATCTTGATTCTCAAGAGAGTCATCCTATAAGAATCATACTCTCAAAGATTAGATCTTTTAAGAATTTCAAGGTCATAAAGTAGGTATCCAATACCATCCTTTATTTTCCTGATGAAGTAGCACTCTCTAGTGCCAGATTCCAGCTTAATCACATGGAACCTTATTAAGGATATGTAGTCTCTACCACATATATATACCTGGAAACTAAGAGATAATTATGCTATGATTAATCATTGATCAAATCATGTCACACATGATCAATTGTATCTCCCTACAACTCTATTGAGTTAAGGTTCATCAGGAGGATTGAGATAGGAATGATATTCACATCTCCATAAGGTATTCCTTGAATTCATCTAATAGGTACAGGCTACCTTGGTTAAATCAAATTCATTTCATCTTCCTTCAAACTTTGGTTCTAAACCAAAATTGCGAAATCTTTGAACATTTCAAAGGTTTCTTAGGTGAAGAGAAGAAATCTCATATCATATATAATCATTAACAGATATCACATATCCATAATGTTTACTATGATATAGATGATCTGCATACATCAATATGTATGAGATCCTTAATACCTTGACACCTTACATCTTTCCCAAGGAAGGGTGTATTGGACATTTTTACTTTGAATACAATATTCACAAGTATGTGAGATTTGATGCTTTAGACAATCTAAAGTTTCATGTCTTACTAGTCCATTGATCTCATCAACAGACATATGTCCAAAATTTGATGTCAGACCATTATCAAATGATCTTTATCCTCCTATTGATCTTTTTAATTCTCAGTATTAAAAAAACTTAATGAACCATTCATTAATTTTCTAATTTAATAGATTCCACTAGATTTTAGATTACTATCTGAAATATCTCCATCATAACTCTTTTTGATAGATTTATTACAGAATTTATGTTTATATCCAACAATTAGAAATAAACAATGAGTGTATTCCAATATCTAGGTCATAGAGACATTCTCTAAGACTAAGGGCTCCCACTGAAAATATGAAGTCTATTGATCTCATGGAAATTGTTGCAACACTTGCATCACTTTCAACATGGATGACTAATAAACCTTAAGATCAAATTTCTAATACATATGCAACCAATTGCAAGTGTCATTAGAAAATTGAGATACAATTATCAGACCTTATCTTATCAAATAAGTAAGTCAATATCAATGATTATATGTAGATTAATCTGATGCACTATCTGATTCCTTCTCTAAGGATTCTAGATAGATTTGATAGTCATACTATCAACTTATTGCAGTATTGGCATTCATTCAACTCTTTGAATGTCATATGGAAGTTACAGAAATACAGTCAACCTTTTGACTATATTTCTTACTTGGGTCCAACCCATGCTTCCACTGCGCTCCCTTTATCTATAAGCAACCATTACTCAAGACTAAGGATCTCTTATGTTAAATTCAAAAGATTTTAATGTAAGAGTATTTCAACATTTATACATGCTTCACCCAATTCATATAATATGAATATTATGAAGCTTCATGAATGACTAGAGTATAGACAGTAGAATGAAGACACTCATCATCTACATCCATCTAAACTCTTAAAACATAGGTTCAGGTAGGTATTCAAATAATTTGAATACATCATCTCTTATAGAGCTACCATTCTACATGATGCAGAGAACCATGTCATTCATGATTAAATGTCAAGAGCACATATGTATGCCAGAAAATCTTTATTGATTTTATAAGGATTATTTGATAATTACGATCATCATCGACATGTCACTTCAAAAGTACATTCGATAAGATCAAGACTTATAGAGACATACAAACCCTAGGGTTTTAGTCCTATTGTCTTATTTAATTATCACTTCTCATTATTATGAGGAAACTTGCACATTGCAATCACATACATTATGTGTCCAATCGCAAGTACAATATCTGGATCAAGAGTCCAATCCATGATATTTTACTGGTTATTAATGAGTATAACATTGAGTGGGTTTAATGAAGGATTATCTGAAATAAGTAATTTGCATAAGGGTATATATTTATATATATATACATGTTTTACTTTGAATTAGGAATTTTATATCAAAGTTGTCTTGCCATGTCAACAATGAAAGTTCATTCCCTTAATCACTTTCAATGTAAGAGATATACTTACCATTATATCTTAAGCAAGATCTGGGATCTCCTTCCTTATCTTTGTTGCATCCCAATAATATGAGAACCTACAACTCGGATAAAAAGAAGCGGGAACACATTCCGCCTTGCAAGTCCAACTTGCATCTCCCAATTCGGTCTTTAATACCCGGGCCCACCACCCCTAAGGTGATGTTGACCCGTCATTAATTGAACCAACCGTCAACAGGAATACAACTCGCTATGCGCAATCCAATATCGCCCCAATAATATGAGGACCCGATATTGGGGTCACTACGCATACGTACTTACTCTTTCGAGAAGCGACGAGCCCGATCCAAATGGATCATATGCATGAGCTGTCACTTCGGACAGGCGTCTCCCACATATAATATCTGGCGACAAAACCCTTCGCCTTGACGGAAGACCATGGATGTCACTTTTGTGATCCTCCATATCATATTCAAATTCTAATTAATTATCATGAATCATATTCACATAATTAATTCTTCCAAGGGAATTATCAACTCTAATCATATTAGAGTATTTTTATTGGACATAATTAACTTAATCATATTAAATTAATTATCAATCCAATTCAATCAATCAAACTTGATTGTCTTACTTGAATATATATGGTATTATTCTCAAAGTACGTATTAATTCGTATTTTAATAAATTAGAAAAATACATCTTAATCCCTCGAACATCATCCCGGCCCTACCTGTTGTCATGGCCAGTACCGGCGGGAGTGGGACGGACCGCATACGTTGCAACCCGCTACCCCAGCGATCCCCGACTAGACACCATATCCGCCTCGGGAAAGGATAATGCTAAATTGATTAATTTGTACTTGAGATGATCATCGGTTCTTCAACCGAAATTATACCATATAGTAATCAAAACAATTTTGATTATAAGGAAATTTGCTAGACAAATTCCCAATCCTATTCAAGCAAGAAGTTTGATGATTGTGATTTCAATTATGATTTAGATCAAATCTAATCAATTAATTGATTGGGGCCAAGTCAATTAAGGAAATAATCATTCTCTACTATTTCACAAATATTTTCCATAATTATTTCTCGAAATTAACAATTAATTTCATTAATTGACAATCACATGGTTCTTGATTAGGAAAGTAATTTCAGCAGTGACCCCTACTTACTAAAATTAGCATATCTCAATCAATTTAAATCCAAATTAAGCAAAGTCAATTTTTAAAGTTTGTTAATTTGATTTAGAACAGAAACCAAGTGATGTTTCACGTATTTCGAGGCAAGTCTAAACAGTAATTAACATTTTAATCACGTTCAGATTCACAGTACCCGCAACAGTGCATACATGTTCATTAAAACGACCATATCTAGAGCATACGAAATCCGATTTACGCAAACGCAGATCCTATGGTTTCCTTATTTAATGGGGAACAAAATCCAAGTGTTATTTTCGTGTTTAAACAATTTAAACATGACCGAAAAATTACACTAAACAGATCTGCGAAATCAAATGCGATAAAAAACTTTCGCGACCTTAACGAACCCAAGTCGTCCTCGGTTAGCGAATCATATTCGAAACCATCGACCTAAGGCTCTGATACCACTTGAAGGATATGGTTAGATCCTCAAGCGCATCACGGAAGCGTGAGCGTCGTATCGAATACGACGAGGAGCGATTAGTCGCACTAGTTGCTCGATGCAGCGGAATTTAAAAATTTTATACGACGAGACCACATGATCCAAGAACACTTCTCGGATCGTTTCGTCTAAACCACAAACAAGTAATTAGGATTACCTCTTGAAGTGTGGTTGTGATCAAGTCTCTAAACGAAGAGACCTCCTGTCTCAAGTCCGATCCGACGGAGGAGACGCTTGCGAGCGCGGGGATGAACCGCGTGCTTCTCGCAATACATGTTGATGATCCAAGCGGCGGATCTCCTGATCTCGACACACGAGATCCGGCGTCTTCTTCATGAGCGAGGCACGCCGAAGGAGACGGTGATCCACGAGCAGAAGAACGGGCAGCATGACGACGACGCCCCAGCGATGGAGAACCTCTCCATGGCATCCATGGTGGACGGCCATGAGAGGGAGAGAGAGAGGGCTGACCTCTAGTAAGAAAGAGAGAGAGAGAGAGAGATGTGTTGTGTGTAAAAATAGAGAGCATGGTGTGCCTCTCTATTTATAGGGTTTTGGGATCCATGGATTTCAATCCATGTGACATATAAAATCAATGGATGAGATTGATTTATGTCAATCTAATGGCTAAGATTGTTGTTGGTAAAACCAACAAATTTAGATCAAAATATATTTGACAAAATCAAATACAAATTAATCCAAATTAAACCAATAAATAAGGAGAGAAGATACATGGAGATTTCATCTCCATGTACCTTCCAAAGTGGACGGCCACACATTCCTTATAGGAATGATGTGCCGCCCCCCTCTTTCCATGGAGAGAGCAATCTCATGGAAATCCATGAGATTGCATATCTCCTTGAAAATCTCCTCTATTTATTTCCAACAACTTTTGTTGGCTTTTTTATTCTTCAAAAATAATTCACAATTATATTTGAGAATATTGCAATCTTGCCATAGAAAAATTGTGAATCAAATTCATAACCCAAAACAACATATAATTTACATTGTCAATTAATTACACAATGCGTATCCAATACACATAATAATTAATCAACACATATAAATTATAATTAACTCTCTCTAATACATTATAAATCACATTTATAATATATTATGAATAATTGAATATTTCTATCCACATTATTCTTATCCATAACAATTAAATCATATTTAATTATATTGGATAACTTATTCTCATGTACTCAAATAATATGAATCACATTCACATTATCTACATCTTTGATAATCAAATCACATTTAATTATCTAAGATAACTCTCCTTATAATATGAATCAAATTCATATTATTCATGATAATTAAATCACATTTAATTATCCATTTTCTCAATGCTCGGATACATATATCAACAATAGAATTATCCATGAACTCTTTCAAGGATAATGCGCTTTCTCCGCGAATACTTGGAGATAAGGACAGGGTGATTGTATTGTTCCACGTATAGTGACATGGATATTGAGATCATATCTCAAATCCAGATCGCGGGCCTCCCATAGATGCTTGATTAAATCAAGACCGCAAATCTAATCTTCTCATTGAATCTGAATCACATTCAAATTAATGTCCAACATTTGGACTAAGATCAGATTACTTCTCTACTGAGAGGAGTCACTAAAATCCAGACCCGTTTCATCACTCCCTAGGAATGGAAGCGTCATGGTTATACAACCGTTTATGATCACATCACCCTCAGGCATTCCCAATACCTGTACATCCTGCATACTGGAAGACCCAGATTAAACCCGAAGTATTGGATCAACTTTATACTGTCTACTTCATGGTTTTATTAGTAAGTTTCTCATTCGATCATTGGGAGTCGGTATTGATCATATACTTTCCAAAAGCATATATCATACCTAGGTCTTGATCATATACTTTCCAAAAGTATATATCAAACCAACAAATTCAGTCAAGCTTCCAAAGCGAGACGACCGTGCGCACGGAATTTGATTCTTGCCAATATCTCATGAGTGAGCTCATGTCTTCCGGTTCAGTAGTGAACCTCTATGATCCCTTTGAGAGATCGTATTACTCATATGCCCTTATATGCACACCAGCACGTCGGTGTATAGACCTTGATTAGGCCATCAACCTATTGGTCTGCCAAATGTACATACTCAGACATATAGTAACACATCTGTCTCCGGTCAGAGGATGTGTGCATGTATCGTGACAGCATACGATATAGGACTTTGGTTATCTCGATCTCGTTAAGTCAACTCTTTGACCTAACTCATCCGACACCTCCGAATCTCTATTCCTATGCAGAGGACCTGCATCAAGAGGTCGGTCAGATATCAACCTAAATGAGATAGGATTGCCATCTCCTACTCAGGCTGGAGATCATCTCTTAATAATCATTTGACGGTGCTTGATGAGTCCTCAATCTAACTCATTAGATATTCATCTAAGCACCAGCCTCTATGGTTCAATAATTGAATCAACAGATGTATGATTATTAAGATGGCCATGGTACATAACCCTAATTGTACTAAGGGACCTATTATGCAAATTATGTACTCTTTATTTCAGACTAAGGAGTGAATTGCAATAACATTTATTGCATAATGGCTCACCGTGGGCTCGCATGTCCAACAGTGCAGTTGGATTTGCAGGTAACAGCAATCCATGAACCATAATGCATACAAAGTTTTGATTCCATTTTTTCTTAAAGGGTGTGATTTTAGGCTTAGAACTCACTTAAATCAGTAGTAATACAGTATGAATCTATAAGTTTAGGCATTTGATTCGAATATAGAACTGTGCAAATATCTTCTCTGGACTAGACTTCATATACAATATTTGATAGAATGATGATTTCTACTTGATTACATGTTAACCATTAACTTAATCTTATATTATCAAAAATGGATATATTCCCATCTTCATTCTACTCTATAATAAGTAGGTTCCATGATACCAATATATTTTCCTAAGCCATGGGGCAGAAGACACCCACAAATTTGAATTTAGTAAAGTTTTTTTGTCAAGTCATCAAGGAATGGTAATAACTACAAGACTCTATTTACAAAGACATAGGAGATAATAATATTGTGCCATTTTAATATCCTTAGACCGACGAAACACATTGTTCAAACTTTAGAATATCTATTGCGATCATGTATCCTAAATGGAAAGGATCACCAATCAAGCATTCACCTCTTTCTAAATCTGCATGCACCCTTTGAAGCATTGTATGGTTGTAGCTTAAATCTGATTGAGATTCTTCGCATATGTTATGTTGCTTACGCTGTTGTAGTGCTGTAGCGCGCCACAGCCGCTCGATCAAGCTCGAGCTTGATCGAGCGGCTGTGGCGCGCTACAGCACCACAGCAGACGATCCACGCGTTTATGCAAACAGGGTGCAAGTGAGGAAGCAGCATGCCAAAGGGAGGGACAGTGACCTCAACAACCCAGCAGCAATATGTCCTTGTTCCTTACTTCGACAGGGTGTGTTTGTTGCCAATTGTCGAATTTGTTGTGTACAAATAGGTTCTAACTGCGGTTCTGGTGAATTGCCAGATGATGTAGAACACACTATCTTGCCGATTGGAGGAAGTCAGACCACTTCAGCTTGTCGAGTTCGACTTTGAAGGCAAGGTGTCTGGGTTGGTGGTTCGGTATAAATTCACGCCACGGGCACACCAGGTCGTTGATGAGGTGTGTGTTGTCTTGCAATTCAATGTTGTTGATTTGTTGAATGTAATTTTGTTGTTATTTCTTGAGGTTCCAATCTCCCTGTAATGAAACATTTCCATGGGTTGGATCTCGTAGAAGCCGACAACATCGAACTCGAAATCGGTGGGTGCACTGATGATATCGACCCACAATTTGATTCCGTGCCTGCATCATGAAAATGGTGCCGCATCTATCGGTGCTTTGTTGCCTACGTTTTCATGGACATCCCCACCGTTGAGGCCCTCGATGGTGATTATCGACGGCTTCTCTTGACGAAGGGAAGGGTTTCTTCTTCATTGGTCCTCTGCTGCTTCCAAGATCATGGCCAGCACCGCTGCGAAACCCGTGAGGTTGATGACTCTGCTAGCTTCACCATGACCTTCAATGACAACGACAGCGATGCAGAGGAACATAAAGGGTAACCTGGTTTATCCTCTTGTATTCTTGGGTTGGAATTCGATCACAACCCAATCTAACATCACGTCATATTTTCTGTTCCAATCCTCCTAACCATCCAAACATCTATTATTTATAGGAGGTTACTTTAATCCAACCTAATTACCAAACATGCCCTAAAGCTTTCTGCTCATGCCTGATCGTAAGTGCGTTCAAATGAAGAAACGAAACAATTTTATCCTCCTAAATATACCTACAAATGAAATCTTCTTGGAAAATACTAAACGATGTCGTGGTGGTTATATACCATCGAATTCTCATGATTTTTTGTTACGATTTTTCCAAGTAGTTGTTTTAAGTGGATGTAGATACCATTTTTATACTAATGTCTCGGTGATGTGATTATAATGACAAATTATTATAATAAAATCATTAGAAACAAAAATAAAGACATGTCTCTCACCAGGACAAGAACAATTAAGAATGTCGCTCAGAATCTCGCGAGACAAACAACCACAGCAGTCTAACCTGCCCACCTTCGTTTTGAAGCCGTCGCCGACGGTGTTAGGTAGAGGAGGCGAGGAGCTGGAGAGAAGATTCGGTGGAGGGGAAGTGGGGTAGAAAGAGGAGCCGGTGCATCGCCTCGACGGCCCCTGCCATCGACTCCAGTTCGCCCCACCATGCGAGCGCGATGCCAATTGGGACATGGGTCTTCAAATCGAGTGGGATCCCGGAGTCCCTGATCTCGCTCACGAGCACAAGGGCCTTCCGTCACATGGTGTCCGATTGGGAGATGCGTGAAGGTGTAGGAGAAAGCAGTGGTCGACTGGGAGATGCATCGATCGCGCTTGTCGAAGCGGGCAGAGGTGCGAGGCAGTGTATGGGTGTGTAGGGGGTGGGGGATGTGGTAGCAGTGTTGGATCTATATGGGAGTAGGACGGGATTCCTGCAAAGTGGAAAGGCAGAAGCTAAGGCAAAAATGGAAGGGAATTTTACCAGGCAGACTATATAATCTTTTCCAATTACCTCTATGACCTTTGAAATATCGTAATTCCTCTCCCGATCCTGTAAAATTGCTAACCCTTACCCTACATACCCTGCGGTTAAGCCCCGTTAATTTACCCATTAAAATTAACCAGATTCCGTTATGTTCCTTTATATTATAGCCATTTTGTTTATTAAATTTATATTAAGTGCCACTCCATCATCCGAGACCTCCCCAAGCGATGGAGGCTCCCCCCGCCGTCGCTTCGCCCCCCCCCCACCCACCGTCGATGGAGGCCCTCCCCCCTGCAGCCGCTGCTTCGGCCCCCAGTAGGATTTTCTTTCCTATTTTTTTATCTTGGCTAATCCTAGTCGTTGGATGGTAAATTGGTTAGGTTAACTCAAGACTAACCCAAGTATTTGACTCAAATATAGTTAAAATTGACGACAGGGTTTGTTGGGTAAGACAGAGCAAGTTTACGAGGTCGAAAAGGACTTACGATGTTTCAAAGGTCGTAGATGTAATTGGAAAAGATTATAGAGTCCGAGTAAAAATCCCAAAATGGAATTAATGTGCGGAAAATTAATGTCAGGCTTCTGATGCCTTTTCATATATGTAATAGAATAGAAGAATAGAAGTAGTTGAGTATAAATCAAAATATAAAATTAGATAACTGGAATATCGTAAATTCCATACTAGTTCAGCTCTAGGCATGTAGTTATTATAATGTTATGAAAATAAATTATAACTGGAATATCGTAATTCCATACTAATTCAGTTAAGAGTTAATTAAATTTGAGATTTATCTCTTATCTCACCTTCCTCTCTTCTTCCTCTATGTGATCTCTATAATTCATCTCACAACCAGCGAGTTTTCTCTCCTACCCTCGTATTACTTCCACCCAATAATTTTCCACCATTGAATTTTTCTTCTGCATCACATACACATCTCAAAGTCTAATGTTAATGTGGCACAGTAAAGTTGTGCTGACAATAAATAGAATGTTTTTCCACCAATAACGATAATAGCATGAATGATATTTGTGCAACAGATATTATTGCTATGGTATCCTCCCACATGTTTCTCTTATATGTAATAGTTATGTGATTCCTCTAAAAAAATAAGAACCCGGCACTGAAAATCAAGTTAAGATCTAGAAATGTTGAGATACAACGAATAAATGAACCAGTGCCTATAATCCGGCACTTCTGCAAAGAAGGCGGCAATTAGCAACCCCTTCTGCAAGGCATTCTAATCTCATGACATTGCCTGCTAATCTCAGTTCATTTGCCTAATCTCCAGTCAAACAAAAGTAACAGGGCACCAAGCCCATCCTAATGATCATAAACACAGGTAGGCACGCCTGATACAAGGTATCAGCATCAAAAACTCATGATTAAACATACTCCTACGTCCATGGAAAACATACACAAAATTAGAGGCCAGATCTCAATTTTTTATATTTGTTTCTTAGAATGAGGTAAAAATGAAAGTCAAGTTGCTTACACTTCTGTCAAAGTACTTACATAAACTAAACAGATTAGATGTGCCTCCTCCAGAGTACTAGCATTGCTAACTCACACTACCTAAACGTACTCTTCTCACCCACGGACAAGTGAAACTACTCATCTCTAAACATACAACAAAAAAATACATCGAGATCAAATATCCATTTTTAATATGGACATTAAACTTAGCTTCCAAGTGATACATGGTATTTTGTTTCTTAAAATGGGGGGGGGGGGGGGCATGTTGCTTACACTATTACGAAAAAACTTCCACCCACTAAACAATAGCATTGAAATCCAGCACAGTTCAGATATATGGTGAAAGTCCAACCGCGCACAAAACTGAAGCCAAAGTTTTTTCATTCAGGTTGAGGGACCTTTAAAGAGGAAAAACATTAAGTTCCTGCTTTTCTACGTGCCACACGAGCAACAAAACCAGCCTTGATAGCAGCAACTGAGCGTGAAGATCCACACTGCAAAAAGGGATATAGAAAATGCGGTGTGTTCATGTCAAAATCACATAGACAGCTATGCATCTTACTTCAAAAATATTAAAGATAAGTCTGGACAAATCCACAAAACAAAAAAGGAAATGTCAGCAGCAGATAACAAATATCTTCTGCAGATTCTTCTAAAAATAATCTAAAATATTTTTGATGACAAAGGAAATGCCATCCGAAGATCTTTTAAAATTAACCTAAAATATTTTTTATGACAACTCTCAAACATCTTCATTGCAACATATAGAGCTTTCTAGTAACAATGCCAGCAAAAGTGCTCAATAAAACTTGGGTGAGGAGCTCTCAAACTCGTACCTGTTCTCCACAAAACCATACGAATATTTTAGACTACTAACCTACATATTCAACTTTAACATTTTATAGTCAGGAATCACTAGAATTCTCTCAGATCAGCATAACCTTATCACAAAATCCCGTCACAAACCATTTAAACATGCTTATAGGTGTGAAACATTTTAGTCCACGTCCCACTGGTACAGTAACTTTTCTCATTATAAGTAACATCCAATTTATGTAGCTAGCTGCCCTCAAATAGATCTCAGTTGAGCCTACTTGGATTTAAAAACCTCGTAACATTCTAAATAGTTTCCTTCTAAAAGGTTCCTCCTGATGTTTCTCCAATCTTCCCCTTTTTTCTGTGAAAAGTTAATCTTTCTCAAGCTTGCATTTCACAACACTCAGAACTATCATGTTTTCAATAAGATGAGCCTCGTGTAGCTGTAAACATGAGTAACAAATAAGCAGTGAATTATATGGACAGCATTGGCTATTGAGCAGGTGCCGTTGCCTTCGGTTTACCTGAGTCCACCATTCTCTGGCCTATTCTGAACAGTTAACTGGGGACAGTGCTGCAGAGATTAAAAAGGAGGCTTTAAGGTTGAAAGCCAAAATTGCTCTCACGAGGTGACCCTTTGGGTATTGTTGAACTTGGTCATCCCATTTCTTTATTTTAAAAAAATGGCAAAGCCTTCTCCCACTACAAGTATGGTCGGCTACATAGATTTTTGCTCGAATCCATATTAAAAGATTCGACTATTTTTTACGCTGGTTGTCAACTACCTACTACACCAGACCATTTAAATGGATACAAATCCCGTGTAATTATCTTCAAAAAAATTGAAGAATGATATGAGATAGCCACTGGATGTTAGCAAACCATCCATCCACAATTTCACTTCATAAAAAATAGCATATAGTCTGCAAATGAACAATGACAACAAACTAAACAGGATGAGGAAACTCCACTGGCCAGTGGGACACAAGATGAGGTGTGTGCTGTGTTTGGTTAACTATAAGGATGAGTATCAATCAAAGAAGATGGGTGGGTTGGGCTTTAGAAGTCAAGGAACTACAGTGAAGTTTTATTGGCTAAAGTGGGTTCCGAGTATCATGGGAAGAGTTCCCAACTTCTGCAGCAGGGAGCTGTCGGAGGCATGTATGGTAGATGTGCATTGTAAGAGATGGTACAGATGTCTAGCAAAGTTTCCATTTTTCAGAAGACTGTTGTTTTTTACACCAATTCTACAGCAAATAAGGGGTGGTGATTTCGGACTCTTGATTTTGGAGGGATGGTCGGTCTAGGAATGGGAACCTTGCGGCTAACAAGGGAGATTGGCTGCCCAATGTTGGCATGGGATGTGGTTGCCACACATTGCACCCCACCTGTCGAATCAGAAGGTGTAAGAATTCGCTTCGTCGATTTTGCTGTATTAGAGGATATGACACTAACACACAAGGTAATGGACATCTGCATGTGGAGAGACATCGAATTCATATTTCAGGAGGTATTAAATTTTTGAGGGTGCATCATCCTATAGTCCTTGTGGATTTTGTCTTGGATTGGCGACAGATATAGGGAAGATAAGGTACTTCCAGAAGGTTAGACTTCATGCCTAGCCAGATAAGATGCTATTTACAGAGGTGCTCAGAAGTGGGTGACTAGAACAAGACTAGTATTAATCTGTGGGAGCAAGGACGAGGATGCAGATTATTTGTTTTTTGTGCATCCTTTATCATGTACAATTTTGAGAGTAATGGGAGTAGATCGGAAGGACACCATAGCAATGTATAGACTATATTCGATTTGGTCATGATTGTGTCATGGATGTATTATGATATGTTTTATAATTTCCCTTGTTTTCTAAAGAATCATGGGTGACTACAAGCCTCTAATAGCCATCCATTGATTTTTCAGAAAAAATTGGCTCATACAAATCAAATGGGCTTCGGAAGAGGATGGTAATCTCCCGGATATGAAGTATATGCGAACCACATAATGTATATACGAATCAGACTTTAAAATGTAGGATAACCACATATAATGTATATACGAATCAGACTTTAAAATGTAGGATAACGGTGCAGAATAGAGCATACAATTTATGAGAAAAAACGTGCATAGAATGCCGTTTGCACTATATAAAAAAATTACAAAATGTCACATCTTAGCGTTAAGAAAAGGAACAATACTGACCATTTATTTATCCAAAATTATATAACCATATATTACATTTTGAAGAAAAAAAACTCGCTGAGAAATACTTGTGAAAACATGTACATAAGCACATTCAATGACCAGAATACAATAAAAACAAATAAAGATGTTTTTACTTGCTGGTAAAAACCCTCAGATGGAAGCAGATTTTATCATGTATAATTAAATTCAATCAGGCAAGGTAAGCAAATAATCTGCATATCATCAGCGGGCAGTTGATTTCATTGCAAGACGCAGAGATCAAATGGACCCCAAAAAAGCATCGATTGAAAAAAACAGTATTTATAATATGTTCCCCATAGATGAGGGCCTCAGAATATCTGCATATTGTTATCAGCAATCCATGCAAGGATTCAAACAATGTAGGCAAAAGTTTGCAGATCATCACGGGCCATATATATGAATGAATATCGCTAACAGATTGACCGCTTAATTGTGTGCATTGCAAGAATAAAAAAGGGAGATAAATAACAAAAAAGTATTCTTTCATCATAGATAACTTAAAGCCAATTAGACAATTTAGGCAAATAATATCCATATCATCAGAGGGTTATTGATCCCAATGCAAAATGCAGAGATCAAATAGACCATTAAAGAAGAAAATCATCATCACAAAAATCAAAATATTCACATATGTTCATCGTGGATGAGGGTCTCAGAATATCTGTGTATTGTTTGTTATCAGCAATCCATGAAAGGAATCAAACATTGTAGGCAAAAAATAGCAGATCATGATGGGCTACTTAAATGGATATTATTAACAGATTTACCACTTAATTGTGTATTGTAAAAATATATAAAAGGTACATAATCAACAAAAAAGGTCTGCTAGGCAATAGTGACTCAATAATTAGTCAATTCCACTCCATGAATTCTGGACTACATGCTAATAAGGTGGTGATAAGAAAAACTAAAAGCATGACAAATTCCAAAAAATAATTGAGCAGTTTAAGGCAATTCCGCAGGCCTCACAGAGCTTCAGAGGTTTTATCACAAGCTCTTCAGATGGGCGTATGGAGGAACTGGTCATGTACCAGTGAAGGAATGCTGGGTTGTGAGTCTTGTGACTGATGCAAGAAGCAGTTCTGAATACTATGCTAGAAATAGTGATGATGAGTTTAATCCCCACATCACCTACGGAGAGTCGCGTGTGGGGTCTATGATTAGGACAATACACTACAGGCTTCAATTTGAAGAAAAAATCAAAAATCATACCACTTAATGTCAGCCATGCGGACATAATGATGGCCTTGAACCACATAAATCTCATATTTCCGTTTCCAAAAAGGTATTAAAGCAACTCGATTCTGAGAATTTTGCATGTTGAAGTTTGTGTTACATTTCACTTATTTATCCAGAGATTCTCAGAGTTGAGATTATATTTAGATATTGTGCATGCCATGAGGCATGAGATTAATGCATTGCACAAGAGTTGCTACTGGGTATCACATGGCAAGGCCATGCAACTTGCAAGCAAAGAGGAGGTGACAAAGGAGTCATGTGATATACAGTCATTCAAGACCATATGCAGGCATATGCGAGACATAGACCATGTACGCCTGACTAGTCATGTTTTTAGTCATGCATCAGCAATATAGAGGGTTGTGAGTGGGGTTACCGAATAGAATAGTTAAGTTTAAATATTCGGCCGACTAATGAAAAATAATATTTATTATTATATTTTGGGTTTTTTTATCTTTATTTGATGTAAAGTGATGCAAAAGAATTTCAATGGTGGAAAATTATTCGGTGGAAGAAATATGAGTGTAGGAGAGAACTCGCCGGTTGCGATTTGGAGAAGTGCAGAGATCGCGTGAAGGGATAAGAGAGAAGGGACAATAATTAAGAGATAAATCTCAAATTTAATTAACATTGTACTGAATCAAACATTAGACTACCATCCCATTTAATTAGGAGGGGGATTACAAAAATAGAAAGTGGATAAAATTCAAATCCTAACATATCCTATTTAGACTCTAATTAACTCTAACTAATTAATTGGATATTACAATCAATCTCATTATTTAAGTAAAATTGCAACGGGATCGATTGGATAGAAATAAATCTAACCTAATTAGACTAATTAACAAAAGGAAAATTGATCTCTTCTTCATTTCACGCTGCATCATAAAGTAGAAGTTAGATGTGTAAAGATTGATTGTAATTCAATTGGTATTTTTATCTTATTAAGTAATGATCCTACATGTATAAATATATATATGATTATATGTATTATACAAATCTTTATATTAAAAATAATTAACTGAATAATTTTGATTATTCACATGAATATCGTTTATTTTAATTCAGTGACCCTTCCGACTGGATACCAAAATGACTTTTGCAACACTGTGGAAATATATAAGATTAAAAATAATAAAAATTCCTAACCAAATGTTTTCTGATTATTCACCTAAATACCGTTTTTTTCTTTGTCCAGTGACCCTTCCGACTAGATACCGAAAATGACTTTTGCAACACTGAAAATCAGACCGCTAATGCAAACACCCCTTCATGATAGGGTAGTAAATCATAGCTTTTTTGAACCACAAAAATTCATTTATCAGACCGCTAATGCACACACCCCATCAGAATAGGGTAGTAAATCATAGCTTTCTTGAACCACAAAAATTCATTTCCTCATATTGTTGCTTTTTATGCAAGTTCTTATATTGTTGTTCTCATATTGTTGTGCCACAATACAGTACTATAGCAACTTGAATCTAGGGATTCTTCATGCCAAGGTTCATGCTTCGTTTTAGTATCTTATCTAAAATTCCCCGAAGTTGTGATTATTTTCAAATAGTGTACCATGATTAGCACCGCTTGATCAATGCATAGCACAAGGTTGCAATTGGGTCTCACATGGAAAGACTGCAGAAGCAAAGCGGAGGAAACAAAGGTGTCATGAGATATACAGGTATTTAAAACCACATGGAGACACATGCGAGCCAGAAAACATGTGATCACCTAAGTACACAAGCACCGCTAGTGCACGGATAAAATTATGATCTGCAAGGCAGCACAAGCCGGTAACTACACATGAAGGTGAAAGGATCAGATAGCACAAACACGTGTAATGGACAAATAGGGATGTCAATCAGGGTTTACCCATTGTGTACTCAACCCGAACCCGCTCCATTTAAGGACTTGAAACCCGTCCCATTTACTTTTGGACGAGTTTGAATTTTAAATCCATTACCCATGCAGGTATGGGTATGGGTCCGGGATTACTTTGTGGGTACCTGAATCCGAACCCACCCCAAACCCGTATAAAAAATAAATATAAATATAGATATGTATATGATATAGATATGTATATTGCATTTTAGTCTAACTAGTGAGATCCATCATATCTAATAGGCAGTGATCTACATATATATATATATATATCAAACTCAATTTTCTCATTTCCATACATTTATTCATATTCATCTACCTCTTTATATCTTCAATAAATAAAAAAATATCAACCCAAAAGAGATAAACACCTAATATATCTGTAAATCTTTGATACTACACATTGAACATCTTTGTATACCACCATATACCATGAACTCCCTCTGTTTAATCGATGTGTGAAAATCTTGTGTACGTTTATGAACAACTTAAGAGTTTACTATGACTTATATGTGGATACCCATTGGGTGCACGGGTATCCGTAGGGTATATGGGTACCAGCTAGAAATTACCAGTTTAATAAATGGGGCAGGTATGGGCAGTGTTGCAATAGTCGGCCGACTAGGCCAACTATTCGGTCCGAATATGAGGTGTGGGGTGGTCCCCGACTGCATAACCTCTATTCGGCCTAACTGAATAGTCGGTCCGATTATTCGGCCGACTGGCCATCTATTCGGTCGACTGGTGGTTAAATGCTGGAAATTTTTTTTAATTTTTAAATTTTTGTAAATTCCCAAGAGTTACAATTTGTCATGATATTACCAATGTTGTTAATGAATACTTTTATGTTGGATTCCTATTGTTTGATGATAATATATGTATAAATATATAAAAAATATATGCATTAAAAATCACTTTTATATTTAAAATAACCAAAAAAAACAAAACCGAATAATTCCGAATAGTCACCTGAATACCGATTATTCTCTATTCAGTGACCTCTCCGACTGAATACCGAATACCGATTTATGCAACACTGGGTATGGGTGGTGATTTCTAAATGGTATGAGTTTGGAAATATTGATACCCACCCTAAACACGACCCGTTGACATCTTAAGAGCAATGTATCTCATGCAGAATGCGACATGCAGCTTCTAAGATACATGACGTCGACGCAAGAAGGCAAACATCTAGAAAAGGATGCAACAAGACAGGCACGACGATCATCAGATGGCATTGTACTAAGAGGTGAACATAAGCACATGGAGGTCTCATATGACCCTCCAACAGTGTTGTCGGCAAAGCACAATCAGCAGAAGTCGCATGCAAGCAACCTCCCGCATTGGTGATACTGGATTACAAGATGCAGGGGCTACACTAGTACGCACAAGCAAATAAGGTACCATGGTAGTCGCACCAGGCATTCCCATCGAGACAATGAAACAACAAGAGGAATAAATGTGAAGAAAAAGACAGCGAGCCAAATAGATGTGCACAAGATTAGCACCAGTGATGCAGCGTGAATCGGATATATAGGGCTATATTTATTTAATTTTGTCCGATAATTAGAGTCTCATTTTATTTAAGTGTATCGTCGCATTTTATTATAAATAAAGAGATCGCGTGTGATCTCAATTAATTAGTTAGAGATTTGAATTTCTTATTTAGTCGGTTAGAGTCAAATTAGGATAAGTTGTTTTGAATTTTGATTTTGAATTTCTATTTTTGTAATCTCATCCCTCCTATATAAAGGGGTGATAGGCTATTGTTTCAGACAGTTCAATTGATATAAAAATTGAGATTTATCTCTATCTCTGTCTCTCTCTTTCTCTCTCAACGTGGTCTTCACGATTCTCTTCTCCAAAATCCCTCCTTTTTCCAACGAGCTTTCTCTTCTCAATCCCTCCAATTTTTTCTACCAAATAATTCCACCGATCAAAATTTATTTTCACCGTCGCCGATTTCCATCTGCATCAACCAGGTAGAAAGTTGCACGCCATCAAGGAGCAGAAATGGGTTGTGAGAAAATCAGTCCCCTTGGATGTGGGTCAAATTGGATTTTATTTTTGACTTCGTTGTTAATTCACATCCTTTGTAAGCCCAAATGGGGGAAACAAAAACTGAACAGGCAAAAAACCAAGGGATTGGTCTTAAATATATCAGAAACTGAGAAAAAAAGAGAAGGATAAAAAAGAGAGGTAGTGTTGCTTATCTCCCATTTGTTTCTTCTCACCAATGATTCCTTTTGCGGATTGCACACCGCTGATAAAACTATCAGAGGAGCACATGAGAGATCCATGGTGTTTGCCGTTCACCCCTTCGTACAATGCCAACTCATGGTTGTCGTGCTTGTTTCAACACATCCTTTTATAGATGACTGCCATCTTGCATTGACAATTGGAAGGTGCAAGCACAAATGAAGGTGACGATTTTGTGGTTACACCAGGGAAAAGGGTGATGACAAAGGTATTCAAGGCACATTTTAAGTCAAATATGATGATTTCCTATCTTTTTTTTAGAGGTGAGGAGGATATTGTTTGCATCTTTCCATAGCGACTCTACTATAGAGGTTTTGGAGACAGGCCGGTGTAAAGTGTGTGGCTGGACAGCTCAGACCCGGATCAATTTTGAAGGAGCTTCGGGGCAATAACTTATCATTTTAGAGCAAAGAAGACAATAGCATTTGTCATTTGTGGGTCATTTCACTTGCCAGGAATGCTTTGATTTTTTCAAAGGAAACACTGTATGCATGCCCTTTACTTGATTGAGTCCTGGTTGAAATAATTGTAATCATTTATTAGGTAAGGAATGTTTCTGGGTAAACTACCAAGGATGAACACCCATCACTTTCTCGACAAAATATTTGTGAACCAAATAAAATAGCGGTAGATGGAAAAAAATTTTTTTGAAACTCGCGGTAGATGGAAATTATGATACAAAACACAATGCTATAACAAAAAACCCTTCATTTATATCATTTTTAAATTGTAAATTTTGCACACTAAATTCTTATAATAAAAAAAGATTAAAAAAATAATAATTATTTCTTATAACGATCAGCTGCTTTGCAACATGACTTCCTTATAAACCATACCCGTATAATGACCTCAGATATCTGCATATTTTATATCATATCCTACTATGTATCAAACAATGTAGGCATCTTGCATATCATCATAGGCCAATGAAAAAAATGTCCAACCTAATATGAAAGACAAAATCCTGTTTTTTTTACTAAAAATGATTTTTATAGAAGAATAATCAAAGTAGGGGCTATAACAGCCCCGGACACCTGCAAAAGAACACTTCATAAACACATGACCCAAGTGTAGGCACAAAAACACAGTCCACTAGTACATGTTTGAAGATGGGAAAGTCATACGTAACAAGGAATCATTGTTGCAAAAAAAAGGTTCAAACTGAGAATGACCAAATCAACCAAATCTGCATTTTTCAAAAATTGCAGTACATAATCAAAAATGCAAAAAGCTGTTAACAAATCTCAAGGGTCAACCTAATAAAGCATACTAATCAATCATAGATAAAGCTATACCAAACAGTCAATACTTTCTAAAAATGAAATACACATCATAATCATTAAATGAAGAATTTGGATAAACAGGAAAATCGCAGAAAACAAACGGCATCCTATGTTTCAACATATACCGCAACCAGATTGTGATATTTGTAGGGGTGTTCATGGGGGGGGGGGGGGGGGTACCCGACCCATTCAATTAAAACCCGCCCCGACCCATCAATACCGGGTCAACAGGTCGACCCGCCCCATTTCAACGGGTACCCGGTTCTGATGGGTACCCAAATTTTTTGAATGAGTAACGGGTACCCGCGGGTTACTACAATAAATTTATACATATCAAATTCAAGTTACCCAGCTAAAAAAATTACCAGTCACATCCCAACAATCCCCCAACCATGAAGCAGCCTTATCTGGAAAATTCACCTTGACAGTTCAAGCTTATGATGCTTTCGGAGAATTGGAACATCTCAGATCTTAGGTGTAGATCTCAGAACCTCGGACAACAGTGGACTTTGAACGGTGTTGTGTATGCACCTTCAGGAAAGGGATTCCTCGCATGGGGGCCCAATCTATGACTGCAAATTGATATATCTCTCCATCTGATCTGCTGTCGTATTTTTTCTGATAATCTTAATATAAATTATAAAACAAAAGTTCCTATATTATTTTCCCCATATTTGATGTGATTTTTCTAAAACAAATATACAAATTTAGTATATTTATTTATGTGCAAGTCATCTAATGCATGTAAATGTAAGTTGATTTATAAATTATCTCTGATATATCTGTATCCAATACAGATCCGGTTTATATACGTACCCGTTTTTATTTTTGCAGCAGCATGCCAACTAATAGGGTATCCTCCTGCTACCCATGAGCAACATGAACTTACAGGTACATCTCTGGAGTTTCCGCATCATTGTCTTGTCCTTCCAGGCTTCAAATTTATCGCACCCATCAAGATTTATCTCAAATTCTCAATATTGTTGTCCTTGTCATGTAAGGAGGATCGGTCAGCCACGTCTGATCGCACGAAGCAGACACCAACAGGCGCGAGGATGTGGTCCGAGCTGCGCGACCCACAAATCTCCGCGTGCCCCACAACTCTAGCGGGAAGAGCATACACAACAAGGTGAGGATCGTGCGCCGTCTCTGGGATCGTTGTGTGCGCCTCTCCTTCCTGACCGTAACCTTCATCTACAATCTCCAAGACAAACTGGGGGTCAACCAGCCAAGAAAGGTAATGGAGTGGCTAATGAATGTCGCCCACTTCGAGTTCGGCTCATGCCCCTCCCCTCACCCTTCGGGCCCTCCGGCCTCCGGCCTCCGGCATCAACTTGCAGCCTCGCTCTCTGCCAAACCAACTCGCGGAGCAACGAGAAGAAGAATAGGGAAGTTGAGTGTCCGGGAATTGGGGCAAGATTGACAAGTACCGGGTATCAACAGGGTACCCGGTTCTTCTATTTGAGTTACCACCGGGTCATTCCGATTTAACGGGTCGGGTACCCGATTGGATATTTTTTCACGGGTACCCCTAAAATTAGGGTCAAATTAACGGATCGAAGTGGGTACCCATGTGACCCTAGTATATTGAACAGCCCTAGATATTTGGACATGGGTATGGACTATCTGAGAAAACTAACTCTATGTTGGGACCAAGTTGAGTATAAAGAATAGTGGCGTATCTAAAGACGTGGAATTTATAACGTGACTAATAAGCTCTTTCCCCGTAATTTTGAGTTGAATGATCTCACCTCATATCATAGACCC
Source organism: Ottelia alismoides (assembly GCA_037367405.1). NCBI lineage: Eukaryota > Viridiplantae > Streptophyta > Magnoliopsida > Alismatales > Hydrocharitaceae > Ottelia > Ottelia alismoides. Next base: position 51,061 of record JAZKJV010011294.1, on the reverse strand, counting down.
ATCGATCAATTGGTTAAAATTCACAACTCGATTTGCCAAGTGATTAGTTCCATTAGGACCCAAAGATGGCCACAGGACAAGATGTTGAGCTGAAAGAAGACTCTCAAATCTAAAATTCAAAAAAAAAAACATTCAGCCATATAGATACGTGGGTATCTCCTCAATTTAAGTTTTTAACAAATGATTTTGAGGTGAAAAACACTCCCAGAAATTTCGTATGATGGAGGAAGTTAGACTTTATCTGATCTTTGGCTAAAGCCTTGGCAAATTTCTTTTTTTGCCTATACTGTTCGAATCATCCGATGAAATGGTGGAGATAAGATGGCACTTGAACTCTGTCTCATCTGAGATTTTTTAGAATTTATCATTTGAAAGGAGCTGAATAAGTTGAAAAGGAAGCATGAAATTCTGGGAAAGGGCTTTGGCTTGATCATTTGGAGTTTCATACATCATTTTGATGTGGGAACAATAGAAGTTTCCACGTCCGAAGGTTTTTCTATTTACTGGATTCGGTCCTTCTGGCATCGTTGATATGTCGAATGCTGATATATGTATGTGAAACACTGAGGAGATGGAGCTACTCCTGCAGCCCTGTTAACAGTGAACCTGCTATATGCCCATTTAATTTCTTATGGTTGCTGAGGATTTATGAAGATGCAGATATTGGATAACTTGCAAGCTGCTGGGAAATGATACAATAACTGAACTTATGATGCTTGAAACACTTGCATGGTCACACTCTATTGATGTTTAAAATGTACATATCATTGATTCCTTTCTTTGTCATGCCATGCATGTATTCTTCTTAGAATGGTGCACATGTGACTTTACATTGATGATATAAGGGGGGTGCTGAGACCCCTATAACACCACTAAACCCAGGTTTACAAATAAAAAAGATGTAATTCTCAAGCTGCAGTATGGGCCCCATCTCATTTTTTACCCCCTTGAGCTTTTCCTTCTTCCGGATCTAATCCTACATGTAGTCTTGGTGTTACTTCTCAATCCACCAATCATGTAATCACTTTCCCCCAACATAAAACATACACCTAGGCAATAGTTGACTTGCTAATCGACTAATAGGAACATCCCCAACATGACCACCAAAATATGATCTAATGTCACAATGTAGATGCAAGCACATTGCTTAGTCTCTTGACTTCCAAACCTACGACTCAGTCCCTAGTTTTGGTTGTCATAAATTTATTTTCCCCAACCAAAACAACCATTATTTGTACAAATGAGTATTAGGCAGGTCATTTTAACCCATCCCTGCCCAAAATTAGAAAAGAACGTGTTTGTGCCATAAAATAGGCCCATATAACTTTTTCAGATTGGGCATAGGCTCAGATTGGCCCAAACTCACTAGCCCGGCAGCCCAGCCCAACCATGGGCCTGCGTACAGGACCAGTACCCATCCACCATTCCAATAAATATGTAGATTAGATGCCAGGAACTTGAACACCAAAGCCTGCTTATAAACCTTCTTAATCCATATATCTGTAGGACATTTTGGTCATGCATAGTATAAAACTGATAGTGCAAAAAAACACAGAAAAATCCATGTTTTTCTCAGCTGGATAAATGTTAATTATACATCATTTGCTCAATGCAAACTGTAAAATTCCATTATCTTCCCACCACTCGCCGCCAAAATAAATGATAGAATGACCTAAATATACTTCTCCATCTTCTACATCTTCGGTGTGAGAATTCTTAAGTAGAAAATAACAACAATTTCCAGAACCCCAATTATAAATGTGTCAGTCCAGTCCAATCCAGCCCGTGAACATCGGGTTGGGTAGAGCTCAAGCCCAGAGATAAGGGTAATTTTCAGGGCTAGGCCAAACCCAAAGCCTGATATACTAAACAGGCTTGGGATGGAGCCCCGTAGGTCACACAGGGTCCCAGCTCAATGTGCATCCCTAATTATCTGTCTACCCAACCTAGCAGGCTACCAGCGACCAACCACCAGATTCACCACATAGCTTATAACTGCAACACCAACAAAAAAACCTAGCTTATATTGACCAACAACCAATCTCACATAATCACGTTCATTTTTTTGAGGAAAAATCTTGTCATGTTCGTATGACAAGACACTACTAGTTAAAAAAGGACACTAAAGATAGGACACCTACACCAATATAGACCCCTACTCGCTAGGATTGAGTAGAAGTGAGAGTTGTAAAATGATAAAAGATAAAAAACGCTATCAATATAAACAATATTGTAATATATGGATATCTACTTTCTAGCACATCTGACCTGAACCTTAAAAAATAAACCACCAGAGGAAATCACCAAAATCTTTAAAAAAAAATGGAAACAAGAAAAAACAAAATAAGTACTGCAATCAGGCAATTGATATGTTTAGACTGTTGCAGGGAAACAAGAAAAGAACCGGGATAAACAGTATGAAATGATGTAACAAAATGTAGAAACAGTTGCATGAGTCATCTTCATACATCACCACAAAAACCATGATGACATTCTAGGGTAAAGTGAATCTCAGAGTTTATGCAAGAAAACCGTAAATAGTGGTATCTTTCAAATATATTAAATACCTGCTCACATCTGAGGAAAAACAAACGATTCTCTTTGATAAGAATAGTATCAGGGCTCTTGCAACCATTGCAGATGACATATTCATCTAAAGAACACACAAGACATTAGGAATTTTGCCAGCAGAAATTATAAAAATAAACAAATAAAATCATACAATCATATGTGATACAACTTTCTACACATGGAAGCTAACGAAGATTAATATCTCACAAATTGCAAGATTCCAAATAAGCAAAATATAATTATCAGATTTAAAAATATCAAACGAAGAGTTCTTCGTGTTCTTTGAATAACAAAGCTCTAATTATAATTAGCTGAGTTTGGCATTAAGTTACTATTACATCAAGGATGCATGAGAGAACACCGTCAATATTGAGAGAACTAAACTAATAAACTCTGCCAAAATGGCCCTATTCTATAAGAAATATATCGTCAAGCGGACTTAGTAGAGATATTAAAACTACTGTTTCTAAAAAAAACTTGAAGATTTTCATTACTGAAGTGCTAAATTAATACTTACTGATATATCGTCTAAGTATCCCTTCAAAATTTTTTGGAGCAAATCTTCCCTTAACAACCAATCTTTGTTGTCCATCAAGGGATCCACTTGTTCCCATCTCAGCAAGTAAGAAGGTCATGACATGCTCAGGTTGTCTATGCATGCTGAAAGATCAAACAATTACCAGCAATGGTTTTAGATATTGATTACAAGTTTCAAAGTTATTCAGAAACCTAGAGAATGCATCAAAGATAATAACATGCTGGCACAACAAACAATTCGCTGTTAGCATTCTGTCTAGTCAAAAAATCAACCTACGTTTTGCACAGGTCCATGAAGTTCACAAAGACTGTCTTCTTCGTGCCTTCACGAAGAACTTGTGGTGGCCTCATCACAGTTCTACGCCTGTCACCAGCAAGATCAGGATTGTTCTCCCGCAAAATGTTGAAAACTCGGTCCAAAAGCTGGACAATGGGTAAAAAATAAAGATCTTGCAGCATTGACAGAAATATCAGCCTTGGAAACTCTTTGGTCAAATAAAAATAAACATAACATCTACCCAAAAAAGGAAGCCATCTAAAATGGCTACTGAAACACATCTAGTGTGCATTATGCAATGCAAAAGAGAATCCAGAAGTAAATAAAAAAAGAAATCACCAATTCCAGACATTTCACATAAAATAAAAATTAGTCTATTACCTTATGTCATTCAGCAGCAAAAATGCACCTTGCAGATTAGCACATATTCCCACAGCATCAAACTTAAGTGATTTTATTTCTTGATTCATTACTCTTCATTCGCGAACATTATACATGTGGTTAACCCTTGGTTTAGTTTTACAGATATGTAAATGAGTGTTGCAGCTCATATTTGGAGCCGTCTGCCTCTCTGGTTTGATATGTACCAGCAGTGCCATACTGATGCAGTCAGGCCCAACCAAATTCAGCAACAAAAGAATAAATCATATGATTCTTTTGTTATATGTCAAATCCTAAGGAACTATGTGTAAATGTTCCTTTTATATTTTGTGAACGGTGCCACTCCTTTTATAAGAGCACCACCCATTTTTTGTTTGGAAACAGTGGTGCAGCTCCATGAAAATGCACAGTTCCCTTTGTCTTGTAGGGGCTCTTATATGTTATTGTTGGGAAAAGAGACTTCGATAATCATTCAGAAAACCCTAGGCTCTCTTATATAGGGAGAGACCTTAAGGGTAAATTACAGAGAGGTCTATATAAGATAAAGAAATAACGACAAGCTACATAAAGAGATAATAAAACTACGAAATATCTCTACACTCCCCCTCAAGGTGGAGCATAGATATCGATCATGCTCAGCTTGGATGAACATCTCTGAAACGGTCCTCTGAGCAATGGCTTGGTGAATACATCTGCAGTCTGATCTCCTGAGCTCACATGTGCAGTAGATATCAATCCTCTCTGGATCAAGTCCCTAGTATAATGGCAGTCAACTTCAATATGCTTGGTCCTTTCATGAAAAGCTGGATTGTTGGCAATTACAATGCTGCCTGATTGTCACACTGAAGCTTCATAGGTAGGGGCACGGCTACATGTAGATCTTCTAGTACTGAACGAACCCACATCATTTCCGTGTTGGCTTGAGCCATGGCCCTATATTCGGATTCGGCACTGGACCTTGCCACAATAGTTTGTTTCTTGTTTTTCCAAGAAACCAAAGAGCCTCCAATAAACACTGCAAACCCTGAGGTTGATTTTCGGTCCTTAGGACATCCTGCATAATCTGCATCTGCACACGCTGAGACGGATAAATCTGTGCCCTTTCTGAATAGCAGCCCTGACCCTGGAGAAGACTTCAGATACCTCAGTATCATGTGTATAGCATCCATGTGAACCTGTCTTGGCTGCTCCATAAACTGACTCACCCTGCTAACTGCAAATGCAATGTCTGGACGAGTAATGGTAATGTAGAGGAGTTTTCCCACCATTTCTCTGTATCTCCTCTTGTCTACTTCATCTGTATCACCATCATACAGCTTCATGCTAGGGTCCATGGGAATACTTAATGGTTTGCACCCATCCATGCCAGTCTCAGTCAGGAAGTTTGTAATATACTTCCGTTGTGTCATCACCAAGCCTTGTGCATTCCTTGCAAATTCCAACCCCAGAAAATATCTTAGGGTTCCAAGATCCTTTGTAACGAACTGACGGCCTAGGAATGCCTTCGCCCTCTCTATGCCCTGAACATCGTCTCCTGTAACAAGAATATCATCCACATAGACCATAATGACAACCGTACCTGCCGATGACTTCTGGACAAACAATGAGTGATCGGCATTTGACCTCTTGAATCCATGTTGCTCAATCAGGTTGGACAACTTCTGGAACCATGCTCTCGGACTCTGTTTGAGGCCATATATTGCCTTGTGAAGTCTACAGACCATCTGCTTCTCCCCCTCAGCAGTAAACCCAGGTGGCTGCTGCATGTAGACTTCCTCCTGCAAGTCTCCGTACAGAAAGGCATTCTTGACATCTAGTTGAGATATACTCTAATCATGTACCACAGCAACAGATAAGAGAATACGAAGGGTGGAGTGTCTCGCCACTGGAGAGAATGTATCCATGTAATCCACACCGTAGGTTTGTGTAAACCCACGGGCGACCAAGCGTGCTTTGTACTATCCAAAGTGCCATCTGCATGGTATTTGACTGTGAAGACCCATTTACAGCTCACAACGGATGCATCAGAAGGTGCAGGGACCAAAGACCATGTGCCACGAGACTGTAAGGCCCTCATTTCTTCTTCCATTGCTAATCTCCAGCATTCATTCTGCAAAGCTTCCTGGTATGTCCGTGGTATATCCACGGAAGACAATACTGTGGCAAAATCTCTGAAAATCACCAGTGAGACGGTGAAAAGAAACCTGTGAAGCAAATGGATACGAGGCACATTGCCTCCTCTGCTTCCGAAAAGCAATCGGAACATCAAGATCATCATCTGTTGTACTGAATGGGCTAGTGTCTGCCTGTACTGAAGGATCCTGCACATGTGCTAAACCTGACCCGTTAGTAGTAATGCCATCTGAACATACCTGAGGCGTGATGATCGGCTGCTGTGTAGTCTGAGCAGGACCTGACTGGCGTGTATAGAATTTAGGTAACGGTGATATGATAGGCCGTGGAATGGGTGGAGGTGGAGGTGGTGGAGGTGGTGCTGGCGTGGAGACGGGCATAGGGGACGACTCAGGTGTACTCAATGAAGGTGGTGGAGGAACATAGATATCATCAGTGTTAGTGGATGGTACCATTGTGTCACCTGCAGGAGAAAAATACATGACAGGCTCAAAGAAAGTGACATCAGCGCTCACGAAGTATCTCTTAGTTGCAGGATCATAACACCGGTAACCCTTCTGAGTCCTGGAATAACCAACAAAGACGCACTTGACTACTCTAGGAGAGAGTTTGTCAAGTCTGGGAGATAGACGATGCACGAAACACACAGTACCAAAGACACGTGGAGTCAGAGAAAAGAACTCCTTGTCTGAAAAAATAAGGGAGATAGGTATCTTCTCACCAAGAACTGAGGATGGCATTCGGTTGACCAGATAACAAGCAGTAAGAACAGCATCGCCCCAGAATGAGATAGGAGCACAACTCTGAATCAACAGTGTTCGAGTAATATCCAAGAGATGGCGATGCTTTCTTCCCACCACACCATTTTGTTGTCAGGTATATGCACAAGTGGTTTGCTGAATAATACCCTTTGATGAAAGGAATTGTGAAAGTGAGCGTGTACAAAATTCAAGGGCATTATCCGTTCGAACGCATTTGACAGAGGAAGAAAAAACATTATGCACTTCATTAATCAAATTCTTGATCACATTTCCTGCTTCAGATTTATTTTTCAAAAGAAAGACCCATGACACACGAGAGAAATCATCCACTACCACAAGATAAAACCTGTGCCCCTGATGATCGGGAACACGACTCGGACCCCATATATCTATATGTAACAACTCAAAAGGGGAGCTACTGCTCCAACTCGGCCGACTTGGGAAGCTCGACCTGGGATGCTTCCCCAGCTGACACGCTTCACATCGAAATGACGAACTAGGAGAGATCTGGGGCAGAAGATGGCGCATTTTTCGAAGTGGTAGGTGACCAAACCGGAGATGCCAAATGTACAGAGAGACTGGCCCAGTAGAGTGAGAGGAGACGCCAGCATAGGAATCCCGAACCAGTCGATATAAACCATTCTGCTCAGAGCCACAACCAATCACCTTGCTCGTGAGTATGTCCTGAAAAATGAGAGAAGACGGGTCAAATATAGCACGACAATTCAAATCCTTCGTAATCTGACTAATAGATAGCAAATTCATCGAGAACTCAGGAGCATGCAGGACGTTCTGTAGTTGCATAGTGGAAGATAGGAAGACCTCCCCTTGTCCAACAAGGGGCGAATGGGTACCATCTGCTATCTGCACTGAACGGCCGGGAGGAATGTCCCTGTAGGCCTGTAATCTACCTCTATCACGGCAGAGATGATGTGTGGCTCCGGAATCGATAACCCAGTCAGATATATCATGAGTTGTTGTGAATGTAGTAGATCTACCTGAGGTACTTGCAGCAGCGAATGAACTGGCAGAGGCAGTGGCAGCAATCTGAAGAACCACCAGACGAATCACCGGACGCATGTGGCATAATATCTCGGAGACGGGCCACAAGTTCGTCAAATCGATTATCTGCAGTAGAGGCTGATGGAGACTGAGAGTGCTCTGCAACACGTGCCGATGCTGGAAATCCATGCTTAGAATAGCATGTGTCCTCTGAGTGTCATGTGCGATGACAATATGAGCATGTCTGACTGAAGCGACCACCCCTTCCCTGGGGTCCACGGCCACGTCCACGTCCACGACCACGACCAGAAGGCGGTCCACCTCTCCCACGCGAGACTGCCATTGCAGATGGGGGTGGAGTAGAAGAGCTGGAGGAAACTGGAATGCGACTGAGCCTTCTGTAAACATCCTCCACTGGAGGAATAACTGCATCCGCTAGGATCTGGGACCGGGCGGCATCGTACTCAGGATCAAGAGCCGCAAGAAGAACACCCACCATGGTGGCATTCTGAAACGTCTTCTGCTGTTCAGGAGTAGCAGTGAGAGGAATGGTACTGTATAACTTCTCAAACATCCCTCTTAGGGATGTGTACAGGGAATGGAGAGGTCTGCCACTCTGCTTCATTGTGAAAATGTCATGTTGAAGCTGCAAAATCTTGGTCTCATTTCGCACTTTCGAATAAGTAGCGGCAAGAATGTCCCACATTGCCTTGGCAGTGGGCTGATGGAGGACGTCGTTAGCAATCTCCATCGTCAATGTACCGGACAACCAGACCTTTGCATAGGCGTCGTCAGCCTCCCATGAGGCATAGATCCCTGCCTTCTCTGCAGGCTCATCCTCGGTAAGAATGTGTTTCTTACCATTAGACTTCATGAGGCTCATGAACTGCATCGCCCAGAGCTCATAGTTAGACCCGTCCATCTTCACTATTGGCGCAGGACCTTTGAATGCGCCTGTAGAGGGCATATCGGCTTTGGATTCTGACATGCTGCTTCTTGGAGAAGAACAAGGATATATAGACACTGTGATAAATGTCTACACCAACTGCATCGGATTTGAGTGTGTATGTAGACGTTACGCACTCAAACCCATATATCGATCGAAGAGAGAACTAGGACACGCCTTAGAGAAGGCTTACAACCCTTGAACCGGCTTGTTGGTTGCCGCCTGAGGTCGTCTAGATGTCTGCGCGACTGGTTGGGACTGGCGGCGGCTGGCTGGATGCCTACAGCGGCAGTAAGGGGCTGCAGGCGACGCCTGGGATCACCGGGAGGCCGCTGGCGGTGGGCTGGATGCCGCTGGCGGTGACTGGCGGCGCTAGCAGTGGCCGCTGGATGCCGCTGGAGGCGCTAGCGGAGGGCTGGGCCTAGGCGCAGGGGCGCTAGGCGATGGAGAGAAAGAGAGGTGGCGGCGGAGGACGCGTCGAGGAGAGGAGAGAGAGAGGGGGGCGGGTAGGGAGAGGGAGGCGGTGGGTGGAGAGCCCTAGGGCGGCTCTGATACCATGTTGGGAAAAGAGACTTCGATAATCATTCAGAAAACCCTAGGCTCTCTTATATAGGGAGAGACATTAAGGGTAAATTACATAGAGGTCTATATAAGATAAAGAAATAACGACAAGCTACATAAAGAGATAATAAAACTACGAAATATCTCTACAGTTATAAACGGAGGGGGAGGGACAACAAGACGGAGAACAGCATAAGAACCCAAGAAACCCATAAAGGCATATCTCCTCTCCCCACTTCCCTTCTCTTCCTCTCTCTCTCTCTCTTCCTCTCTCTCTCTCTCAACAACCTTCTCTTCTTTTATTCCCTAGCTCCAACCTTCTGTTCTCTTTTCCCCAATCCAGCCTCCTCTCCTTTTCCTTCCTTTCTTCCTATCCTCTCTCAGCTTCTTTCCTTCCCCAGCTCCGGCCTCCTCTTCTTTTCTTCCCCAGCAGGTCCTCCATTTCCACCCTCCCCAATGCCACCCTCCACCAAAGCCCCCCCCCCAAACAATTGTCGCACAACGCCCCGCTCGGGTGTCATCTCCCCTCTCTTCCTATGGTTATTTTGTTGTTATTCAATACCTTGTATTATCATCTTTTATTCTATTGTGAGTGTGGGTTGAAATTCTAGTCAGAGTATGTTACCTTTTTGTCTTAAACGACTGATTTTTGTTATCTTATGCGGTCCAATCTTTTATTTAATTACTTTGACATTAGCAGCTTTTGTTCTATTTTATTGTATTGGTAAATGTGGAAGACAAGCTATAGACCGTTATAATTTCTTCCTTTCTTGGGAAGTGCAGCAATAAGTATCCCTGAAAACGATCAGTTAGGACTTCTATTTGGGTATTTGCTTGGGCATGGGATTTAATAATTACTGAGCATATTCGCATATTACTTGCATTTAGTTGATTAAAAGCATTGGGCATGTCACATGCATATGCATCCATTAAATTAGCAATCTAACGGGATTTTTAAATTGCACCAAAATGGTATCAGAGCAAAATCAATCGGTAAGAAAAGGAAGTATCATTTTATTTTGCACTTGCATTGCATCTATCATTTTTTCTTCTCTTCTCTTTTCTTTTCTTTTTTCTTCCCTTTTGTGTGGCTCGTATTTTTAGTGTTTGCAAGTTGTACCATTTTATTTTTTGTCAGTGTCAGGCACCCTCTACCTATTTATTTCCCAGCTTGTTGTACGGCTCTGCCGATCTCTTTAAATTTTTCTGCTTGTTATTCGGCCCTGCCAACCATCTTTAATTTCATGCTCGTCATACGGATAGGCTGACTTTTTTTTTCTACCCGTTTGGCTCTGTCGACTATTTATTCCCTTACCTTTGTTTGCAATAATTGTTAAAATCTCTTTTTTTTGTCGTCAGAAAAACAAAAAAATTGTCTCGCTTTTTCTTTCGCTTTGTGTCTGTATGATTTTAGAAACTGATCAGTGATGGCTCATCAACCTGACCCAAATTACATGTCAAATCTGGAAATCATGATAGCAAACCTTGAGACTGAAATCTGTCGTACTAGGATCCGATTAGGAATATAGAGAGAACAATGATTAGGGATACTCGGAAGTTGGAAGCCATGATACCAAACAAGATAAAGAGATGATATAAACATGATCACAACTTAAGGGTTTATAGGCAATCACAAAAATTCAAGATCTTAGTTCCCATGATCGTCGATGTCACCTACAAGATCAAGTAGTAGTTGATCTTAGGCCAAGGAATGTCACAAAATTCCAAAATCAGAAGTCACCGCACAAGTCGAGTAATAAATATAAAAAGGCCCACAAGCAACGAGAGGTGAAGCGACCTAGAGAACACATGCCATGGAGTCGACATCCTTATAAATTACAAAACTTCAACCAGGACCACACCATGTTGATTGATGTGGACGAATTTGATGGAAGACATGACATTGACCTCTTCTTAGACTGGATGGATCAATTAGACCATTTCTTTGTCCAGAGGGATCTATCGCGTGAGCGTAGAGTCCACATTGCCACCTTGAAGTTGAAAATACATGCATTACATTGGTGGACACAACTTCAAGAGAAGCGCCACCACCATTGTAAAGAACACATTCATTCTTAGACCAAAATGCACAAGAAGCTTCGAGAAAAATTCTTACCGGAGGAATTCCATCATAAACCCTTCAACAAACTTCAACACCTTCACTGTGGAACACATACTGTCAAAAGGTACGCTGAAGAATTCCAAATGACCCTTAATAGAGATGCTCATCTTGAGACCAACTCAGCTAAAAATACCACTACATGATCAACGACCACAATTATCTCTAATGTCGCCACCACCACACCGAACACCTCCACTATACTAACTAAGATTGGTTCACAGTCAACCATCAAATCGGTTGCTTCGGGATCTTGCACCACTCATGTAGATACCCTCACCTGTCCCGTTTCGCTTATGCTAGATCAAGAATCCTTGGCGCTCGGCCTACCATGGGACTTGAACCATGCTTCAAGTACCTACAAAAAGGGTAAATATGACATTAGAATGTCCCGATCCACACACAACAGAGACACCTAATGAATAATGAGCCAAGTGATGAGGCCACCCCTACTTGTGAGGTTGAACCCGAAATGATTACTAAGTGCTCAAGTGACAAGAAGGATTATAAGACTAATAAGGTTGATGCAAAATTAATGGATCGTTCTCCTCGATTAAACACGGTGACCTTGAAAGAGAAGATAATGAACCAACGAAAGTCGTGCCGCAGTTCATACTAGCACCTAAAATTGAGAGAGATGGGGTTTGGATAGAAAAGAGCATCTTTTGCATCACATATGCCCTCAATGTCCATTGTTGCTCTCTAATCACCAATGGAGAAAGCATAGGATATTTAGTTGCCCAAGAGGTAGCTGACAAGTTAAGGGCGCAAATAAAACCTTGCGATCGACCTTATGATGTGACCTAGTTTAAGGGAGAGCACCATAGACCAAGTCAATGCCAATGCCGCATTGAATTTTCCCTTACCCTGACCTATGAAGATGGTGTATGTTATTACATTACAACTATGGATGTGCATCACATGTTAATGGGACACTCTTGGCAGTTTGGTCAAGGTACAACCCACATGGGTATAACGGATACCGACATAAGAGACAAGACACAAATCACCCTTCAACCCTGACTTAATGCTTTTAATCTCAAGCAAGTGACAACCGACCGATGCGAGGGCCCCAATATGGATCTCCAAAAATCTATGATTGTCAAGTCACCTTATTGTACACACAAATCATCAAAGATTCTCTATGCAACTACTTTCCAACTTCAACTCCAGTAGTCACTAATCACTTTTAATTCTTGCCGGTAAAGAGATTTGGTACAATGCTATGAACCTAGGTCAAGTGAACTACGAAGTTGCCCTGACCCTAAAAGAATATGCGGATGGCGTGTCCAAGAAACCCCTACATCTACGAGACAAACAACTCCACATGAATTAGTCCCTAAAAGCGGCTTATTCCACATGCCCCGTGATTGGATGACATCAAAGGGTTAAAAGCAGAGTTCGAACCCATATACTCCTTGGTCCATTCCTACCCATCATCAGGAAGATATCCCTACGGACTATGTAACCACGCTTCTCTAAACCACTAGGAAGGTAGACTCTGAGTTTGCCATGATTGATCTGATTTCTGAAGTGGCACATTTTGTCAGGTATAGGAAGTCCTCGGATACATCTCATATAGCTAGTCCCTTCTCTAAGAAATTTTTCCACGTGCATCACATACCTCATTCATTTTTGTTTGATAAGGGCATCATGTTATGGTATAAGTCAGGCATGCATTCTCCAAACCACTAGGAAGCATGGAAGGACATATCGATATCGGTATCGATATCGGTACCATGTCGATACCGATATATCGCCGATATATCGGTGATATATCGATGCCATATCGCCGACATCGGGATTCGGCTCGCCTTTTTTGCATGTCGATACCCGATATCGGACATATCGGCGATATATCGGTGACTTGTCGATGCCGATATATCGCCGATATATCGGGATACGGCCTTCCATGCTAGGAAGGTAGACTCTGAGTTTGCCATGATTGATCTGATTTCTAAAGTGGCACATTTTGTCAGGTATAGGAAGTCCTCAAATACATCTCATATAGCTAATCCCTTCTCTAAGGAAGTATTCCACGTGCATTACATACCTCATTCATTTTTGTTTGATAGGGGCATCATGGCATGGTATAAGCCAGGCATGCATTTAGAATATAATATTACATATCACCACGAATCAATGGTCAAACATATGTAATAATCAGATCTCTGGGACATGATATGGTGCCTCGCAGGAGAACAAAACTATTCAATGGGACTCAGTTCTTCTTCAACTGAATTTTCTTGTCAGTCCATTGGGAGTCTCCTTTCGAATAATTTTACAAATTTCCAATTACATATGTCCTTCAACAAGTCTCCTTGATTCACTCCGGATGGGTTGGTTCAATTGCTGATAATATGGTTGATCCTACAGATGAATACCCATTCATCACTCTTTATTCTTTTATTTTAGCTACAAAACCTTTGCCGAACACATGTAGAAATATGTAAATGATAATAATTAGCATGCAGCATGCATTTTGTCAAAATGAATAATTAGCATGTTTTTGTGCATAAATAAAAGAATAAAGAAACAAAAGAAAAAGAGGGAGATATTTAGAATAAATATTGAGCGACTTAATCCCAAGGGAGGGCTCAGCATGGGCCTGACCGCATAAAAACCCAAGTAGAGAGAGATAAGGAAGCTCATGTGTGTACATATATACCTGTAAATAAATAAAAATATTTTCCTCTAAATAAAAATAAAAATAGGTGTGTATTTATATGTATATACTTGTAAATATTAAATTAAAATAAAAATGAGAAAAATAAAAAGAAATAAAATTCATCCCTCATTATCTATATTCACCATGTACATAGAACCCTTTATCTATTTATTTATCCCTATAAACAAATAAATTAAAATCCCATAAAAATTGTATATACTCTATATTTAATAGTGTAAATAAATAAAATAAAAAGCATAAAAATAAAAATAAAATAAAAAGAAATAAAAATAAAATCAAAATCTTCGTTGTATATATACCATATATGTATATAAATAAAAGTAATTATTTAACCCTTGTAAATAATTAATAAAAATAAAATAAAAATATACGTTTATTCCAAATTTTATTCTATAAATAAATAAAATATAAAATTAGAATAAAATGTACAAAAATAAATAATTAAAAATCAAAAATCAAAAATATATAGTGTATATACCTATATATAATATACTATATTGTAAATACTTAATTTTTATTTCAAAAAATTAAATAAAAATCATAAAAAATAGTTTATAAATAAATAAACATTTTTCATATTTTAACTTTTTCCAAAATCGGCCATTTACTATTTTATATTGAATTTCCAATTATTTATGACGTGGTCGCATTCCATTGGTCCACGGGGGATGTTGACCCCCCGGTCAACTCCCCCCTGGACCACAAACCCGCGGATCTACGCCCGACCCGCCTCTTCTCCCAATTATTGCGCCTCGGTCCGAGCCCCAAATCCGCAAACCCCGGGTCCTAATCCATCCTTGATCTTCTCTGATCCACGCCCGGGGTGGGTTATGGGGATCCGTGCTCCGAATTCCATGCCCGACCATCCTCTGATTGGTGATCTTATTGATTTTTCTTGTTGGTGAGGGAAGCTTCTCTGTAGTTGATTTTTTCTATGGTTGAGATACTTTCTCATAGTTGATATATCGTGCAGGATCCGCCTATCGACTTTGGTTACTTTTCCGCAATTTAATTTATACATGGAATATGTTCCCAACAAATGGTATCAGAGCAAAGTTCAATGACGGATTACAAGATGGAGTTTGGTTCGAGCAAAATGGTTATTTTTAATGGGATTATTACAATTTGTGGAAGAACAAGATGAATGGTCTTTTATATGTGAAGGTCATGCACCTTCCGTTGTTTTCCACGCAGAAGCCCGAAGGCAAAACAGATAAGGAATGGGAGTTTGAACACGAGCAGGTTTGTGACTTCATAAGACAGTTTGTTGATTAGAATGTCTTACAACCATATCCAAGATGAAAGTCATGTTAGAAGCTTGTGGTTGAAGTTGGAAAATCTTTACGCATTCAAGACATGAAGTAATAAATTGTTTCTTCTCAAGAGACTAGTGGACTTGAGGTTAAAGGAAGGTAGCTCTATACTAAATTTTCTGAATGAAATTCAAGGAATTACTACCCAATTGACGAGCATGGGGATAAAATTTGAAGATGAGATGTTGGGGTTGTTACTGCTTGCTACTCTAAAATATTCATGGGAGACTTTCAGAATCTCACTTATGAAATCTGCATTCAGTGGGGTCGTGTCTTTGAAGACAGTCAAGTTTGGCATTCTCAATGAGGAGATGCGAAAAAAAATCCAAAGAAGCTCTTCACATTTAGAGGTTCTTGTCACAGAGAACAGGGGGAGGAGCCGAACCAAGATTGATACATGTAGAGATAATGACAGAAGAAAGTTCAGATCCAGATATCAGAGTATGGAGTGTCACTATTACAAGAAGAAATGGCACATCAAAAAGTACTACTTCCAGTTCAAGAGAGATAACAAGAATGATTGTGACAAGCAAGAGAAAAAGAATGAACAAATTGTTGCAGCTGCACAGCATGAGCTCCTCATTATCTGTGATGAAGAGATGGTAAATGGCGCACATGATGGTACTTCTTGACTTGTTGACAGTGAATCTGCTCTACATGTCACATCTTAAAGAAAGTTTTTCTTTTCATATACAGTTGGTGATTTTGACACATTGAAGATGGAAAATGGTTCTTTATCCCATGTTATTGGCATTGGCAATATTGCATTAAAGAATGCCAATGGAGCTGTGTTGACGCTCAAAGATGTGAGGCATGCACCAAACATTCACTTAAATATCATTTCTGTAGGCAAGCTTGATGATTAAGGATATCTTAACACTTTTGATCACGGTCAATGGAAGCTTACCCGAGGATCCTTGGTTGTTGCTTGTGGAAAAAAGTATAGCAAAAATCTTTACATTATGAATGCATCCATCTCCCATGATATTACACATGTAACTGGAGATGCAAAATCCATTAAGTTGTGGCATCGACGATTGGGGCACATGACCTAGAAGGGGTTGTAGTGTTTGATGAGGAAGAATATGCTAACAGATGTCAAGAAAGAGAAGTTGGAGAGATGCACACACTACTTGGCTGCGAAGCAGATGAGAATCTTCTTCAAGAGTCATCCACCTTCTAGGGAGATGCAACCATTGGAGCTTGTTCATACAGATGTTTGTAGTTTGTTGAAAGTAAGTTATCTTGGTGGTGCACTTTATTTTGTTACATTCATTGATGATTTCTCCAGAAAAGTTTGGTCTACGCTTTAAAGAGGAAGGATCAAGTCTTTTGTGTTTTCAAAGATTTCCATGCGCTAGTGGAGTAACAATCTGGGAAGAAACTTAAGTGCATCCGTAGTGAAAATAGTGGTGAGTATATTGGGCCATTTGATGAGTATTGCAGATCTAATGGTATCAGGCACCAGAAGACTCCACCCAAGATGCCACAATTGAATGGGATAACAGAGACAATGAACAGGACCCTGATAAAGAGAGTTAGATGTCTCTTTTCTGAAGCTAAGTTTCCTAACTCTTTTTGGTGTTAAGCACTTTTTACTGTTGTTCATTTTATTAATCTATCTCTACATGTACTCTTGGATGGTGATATCCTGACAGGATTTGGCACTAAAATAATGTCTCATACAACTATTTGCAGGTCTTTGGATGTCGCGCATCTGTGCATGTTTCCAAAGATGAAAGGTCTAAGTTGGACGCAAAGACAAAGCAATGCATCTTCTTGGGATATGGACAATATGAATTTGACTACAGGTTGTATGATTCAGTTGATAAGAAGCTGGTGAGGAATAGGGATGTGATCTTCTCTGAAGATCAAATCATTGAGGACATCCAAAAGGCTGCTAAGGACTTTCCTTTGAGCGGCTATCCGCCAAATGATATGGAGTCAGTCCCTTTGCAGAGGGCTCCACATATGATGCTAAACTATGCATATGAGAGGGTACCAGATGCAGAACATGAGGAGGATGTACCATAGATCACCACTAGTGATGATGATGATGTAGATGATCAGGTTCTCAGCTTGGCAGCTAATCTTGATCTAGAGGTTGAACAATTGGATGTGAAGACAGCTTTCCTCCATGGTGACATTGAGGAGAAAATTTACATGTTGCAACCAGAGGGTTTTACAGTCAAAGGCAATGAAGACTATATTTGCAGACTGAAGAAGAGTCTATATGGCTTCAAACAAGTACCCGGGCAATGGTACAAAAAAGTTTGACTCGTTCATGGGGGAGCATGGTTACTCCAAGAACACTTCAGACCATTTTGTGTTCGTGAAGAAATTCTCAAGTGATGATTTCATCATATTGTTGCTTTATGTTGATGGGATGCTAATTGTAGCCAACAATGGTGAGAGAATTTCTGGCTTGAAGAAAGAGTTGAGCAAATCCTTTGTTATGAAGGACTTGGGGCATGTAAGTCGAATATTGGGCATGAAGATCACTCGAGATAGGGGAGTAAGGAAACTTCAACTTTCACAAGAGAAATAGATTGAGAAGGTACTTCAAAGATTTCATATGGAGAAGGCAAAACCATCTAGCACCCCTCTTGGAGCGCATTTCAAGTTAAGTTTCAAAGATAGACAACAAATCAATGCAGAGAAGAAAGATATGGAAAGAGTTCCCTGTGCATCAGCCACAGGTAGTCTCATTTATGCCATGGTTTGTATGAGGCCAGATATTGCTCATGCAGTTGGAGTTGTTAGTAGGGTCATCTCAAATCCAGGAAAACTGCATTGGGAAGCAGTTAAATGGATCTTGAGATATCTTCGAGGTACTAACAGTTACTCTCTATGCTTTGGAGCAAAGAAGCCTATTCTTCTTGAATACACAGATTCAGACATGGCAGGTGACATTGATGGGAGAATATTTATATCAGGTTACATGATGTCCTTTACATGTGGTACTGTTTCTTGGCAGTCTCATCTCCAAAGTGTGTTGCTTTATCCACTACAGAGGCTGAGTTCATTGCAGCTACAGAGGCGTGCAAGGAGTTGATGTGAATGAAGAAGTTCATGAAGAAACTTGATTTTCATAAGGACAAGTATGTGCTTTACTGTGACAGTCAGAGTGATATTCACCTTGACAAGAACTGTACATTCCATGCAAGATCGAAACACAATGATGTCTGATATCATTGGATACGTGATGTGTTACAATCGAAGCAGCTTGTACTTGATAAGATCCACACAGATGACAACGGTGATGATATGATGGCAAAGACTTTGTCGTTTGGAAAGTTCGAGATAAGCTGCTCCCTTGTAAGTTTGGAACAGTTCCTACATCGTCGGTGAGGGGGAGATTTGTTGGATGGATTCTCCTCTTTGTAGAAACCTAGTCCATATATATAGGGCACTTATAGTTCTATTTGGAAAAGGAAAGATCAATTACCTTTTAGGATTAAGAGTTATCTTTTCCTGATCCTATTGGAAGTAGGAGTCCATATTTTCTTATTTGCTCATCTCCATGGAGTATAAATAGGGGGTATGGGATACATACCGGGATCATCCCAACACAAGCTCTCCTAGCACAAGAAAGAAATAAGAGATAGGAAGAATAAAGAAAGTTTGTTGTTATCGCGGAGTTTGGAGGGAGTAACTTTTGGAGCAGTTCTTCTCCAACATTCTTCCCTACAATTTGGCGATGGATTTACCATTGGGTGTATTTCTTCTTTTTATTATTCTCCATTGTTTGGTAATTTGAGCACCGTATTGAGGGTCGATCTTTTGTAAGCCCCTCACGGGAGATTACTTTGATTACAGTGCTTGGTTTTAGATTACGATCAACTCTGTGGTCTGTCCCCTCACATTAAGGGTTTTCACGTTAAAAATTCTCTGTGCATCTGTGGTTGATTTTTCTATGGTTGAGATACTTTCTCATAGTTGATATATAGTGCAGGATCCGCCTATCGACTTTGGTTATTTGTCCGTAATGTAATTTATATGGGGAATCTGTTCCCAACAAGAACTGCTTTAAGCAAATATGTTTAATATTTATAGTTCAAAACTATCATAATGGAATTTTTACAATTGTATCCTCTAAGTTGTGGCAATAACACCTTTTTCTCTATGTTTTTGTAAGGGTTTTTTGTCAGTTGTGCCCCTCTGAGATATTGCAATATCAGTTATATCCCTCCTTTTTTGATAATATCAGTTGTGCCCTTGACTTCTTCTCGTTCCATCACTTGTGCCTCACAGGTTCGTTGTCGTCCATCCACAATGCAAACGGAAGTTAACTTTAGGGACACGAGCGGAATTAATTTAAAAAATAGGTTAAGTAGTCTTTTTTTTACCCTCTCCCTTCTCCACCCCATCCTCCTCCTCTACCCCAGCTCGCTCCTCCGCCTCTGCCAGCCCAAGCGTCCTCCCCCTCCCCCGCTCTGTCATCCTCCTCCTCACCCCTCCGGCCGCAGCCTCCTCCACCACTCGCAACCTCCCCCTCCGCCCCATCCTCCTCACCTCGCCCGCAGTCGCCTCCTCTGCCCCCAGCAGCCTCCTCCTACTCACCCCTCTACCCACAACCTCCCCTCTGCCCTCGTCTTCCTCTCCACCCCCTCCCCTGGCATCCTTCTCCTCACCCCTCTGCCTGCAACTTCCTCCTCCGCCCAAAGCCTCCTCCCCCTCCTCCATTCACGGCATCCACCTCCTCCTCACCCCTCCTCCACCCCAAGCCTCCTCCCGTGCCCTCCTCCTCCTCCATACGTTATTCCTCCCATGTGCCCTCCTCCGCCCACTATTCCTCCCTCATGCCTCCATCATCATTCTCCACCCTTGTTGCTCCCCTGCTCCTCCACCACCTCCCCCTGCTCCTTCCCAACCGCTCATCCCATTCCGACCCTCTCATCTACCTCTCCTTCCTCGTCGCCTCCCCCTCCCCTCGCCCTCGCCATTGATCTGCACCCATCCGCATCAACCCCCTCTCCTCCTCTCCTTCTCCACCTCCGCACTCATCTCTGCCTCCCACGGTACCCCTCCGCGGCAACCCCCTCTCCTCTACCGCTACCTCGAACCCTAGGTCGACCTTGACTACAACACCTACCAGTTATGTTGTACGCCACTCATCACTGACGAGTAGGTAGAGACGGTGAACTCCTTGATGGAAGGAGTAGGAGAATTTTTGGACAGTTATACCCCTCTTAACCTCACCATGGTTTGAAAAAATCATGGTTAAGTTCACCTCATTGACGGCTAAAGTAACGGAGGGGCACAAGTGATAGAACGGTAAGAAGCTAAGAGCACAATTGATACTACCAAAAAGGGAGGGGCATAACTGATATTGCAATATCTCAGAGGGGCACAAGTGATAAAAACCCTTTTTATAATGCAACAAAACCGACTTAACAAAAAAAATAATTCAAATATTTGCTATTATATTTTCTGATGTTGAAGATATACTAACGAATATTATTAATTGTGAAATTATCTTTTATTCATGTAATTAGGAGTGTGAAATTCCATGCCCGACCATCCGCGGATTCGCTTTTATTGATTTTTATCTCTGATTGGTGATCTTATTATTTTTCTTGTTGAGCTCTGAGTCCCGAGTGACTGAGGTCACAACGACCGTAGTGACACCTTTACCTTAGTCGTGCATGGAATTCGCTTTTATTATTAATTGTGAAATTCCATGCCCGACCATCCGCGGATTCGCTTTTATTGATTTTTATCTCTGATTGGTGATCTTATTATTTTTCTTGTTGAGCTCTGAGTCCCGAGTGACTGAGGTCACAACGACCGTAGTGACACCTTTACCTTAGTCGTTCGGGCGGCTCATCACCTACCCATTAATTCCACCACAAAATCTACACCAAATCCAAAATTACATCAATAACATACCCAAAACAAGCCAATACCCACATGAGAAAGATGGGATTCATGGAAGGGAGTCGATTATGGACTATTTTCAGGGAAAGTGTTTTCCCGAACGAACCTACCACAAGTTAAGCCCAAACAAAATTGGTCATTTCATCAAGAAGATGGGTCCAAATGTTTATGCAACGACTTCTCTCCAGATATCAGGACCTCGTCGATATCAGAGTCATCTATACTAAATCTTCCACAAATAAAATCGTCACCACAATCAACGCAACACATTGGATTCAGATACCGTTGAAGAAACCCTTGAAATCTGCAAATCGACAACATATCACAGTCTCACCCGACGGTGGAAAGAGCGTCACTTGAACATTTTGTGGATTGAAAAGTAGGAGTTAAGAGAACTTTGCATTGACTTCCTGCAAAGTTACTACAATGTTATATTGCCGAAGCAAGATTCTTCTCGGCAAGGGGGGATTAATGTGGTCATGCCCAATCGAATTCAGAAACAATAGAATAAATCACAATGTTCTTTTTTATATGTCAAATCCTAAGGATCTATGTGTAAATGTTCCTTTATATGTTAGTGGATGGTGCCACTCCTTGTATAAGAGCACCGCCCATTTTTTGTTTGGAAACAGTGGTGCAGCCCCATGAAAATGCATCATTCCCTTGGTCTTGTAAGGGCTCTTATATGTTATAAAAGGAGGGGGAGGGGCAGCAAGACGGAGCACATCAGAAGAAGCCAAGAAACCCATATGACCATATCTCCTCTCCCCCTTCCCTTCCTCTCCTCCTCGTCTCTCTCTCAACAACCCTCCATTCTTTTCCTCCTCAGCTTCAGCCTTCTCCTCTCTTTTCCCCAGTCCAGCCTCCTCTCCTTCCCCCTCCTTTCTTCTCTCCTCTCCCAGCTTCTTTTCTGCCCCAACTCCAGCCTCTTCTTCTTTTCTTCCCCAGCGACTCCTCCATTTCCACCCTCACCACGCCAACATCCACCAAAGCCCCCCCCCCCACTGCCGCCCAACGACCTTATCATGTGTCATCTCCCCTCTCTTTTGGTGGTTATTCTGTTGTTATTCAGTGCTTGGTGTCGTCATCTTTTGTATATTTTATTCTATAGTGAGTGTGGGTTGAATTCTAGTCAAAGTTTGTTACCTTTTTTCCTTATCCCTTATGCGGTCCACTCTTTTATTTAATTACTTTATCATTGCCAGCTTTTGTTCTATTTTATTGTATTGTTAAATGTGGGATACAAGCTCTAATTGTTCTGATTTCTTCCTTTCTTGGAAAGTGCAGCAGCAAGTATCTCTAAAACAATCGGTTGGGACTTCTGTTTGGGTATTTGTTTGGGCCTAAGATTCAATAATTACTGAACATATTCGCATAATCCTTGCATTTAGTTGATTTAAAGCATTGGGTATGTCACATGAATATGCATCCATTAAATTAGCAATCTAACATGATGTTTGAATTGCACCACATACCCATAAGTTTAGGACATTAATACAATATATCAATGTCTACAAGTCTAGTGGTCAGCTATAACTAAACTTCATATGTAATAGGAGACCAATTTGGAGATGAAGATCCTTAAAATGGCGTGCATCAACCATTTATGAACTAAAGGAGACAATTATCATGGTTGTGAAGCTAAGGACAAATGTCACATAGCCACTACATTAACCCATCAGTATATTTTACAGCAAAGTTATTTGATTCCATCATATTAAATTCTTCGCAATGATATATCCACTAAAACCATAAAACCATATCCAGAACTATTAGTCACCCATGCCTTACTATTCACTAGGTAAAGCCCCTAATCGAACCAAACAATGCTAGCATGCTCATATTCTATTAGTGTTCGTATTGTAATCATAACAACAACAACAACCAGGCCTTTTTCTCACATTAAGTAGGGTCAGCTGCATGGATTTTTTTGCCTCCATAGGTCATTACAGGGATTAGATCCAAATAACTAAGATCCCTTTGAATAATCTCATTCCAACACTACTTGGGCTTTGCTCACCCTCTTTTAGCCAGCTCAACAATTCCAAATATCGCATCTTCTAATCAGTTATTCAACTGACCTTTGCAAATGGTCAAACCATCTTAAGTGATTTTCTCTCATCTTATCCTCTAATCTAAATTTCAATTTTGATCTACTAATTAGAAGGGAAGACAACCTTCTTTTCAATTTGAAACAGATTTTATTTTCATATATGCTTATTTGCAAAGGAGGTCAGCCGATGCACCAGTGAAGAGATGCAAGTTTTCGGATGTTGAGACGGCTAAAAGAGTGCGAGGAATTCCCAAGAAGTGATGGAATGAGACTATACGAAGGGATCTTAGTTTTTTTAATCTAAGTCCGAGAATGACCCAAGATAGATTTGAATGGAGGCAAAGAATCCATGTAGCCAATCTTGTATATATGCTTATCAAACTATCAAGCTTCATTATCAAACTTCAATTTCAAATGAATTTCAAACTTGTTCATTTTAACGAGTTTGTCTTGAGTCAAATCGTTAAAAGAAGTAATACAAACAGAACCCAAACTTCATTTTCTAAACGAACTCGAGCATATGTTACTAAACCTACATCAAAACGAACTCAAACTTCGTTCATCACAGTTTGGTTGATTTACAGCCCTATGAAATGTAAGAAAATATCACCTTCTTCTAAGACCTTCTTATCAATAAAGTCCAGGTCCAAAGATACTTATGGTAGAATGCCAACTACCTTCCCTCAAATTCAGGAACAACTGCATATATAAGCATGCTAAGAAAAAAAACAAGTGAAACTAGTCATACCCTGAAATCTCATTCAGTAAAAGCATATAGCGCCAACAGACGGCATCCACTACTTCATATTAACCTTTATGCAACATTACCCAAGGTCCATAAGTTGTAATCAGCCCAAATAATTTTGGTATTACTTAAATCTCTAATATTGGCCATCGATCAAAAACAAACAAACAGATATGCCAAAAGAAGTCTCACAATGGCCAGACAACATACCTCTTCATACAAGTAATCTCTATCAGTGCCTTCCCATGGAAGCTGAGTACCAACAAGCACAATGCCTTCTCCTTCTTCGTCTTCGCCAATCTGATCATCTGAGATTTTTGAAGTGTTCATGTCACAACAATGCATAATAGATAAGAGCCCATCAATGATTTACAACAGAGGAAGAACCAATATGCATCAATAAGAGAACTTACCCAGCACCTCACCATCAGCATGTTCTTCTTCGATGAGAAAATCAGTCTCTACCTGAATGATCAAGTGGACATGATGTAACCATATGGACGAAAGGCTTCCTTCCAGTTGACAGACGTTTCACACAAAAAAAAACTTACAGGTTTCTTCTTCTTCTTCTTCCCGGTAAAACTAGCTTCAATCCCTTCAGAAACTGAATCAGAAACACCCAGGGTCAAAACGAATGACCGAATTCACATTCACAAAAAAAATATAGGACACTGTTCCACTAGAAATAAACCTGATAAATTCTCCGCCTTTTCGGTCAGAACTTCAACCTCTTCCGCAGGTTCCTGCAGTATAACCTTCTTCTTTTTCTTCTTCTTTGTGGGATCGAAGGGTGCAAGCTGTCATTGCAATCAAAAGCTACGCATAGTTATATGCATGAATATTCAAAGTTCCCATCTTTATTAAATTGTTTAAAGCTTCTACGTCGACATTCGGTTTTGGTCAATTTAAGTAAATCTGGGCACGTATTGCAGATGACTGTTGAAGGGAGAGCATGGATACCTCCACAACATCGTCTTTCTGATCGATCGAGGAAGCGTCCGCCATTGATGACCGAATCTGATATCAAAAGAACGAGAATAATCCCAACAGGGTGATGGAAACAACATCTGAAGGTTTTCGAGCGATCTGATTGGAAGCGGGAAGAGAAGATCTTACCAGCGAGTCGGAGATTAGGGTTGCGGGAGGCTCCGAGACGCTGAGCGTTGGTTTAGGGCTTTGGGTGACGACAGGGCAGGAAAAAATGAAACGCAGGACTTATAATCGGTAGGGATTTGTGGGACCCGAATAACGGGGAGGCGACGAGGTTATCAAATTGTATGTATGGCCTTTTACCAGTTTGTGAAAAGGGAAGCTGCTCCGCCGAGCGTGGGGCAGTTTCCCCCCCCCCCCTTTTTTATTTTTTTTTTGAAATTTTTTTTATGTTTATTCATCTATGTATACCTCCTACATGTCATTCAAAATTCGTGAGAAATGGAGACTCCGATGCCCTCCATCTAGAACATATAAAATTTAACGGCCTGAAATTTGCTGTAAAGTACATGTTCTAGATGGAGGGCATAGGAGTCTCCGTTTCTCACGAAATTTGAATGATATGTAGGAGGGATACATATATGAATAAACATAAAAAAAATTTCAAAAAAAATAAAAAAAGGGGGGGAAACTGCCCCACGCAGCAGCCAGCTTGGCTGCTCCGCGGAGCAGCTTCCCGGTTCTCTTACCAGTTACAATAGGAGGTTATCCCAACATACAATATATTTCACTCTTCGTCAAGTTCTATTTCTTATCAATATTATATAAGTAGCATTACTTCATTTGGTTAAAGTTTGTCCAAATTGGTTCTCTTCAGCATAGTTAAAGTAACAAAAGTGTCTTTATTAAGCGAATGACATTTGTCTTATCATTGACGACGATCGAATAACTTTCTTCTTAATTCCATATTTACTTCTGCTCTCTTCAGTTTCCAATCCTTGTCGGAATCGCCTTCTCGGATTTTATTGTACTTTCCTCCCTTAATGATCAGGTTCTCTGGTGCTCAATGGCATATGTTAAATGATACCATCAATACAATTTTTCAGAGATCACCGGGTCTTACCTTCTTCCCTTCAATACTTGCTTCGTTGAAATGCATGTTTCCTATATTTTGGAGAAGGGTCGTTTGGAGAAGGATCGCATAATATATGAAATCTTATCGAGATAATCTTCCATTATTTTTTGAAAATCAATTGATTTTTTTTTACTATCATGCATTCTGTATTGCTTCTTTGTTGTAATTAATATACTATGATTTATGATAAGGATGTTTTCTTTATTCAACCTTCGTTGCAATTGATGGACTGCCATTTATGGTAATATTGTTTCTTTTATTACACATCTCGTTCAATCTATGAAGATCAAGTTCTCTCGTGCTTGCAATAGCATAAAAAACACTAAAAATATGCAAAAGAAAAAACAAAAAGGAATAAAGAAGAGGACAATATGCATGAGTACTCGTGAATGCAAACTATATGGGAAACCAAGAGAAAATGGACCTGTAAGGTCTGGATTCAACCCACTTTTAAAGGCTGAGATTATATGTCTCAGTTGACTAAATAACAAGTGGGAAAATAAAGAAATAGCAAAATTATTTTCAGTATTTTCATTTAGGCCCCTATCGAGACCATTTTGTGATACTTCTATTTATTTTTCTTTCATTTAAGTCCAAATTCTTAGAAAAGTCATAGCCATTTCATTTCTTCATATTTTTGAGCAGTTTTCAATATTAGTGGGCTCGTATTAGATAGCCCAAACTTTTGGCGGATTTTTTTAGTATTTTTGTATACTATTTTGATTTTCTATCTTCACACCAATCTTTTGTAGGAAATTGTGATTGAGGGCGGTATAAGGTGTCTACTGTAAACTAGTTATTCTGAGTGACTTTTTTCGGGTGAATTATTTTTTTGCGAAATTCAAGATTTTTTTGACTAAAATTCTGTTTAGTCTTCTAGAGTTATTTGCTTAGGTTGGAAAGGATCGTTATAGGACCCCCATTACTTATGAACAGATTCGTCTGTAATTTTGCAAAAAAAAAACAACTTTTGTAAAGTTTTAAAATACATGTAAATTTTCTTTAGACACAATATTTTTCATGTATTATTCTGGCACCTTATATTTTAATTTGCAAAAATATTATAGTCTGATACTCATTAAAAATCAAAATCAACCTCTTTTCCAGTGCATCATTCAATTTAACTTTATTTATTGTTAAAAACCATGAAAAATAAATGGTTATATCAAGTCAAACATTGAAAAATTTTCATGTATTTTTTTCTTAAAAAGCCAGAAACATTGAAAAAGCCATAATTTCTACAAAAAAAACACATATATCAAAAAGGGAAATATAATGCATGTTTCGTAGAATTATAAACCATCTATCTATTAATAATACCCTTAGTTATTTGTAATATCATTTGCTTTTTTAAATCATATTTTCTATCCCCGTTATATTTACTTAAGTAGTTTTCCTTTCTTTTCCAATTTCTGAAACACCCTAAAATAAAAAAACACAAAAATAACCCCCATAAACACCTTTTTTAAATTAAAAACCTCAAAAAATTCCTCTTATTTTCTATATTTTTATTATAATTAAAATCCTATAATTTTTAAAATCCAAAAATATATAAAATCAAATATCATTTTCTAAAATAATAAAGATTAAAAATGCAAAAAAATACAGAAATATAGTTATTTAAAACAAACAAAAAACTCATAAAAATACGTAAAACAAGATGAAAAAGTGCATTTTAAGATCCCAATGTTGCACACATACCCCTAAAGCCAGGTAACTCGCTATACACACCTAGATAGCTTTATAAGTTAAACTCCTTGAATTCAACATGGGGGCTTGCCCATGTAAAAATTGCATACCCTTCACTTACGTATCTCTCTTATTTTCATTGTTGAGATCCCTATATTACGGTAGTTGGTAATAAACATGTTCTTATCATTGAGGATTTTTGCAGATCAATAGTCGTTTTTTACTAAACATTACAAATGTTTAAACAATGACTTGGAGATACATTTAGATCGCTATCCATGTTGTGTTATTTGAAGTTGTACGACAGTAACATTTTGAATTTATCACATATTTCAAACAAGTCTTCTTTGACTCTTTCTTCTTTTCATGGGAAAAGTAGTTGGAGCTGTGGAAGTTGTGAATCCTGAAATCTCTGTTTCTTTGGCGGTTCTATAAGTCGTTATGGCCTATTATCATGTGGTGGGATCATCGTCCGACAGATCCCGCCTTGCTTGCCTAAAAGGCCGATGTAGTTTTCTACTTTCTCGAATTCCCACGAACTCCTTCCCCTAATATCCAGCCCCCTAGTCGTCATGGTGAAAAAACTGAAGCAAGTCGACGAGAATCTTTTCGATGATGGTCATCGTGCTTCCTTGCTTCTAGCCCCTTTAGCTTTTTGCAGGGGCTACTAGGCTTGTACTCACTATCACCAGTCTCACTCTCTGTCAAAGTGAAGGGTGCATTTGACCTAGCAGTCAACTTAGTTAGTTAACCAAAAGTTTTCAAAGGGATTTCTACGTTCTTGATGAATCCATGATTCATGACACTACCACGTTTGAATCTAGCTCATGTTGAGTAACTTTGATTGGTTTTTGTGTGCATAACTATATCACTCGAGGCCACGCTGATTTTTGACATAACTTTACTTTTGCCAATAGTTTTTGAGTTTTGGTTAGTATTTAATGTTAACTTTAGTGCATCAAGTTTTTCAATCTCTTCATAGTTGGCTATCGGGTGTTTCGAGATCTACTATTTTTAATTCCCATGTTCATTACAGGCCTACCACCCAACCTTTCCTTTACATCTACACCCAACTATATAACCAAAACCAAGATCAAACCCCCATAACCTAACCTCTTATTAATGCACTAGCTAAACTATTTCTCTTTTGCGTTCAGATACTCTTTCAGACCCAACATCAATCCAACAACAACCGCCAAGTTCCGTATAAACTCAGAGAGATAAAGAGAGGTCATGAAAAATGAAAATATAGAGTTATATCTGCTATTGTATTGGGTTAGAGATACATGTACGATACAAACCATTATACACCATATATACCTATAAGACCATAGTAAGGCAAGTGTATGAATATATATATATACTATTGTAATACATGATTTTATCAATTGTGTTACTCTGAGATATTGTAGTATCAGTTATGCTCCTCCCTTTTTTGGAACATCAGTTGTGCCCTGACTTATTGACATTCTATCAAAAACTATTTATATGTAAGGAATCTAGCCTAATTGTCTTCGAGAACCGCTAATGTAACCATCATTCAAATATGTAATATTTGTATTAAATTTGAAGGAATATATATAATGATTTTAAAACTCAAAAATTGTGTAAATGAAATTGTGGAGAGGAATACTTTTCTATATCTATTCCAATGGGTTTTGGGCTCCTTATATAGGAAAACCCTAGAAAATCTAGAGAGTACATGGAAAGGAAAAATACAGAACTGCCCCTTACTGGGGTTATAATAAGAAACGTCTCATAATTACTAACACTCCCCCTCAAGTTGGAGCGTAGTTATCAGTCATGCCCAACTTGGATACAATCTATGTCAGGCGTTTCTTTGGTAATGCTTTTGTGAAGGCATCTGCAAGCTGTAGATCAGTACTGATGTGTGGAGTGGTGATTCTTCCAATCTTGACTGCATCCCGTATGAAGTGGCAATCAATTTCTATGTGTTTGGTTCGTTCATGAAATACAGGATTTGTAGCAATGTAGGTTGCGGACTTGTTGTCACAATACAGGGGAATATGCGTAGTGACATTAATACCCAGCTCTTGAAGAAAGGCCAATAACCACGTGATCTCACAAGTGGCTTGTGCCATTGCCCTATACTCTGCTCTTGCACTTGACCTGGATACAACGGTCTGCTTCTTGCTTCTCCAGGTAATAGTGTTTCCTCCAACCATCTTAGCATAGCCTGTAGTCGAGCGTCGATCTTCTAGAGAGCTTGCATAATCAGCATCTGCATAGGCAACCATGTCTGTGTGTCCATTTGCTTTGTAGAAGAGTCCACGACCTGGAGATTCCTTTAAGTATCGAATAATTTGGAGAACATCCTGCCAGTGGCTGTAACATGGTTGTTCCATATGTTGGCTTGCTCTGTTTACTGCATAGGAGATATCTGGTCTGGTTATAGTAAGGTAGAGAAGTTTACCACAAGGCTTCTATATCGGGAGACATCCTCAAAGGCTGAATCAGATAAGGTGGCATGCTTCTTTGGGTCAGTAGGAATACCAGAGGGCTTGCATCCAAGAAATCCTGCTTCAGTAAGTATGTCCATGCAATACTTCCTTTGTGAGAGGTAAAGTCCTTCGTTAGTGCGAAGTACCTCTATGCCTAAGAAGTAGCGTAAAGATCCAAGGTCCTTGGTAACAAATACCTTTTGAAGGAAGGCCTTGGTTTCTGATATCCCATTGTAGTCGTCACCTGTGACAACCATACCATCAACATAGATTGCAAGTATAACGGTTCCAGTTGCTCTTTTCCTGACAAATACAGAATAATCAGACGTCGTCCTCTGGAAACCAAGAGTGGTTATTTCTGTAGTAAGCATGTCAAATCATGCTCTTGGACTTTGGTTGAGACCATATATGGCCTTGCGAAGTCGACATACATACTCCCCCTCGACTTCATAGCCTGGAGGTTGTTTCATATATACCTCCTCATCAAGATCGCCATAAAGAAATGCATTTTTCACATCAAGCTGAAAGAGGGGCCAAGATTTGTTTGTAGCAACAAAGAGAATAGTTCGGATAGACCCCATGCGTGCAACAGGAGAAAATGTCTCAAAATAATCGACACCATAGGTTTGTGTAAAACCTTTAGCCACCAGGCGAGCTTTTAATCTATCAATTGTGCCATCCGGGGATTGTTTGGTCGTAAAGACCCATTTGCATGCTACAGGTCGAACACCTTTCGGGCATTGAACAAGATCCCATGTCCCTCAGGAAGTAAGTGCATTCATTTCTTCATTCATTACATGTTTCCAACCAGCATCCTGTAGAGCACTAATGTGATCTCGTGGGATGGAGACAGTCATAAGAGCATCAACGTACCGACGGTCATTGGAAGATAAGCCAGATGTGGATGTGTAGTTGGGTATGGGGTAAGTAGCACAGCGTCTTCTACTCTTTCGTAGAGCAATGGGAAGCTCTAGAGGATCATCTGGGACATTCTTGCAGGGTACAGTCGAAGAAGGCATATTATCCTGTAGCAACGAGTCTGGTAAAGGGATTGCTGGTGGTGTAGGAACGTGACGTTGTTTATGGACGATGGGTGGCGAAGGAAGATCAAGTGAAATATCAGTCGCAGAATCTGAGAAGAAGCTAGTTTGCTCAAAGAATGTTACATCAGCAGAGATGTAATACCGATGACCAGCAGGATCATAGCATATGTACCCTTTATGAGTTCGTGAGTAACCTAGAAAGGCGCATTTAATAGCCCGTGGTGAGAGTTTGTCGATAATCTGAAATTTATGGACAAAGGGCACACATCCAAAAATCCGCAGAGGAAGAGGAAATGGAGATTCATTGGGATAAAGAAGGGAGAATGGAGTAGACCCATGAAGAGTAGGCGAGGGTACTCTGTTTATTAGATAGACGGCTGTGAGAATAGCATCATCCCAGTAGGTTTTGGGGACCTTCATCTGAGATAGAAGAGAGCGAGCAACATTTAGAAGATGCCTCTGTTTCCGTTCTGCTATCCCGTTTTGTTGGGACGTGTAGGGACAAGAAGTTTGGTGGATGGTTCCCTCAGAGGCAAAGAAGGACGCAAGGTCATGTTGGGTGAATTCTAATGCGTTGTCAGAACTAAAAATTTGTATGTTAGAGGAGAAAACATTTTTAACATAATGAAAGAAGTTCTTTATAATAAGATTAATCTCCGAACGTTCTTTGAGTAGAAAAACCCAAGATAACCTGCTGAAATCATCTACGAAGACAACAAAATACTTGTGACCACTTAGTGTTCGGACCGGACAAGGTCCCCAAATATCACAATGAACTAATGAAAAAGGAACAGAACGACAGAGCTCAGTACGAGCAGGAAAAGAGGCCCGATGATGCTTCCCAAACTGACATGCCTCGCACTCAAAAGGTTTTAGCGATGACAGTTCATGGAACATCATAGAGAGGGCTTTAGTGGATGGATGACCAAGATGAAGGTGCCATAGTAGAGGATTGGTGGAGATGGAAGCTGCACCCGAGAAACCAGTGTCTGTAGGAATGTCAAGATAATATAGTCATTCTTCTCATGCCCCCACCAAAAATTCTCTTCATCCGGATGCCCTGAAAATAATAGCAAGATTTATCAAATATCACTTTACAGTCAAGTTCAATGCATAGCTTATGAACAGATAATAAGCTTAGAGGGAAGGCAGGAGCACAGTGAACCCCTGTTAGTCGTAGTGTGGATGAGAACTCCATAGTGCCTACACTAGTGATAGGCGAATAATCTCCATTGGCAACCCGAACCGATTTCACGACCAAAGAAGGTCGGGAAGAGGACAGAAGACTACCTTCTCCTGTGAGATGAGTCGATGCTCCTGAATCAATGATCCAGGAAGGCGCAGATGTCGAAGCAGTGCTGGCAGCAGTACTCGAGATTGTTGCAAGACTGGCAGTAGATGCAGAAGCAGTAGTATCAGTGGGAGTATTCTGCAGCAGTTGTCTTAGTCGGGCATATTCTGAGGCAGTAGAAGAGGGCTGACTATCACCAGTATGTTGTTCAGATGCATCATAGTAAGTATCAGAGATGGCAGAATCATATGCACTGTTGGCATTAGAGGGCATGCCAAATTTGGCCCAACACCTGTCTGACAAGTGATTCATGCGACCACAATGAGTGCAAGGTGGAAAACGATCACGTCCTTGGCCACGTGATGAGTCTCGTCCACAGCCCAAAGTTCGACCACGTCCCTAGCCAGAATCGCGACCACGTCCTCTAGAGTGAAAAGATCTTCCCCTTGCAAAATGTGTTGATGTCTCGGCAGACGGAGGAGGAGGTGGAGACTCAAGTTCTTGTAGACGACCAAAAATGGTCTCAAGACTAGGCAACGCTGCAGCTGTTAGAAATTGATCTTTAACATGTTTATATCGAGTATGTAAACCTGATAAGAATCTGTAAACCTGCCATTCTGCCCGTTCTCCTACCTGCTTATCACAACATGCAGGTTGGAAGATAAAAAGTTCTTCAAATAGGCCTGTCAGTAGTCTGTACTATTCGATTAATGATGTGTCGCCTTGGTTTGTAGACCAAATCTTAGTGTATATATCAAAAAGACTAGATTTTGTTGTTTGTTGGGAATATGTACTTTTAAGGCTCTCCCACATCGCCTTGGCAGTCTCCTTATAGAGGAGATTGGATGCGATGGAAATGTCAACACTGTTCATCAACCATATAATGACCTGACAGTTATCAGCATACCAAGTATCATAATCCTTGTCTGTTGCAGCCAGTGGGACAGTGGTAAGAACATAGCTCTTACGTTGGCCACCAATGAAGACCTTGAAGGACCGAGACCACAGAACGTAGTTCTCGGATCCCTTCAGTTTGATAGTAGTGCCCTGATTCATCATTGAAGGTGTCGCATACAGGGGCTTGGAGTCCACAGAAGTGGAACTAGATGTCATGGTGGCCGAGTATAATGAGCAGTAGAGAAAAAAAAGAGAAGGGTAGATAATCTAGGCTATCTCAATGATCATGAGAACTTATGAGAACATCATCAGGCTATTAATAAACAGACCATCGTGCAAGGAGTACCGTGCGATAAGGCGAACTTGTGAAGTAGCGCCACAAAGAAAAAATAGTCTGGAGACGGCCTGGAGAAGGCATGTAGGTGCCCTGGACGGTCGGATAAGAGACGTCTAAGAGCTTGAATGCCATGGACTGCCTGGTGCCTGGAGGGACGACAGTTGGGCGGCCTGAAGGAAGAGCGCCTGGAGGGGAGTGCGGCCTGGAGGGGTGGGCGCCTGGTGGGAGGGCGGCCTGGTTGCAGATGGCGGCGTGGTTGCAGGGCCTGGTGCGCGTGGGGTGCGTGTAGGGGCGGAGTGCGCGTGATGGGCGACGCTTGGAGGGAGGGCGGCCTGGAGGGAGGGCGCCTGGAGGTAGGGCGCCTGGATGGAGATGGCGCGGCTGGGGGTAGGGCCTGGTGTGCGCGATGCGCGGGGAGATGGCAGCGCAGGGCCTGGAGGAAGATGGCGTGCGCACGATGCGCGGGGGGGGGGGGGGGAGTGCGCGAGGTGTGAGGGGGTGCGGGGAGGGACGCGCGTGGTGCGTGTGGGTGCGTGGGGAGGAAGACCGATGGCGAGGAGGCCAGTTGGGTTCCGGGGCAGCGCAGAGGCGGCGCGGGGGTGGTGGGAAGGGTGTGTGATGGCGTGGGGGCGCGGGTGGGTTACCCTCGGTCTGGGGCTCCCGCATGACGAGAGGGGTGGGGGCGGGTGGGGAGAGGGAGAGATTAGGTCAGAGCCCCAGTCCAGGACCGTTGCTCTGATACCATGTGGAGAGGAATACTTTTCTATATCTGTTCCAATGGGTTTAGGGCTCCTTATATAGGAAAACCTTAGAAACCCTAGAGAGTACATGGAAAGGAAAAATACAGAACTGCCCCTTACTGGGGTTATAATAAGAAACGTCTCATAATTACTAACAGAAATAAAGTTTTTAGCATAAAATCGATTTTCCTTAAAGTCATTTCAAAGCGGAGAATCTCGTTCAAAATGTACAATCTATTTTTTGCATAAGAAATTACCTAAAAATAAATTATAAAGGGGTAATGTATATCTGATGAATTTGTGATTCATCACTCTAAAAGATGAAAATAGAGCTTTGTTCTCAAGTAATTAATTGCATTCAATCATTTAAATTGTATTTTTACCATTCATGTATATGTAAATAATATCCATATTTTAGCATGCATAATTGCATAAATAAGAAGCCTGGAAATTTTGTATACTATCACATATATACTACCATAACTTCTCATGTTTTTAATTATTTCTCACTAACTCAAAATCAAATAAAATCAACTTTATTGTGTACATATTACTAAATTAATAAAGAAAAAAATACCAAAAAAGCATTAACTTGTATATTTGTTCAATAAAACCCAAGCCCTAGTTTGGAGACAAAAAAGGCGTAAATGTGAATATATCTCTCATACAGTTTCCTATGGACCCCTACTCACTTTTGAATCAATATACATTCAATTATCTATAAAACAAGACTAGGTTCAA
Organism: Ottelia alismoides; assembly: GCA_037367405.1. Classification (NCBI taxonomy): domain Eukaryota; kingdom Viridiplantae; phylum Streptophyta; class Magnoliopsida; order Alismatales; family Hydrocharitaceae; genus Ottelia; species Ottelia alismoides. The sequence goes on along the minus strand of JAZKJV010011294.1, from coordinate 15,828 downwards.
AAGAATCAGGGTTTATATGTGAAACTTGGGTTCTGGGACCTCATTGTAAATTATACATACTGCATGATTTTGACCCTATTATTTTATGTATAAAGATAACTCCTCTTTATTTATTATTTTTTCATTATTTTTTTATTTATGTTTTAATAAAATATGCAAAAATCTAGATCAAAACTGAAGTAAAAATGAAAGAAAATAAACCACTCTAAAACTGTAAATACAATATGTATATATGTCTCTCTTATTTTATTTCTTTGTTTTTTAATTACTAAAAACAAAAATAGATTACTATGTAAATATTTATTTATATTTTATTTTTATATATTTTGAATTGTATATTTTAAAAAAATATTTTTAAATTGTAAAATATAAAAATACATATATCCTTTTGGTTGTGTACATATGATTTCTTTTAGTTTTGATTCCTTCACGAAAGTTGTAGATCTCATCGAGATGAACAATTCCATTAAGATCACATTTGATTTGACCTCAACTTCTATTTTTTATTGATTTTTCTTCTTATTTCTTTCTTAATTTGTAGAGGGCGACACGTGGCAGCTCTTGGAATGCCACGTGTCGCCCCCCTTTTACCCCCTTTACTCCCTATTTTATTTTTTACAATTTATTTATTTATTTATTTATTATTTTATTTTATTATTCTACCCTACCATGTGGTGGCTCCTGGAGCTGCCACGTGGTACAATCTTGTCCCTTCGATCAAGGGGAGGATCGGACGGTGGAGACTTCGTCTCCCACCTCCGACCGCTCTGCCTCTCCTAACTGTTGACCCGCTTCCCTCACCATCTCCCCCACGCGCCCATGCAACCACCTTTGTGTTATCCGCCACTTCCTCGACCGTACCTCCCCTCCTCCCTCGATCGCACCTCGCCCACCCTCTGTCTCATGCGATAACTCCAACTGCCCATAAAAGGGCACCACCAGTTGCCATCCGCGGTCATCCGCTACTGTCGAGAGGAGGAGAGCCCCAACTTCCAACCATTCCCTTTCGATGACAGTGAAGGTGTGGTTGTCGATGGAGACGACTAGCCCAATCTTTGGTGTGACGAGATCCACGAAGGGCCTCGTCTTCGTACAGCAGAAGCTCGCCTTCTACTCAAGTCTCTCTTCTCACCGAAGATCGAGGCGATAACTCAGGCCAAGGAGAATGTCCAATTGGTTGATCCCCCAAGCGAACTTTTCTAGATGGATTCTTCTTCTCCTTTTCCTTCCTTCTCATTCTTCCATCCTTGTTCTTCCTCATCTTCCTCCTCCTCATCCTTCTTCTTCTTTGGATTCCTCTGATTCCCCATTCTTCCTCTGATCCTCCTTTCTTCTTCTCGATTCTCCTCTTCTTTTTCCTCTTTTCCTTCATTTTTTCCCAAAATAGAATTACCTTACCGCCATGCCCACTCGCCTCCGCTTTGCCTCTACTACGCTCGCCATCACCATCTGCACCACTACCGTCGCTACGCCTTCACACTACTACACTCCCATGCCAATAGTCACAACACCACCACCACTTCAACCTTCGATGCCTACCGACCACCTTCACCCTCGACCTCCAACTTCACCTGCTTCCCTATCCTTCACTCTCGGTTATCCGAAGCTTCGTCAATCACACTCCACTACAGCTCGATCGTATGTGGAACCTCCAACAAATCCACCCCCTCATCGTCCACACAGTACAACCAACCACGTTTGTCGACCATGGTCGCCTCTTCTGCACCATCAGTCCACGTCGCCCTCTGGTCGCCTCACCCTTGACATAGCGGTCGTTATATCAAGGTAACCCCTTGATCCATTGACCCTTAACGGGCCACGTAGGGTGACAATTGTCGGTTCGATCCTATAGGCTTCGTACCACCCGAAGCACCACCGACTACCATGCAGAGGCTCGGCTGCCCGAAGCTCAACCCTCCGCTCGAGCATCACGCGACACGTGTGTCATGACCCCAATTCTGGGCTGTCGGATCCTCCCATATCTGGATCTGGTTACTCAACAATAATTTATCCAGCAATCACAACTAACATTCAGAAATAAACTGCAAATAAAAATACTCAAAAAGAAGTATTTAATACTTTTCCATTCACAGAATAAAGTTTACATGATCTATTGTCTGACTACAACCCTTTACATGTACATCAGCTGGAAGGAAATACATAGAAATATTACTAACCACCTTAGAGAGTAAAACTACTATGGCTGACTGGATGGCTAAAGTCCTTGCGATGGCTCACCGATACATGTTGGGTTTTCCAATAAATCATAGGATAACAATTAGTGAGTGCTAAATGACAAAGAAGAGAAAAGTAAACAAATTGTGTAATTTTGCAAGCCTTATTGTCATTAAAAGTTACAATCCTTTCATTAACTTAAGTCATATTCCTTTCTATTCCACGTCAGGGATTAGTCTAGGGGAACCCCACCATTCTTGCACCCCGAAGCTGTGGATACTTCAGGATTGGAGATTGCGTTGATCTTGTGAGCTTATGTTGCCGCACGCCGCATCAACCAATCCTCCATTACTACCCTGACAATTTTCCTTTTCTTTTATTAATCAGGGTTTCAAACCCTCAGTCTGGAACACAAAGGAGTACTCCGTCCTCGAGGACCCGGTTGCTTAAACCTCATGTTAACATTTAATCACATAATCTAGCAGCTTTAAATACATGTTATCGTGACCCAGTCGCTATTGAACCACCCGTGCCTCTACATGGCATGACCACATCTTCCGTCGTTCAACCGGAATATATTGGCACTTGGTACCACGCGTTGTAAATCATTCGTTTTCGTGCTCACTTATCAAAACAAGGTAACCGTACCACCTAGGTAGGGTCACACCAATACGGGTTCCTTCCGACAAACCTACAGGTTGCATGCCCGACCTGTAGTTGTACTCCCAGTCATTTCTTAATGTAACACATGATCTTTTTCACGATCCAAACCAACAAATATCAATTCCCATGATGTAATTCCTCAATTCAGCCCTATATTTGCATAACCATAAAATATTGAGTATAGACTTGCACATATATTAATGTATATATTTATATACTCATAATTATGCTCATTTTAACTTCCAAACCCTAACTTTCCAAGCCACTGCATCAATTCAATGCTTAGACCTTATTCTAGTTGAAATCACAAAGCAACTTTTCATATTTTCTCAAAAATAGCTAAATTAGGGTTCTTCGCAGCAAAGAACATAAAATCAGAAATTTCAACAATCTCATATGAAAACCCAACAACAAAAGGAAGGATTTCGTTACCTAATCGAGCTCTCTCTCTTATATACAGTTCTTTCTCGTGATTCTCTTTCAAAAGGATGATTTATGGCTCCTGAAACGATCGAATTTCATTTTCATATCAAAAACGCTAAGAACGTACCGAGAACACGAAGAACGAACGAAGAACACGAAGAACGCGAAGAACACACGAAGAACATGAAGAACATGAAGAACATATTTTCTCTTGAAATTTCAGGAAAGCTTTCCCTTATACGGGGTGACATTTCTAAGAAAATTTCGGCAGAGTTTCCCCTTATATCGGGACATATTTCTAAGAAAATTTCGGCAAAGTTTCCTCTTATATCGGGATATATTTCTAAGAAAATTTCAGCAGAGTTTCCCCTTATAAAATCATCAAAAAGGGAAACTGAACATGAATCAAAAACATAACTCACGAAGCAAACTAAGTAAGAGAGGATCGTACCTTCCTCCTTCTTGTTCTCCCGGCAGTGCTTCGCTAGCGCTCCTTCCTCATCTCCTACTCCTCCTCCCGACCTCTCGACCCTAGCCCTTGGGGTGGTGGTGGTATTGGAAATCATAGAGAATGAATGGATAGGGGGGATATTTATAGGCTCCAAAAAATCGCTAACCATGGTTAGAAAACCATAGTTTAGACCATAACCACGGTTAGCGGCCCATGGTTTTGGCCCATGATTTTGGCCAAAACTTATCCGAAACTTAGGGCTTAAGTTAGAGAATTCTAGAGGGTTTAATATTCGCTAATGACACTTAACTAACACTAATCGGGATTAACTTTCACTAACCGTGATTTAACTTTCGCGGCTTACGCTTATCTTTTGCTAACTATTGATTAGTGTTTAGTTTCTTTAATCATGCTTAATTAGTCTTAATGATAGTCATTGTGGGTTAATGACATCTTAATCCTCTTTACTTCTCTTTCTTCCGAAAATCATATCAATTCGAAACGAAGTCCGATTCACACGAAACAAATTCCTTTGGTTTCCTCTTGACGAGCTGAATCTTATGATATTGGATCCGAGAGATGCCAAGTTCAAGGCTTTACAATTATAACAATCTTAAAGGAAGTCTCGTCTTCGAGACTAGAGATACATGCATAACAATCTTAAAGAGGATTGAGACTATAACAACCTTAAAGAGAATGAACGCCATTTCATTTATAATGAACATGTACAAAATACCTAGTGTTGTCATTCAAATAAGTACGGGTACTTTTCTTTCATTTCTACCTCAGATTCCCATGTTGCTTTTTCAAACTCTTGGTTGCGCCATAACACTTTAACTAGAGGTACCTATTTATTTCTCAACTTCTTGATATCCATGTCTAGTATTTGCACATGTATTCTTGGTATGTCAAGTCTGGTTCAACGTGTACATCATCATAGCTTATCTTATGCTCATGATCCTTGATATACTTTCTCATATTTGATACATGAAAAACATCATGCATTGCTGAAAGATATGGAGGAAGTGCAAGTTTATAGGCGACTTTTCCAATCCGTTGAATAATTTCAAAGGGACCCACGAACCTGGGTGCTAACTTCCCACGCAAGCCAAACCTCCGAACACCTTCACAGGTGATACTTCAAGAAATACAAAGTCACCTACCTCAAATTCAAGGTCTCTTCGCCTCGTATCACTATAGCTTTTCTGGAGACTGTTAGCAGTCAATAGTCTTTTTCGAGCAAGCTCTATAGCTTCCCATGTCTCCTGGAGTCTATCTGAATTGTAAAGGTTCTTTATCCCGACCTCTTGCCAACACAAAGGAGTAGTACACCTACGTCCATATGTGCTTCAAGTGGTGTCATGCCAATACTTGCATAGGTGAATTCTGTAAGAGGCAAATGTTTAATCCATGATTCCTTCCATTCTAAGGCACACACTCGTAGCATATCCTCTAGTGTCTGATTCATATGTTCTAACTGATCGTCTGTTTGTGGGTGATATATTGTGCTCAAGCAAAACTGTGTACCTAAGGCTTTCATGAAGTTCTCCCAATAGTGTGAGGTGAATCGTGAATCTCGATCAGAAACTACTTCCTTTGGGATACCATGGAGGCGGATCACATGTGTAATATATAACTCAGCAAGCTGGTCTAGAGTGAAAGATAGGCTTATTGGAATAAAGTGTGCCACCTTGGTCAGACGATCTATTATAACCCAGATACTATCTTTACCACCAGTCGTCTGAGGTAAACCAGTAACGAAGTCCATGGAAATGTTTTCCCATTTCACTCAGGTATAGGGAGGGGTTGTAACAATCTTGGTGGCTTTTGGTGTGAAGCTTTTACCTGTTGGCAAGTAAAACATGAATTTACGAGCTTAACAACATCCTTCTTCATTCATGGCCACCAAAAGTTTGAACGAAGATCCCTATACATCTTCGTAATTCCGAGATGAATAGATAATCTAGAGCAATGCGCTTCACGTAAGATGTCTTTCCTCAGTTCAGGCGTGCTTGGTACATATATTCTATGATGGTTATATAGTGACCCATCTTGTATCTGGAATCCCTCTGTTTCATTCTTCTCAAGTTGTTATCTCAAGTCTTTAAGGACTGGATCATCCTCCTGTCCTTTATTTATTCTATCCCAGATCTCTGGTTTGTATCGATGAGGAATAGTTATAGTATCAGTATTACTATCAAATGGTTTTCATTCACTTAACGTTGATAGTAAATCCCAAAAGTGGATAGCACTCAGTAACCCAGGTGAATAAGTTATTCTGCTAAGGGCATCCGCTACGACGTTCCCCTTACTAGGGTGGTAGGAGATAGTGCAATCATAATCTTTCAGCAACTCTAGCCACCGTCTCTGTCTCATATTGAGCTCCTTTTGATCAAATAGATATTTCAAGCTTTTATGAACGATGAAGATTTCAAAAGTAATACCATACATGTAGTATCTCTATATCTTTAAAGCGAAAACTACAGCAGCTAATTCAAGTTCATGTGTTGGGTAGTTCTTCTCATGTGTCATGAGCTATCGTGATGCATACGCAACGACCTTATTGCATAAGAACCGCCCCAAGTCTTTCTTTAGATGCATCAGTGTACACTGTAAACCGTTCACTCCCAGAGGGTAGAGTAAGGATGGGTGCATATGTTAGGTATTCTTTCAGTGTTTGAAAACTAGTTCTACATGCATCGGACCATATGAATGGAACTTCCTTCTGAGTCAGCCTAGTCATTGGCAATGCTATTCGTGAAAAGTCCTTCACAAATCTTCAATAATATCCAGCTAATCCTAGAAAAGATCGTATTTCTGTGACAGTCTTCGAGCATTCTCAACTCATCACCGCACTAACCTTTGTAGGATCAACTGATATACCTTCCCCAGAAATAACATGGCCTAAGAAAGATACTTCAAATAGCCAGAAGTCACATTTGTTATATTTAGTATACAGTTTGTTCGTCCTTAGAGTTTCAAGTGCCTGCCTGAGATGGTGTTCATGCAGATACTTATCCTTGGAGTAAATAAGCAAATCATCAATAAAGACTACTGCAAAGTGATCTAAGAACTCCTTGAATACTTTATTCATGAGATCCATGAAGGCTGCTGGGGCATTTGTCAGTCCAAAAGGCATTATTAATAATTTATATTGTCCTGAGAATATCCGTATCTTTAATTTTAAACTGATGGTATCCATATCTTAAATCAATCTTAGAATACACAGTTGAATCGTGTAACTGATCAAAGAGATCATCTATTCTTGGCAGAGGATACTTGTTCTTTACGATATTCTTGTTCAGTTGTCTATAGTCAATGCACAACTGCATTGACCCATCCCTTTTCATGACAAATAAGACAGGTGCACCCCATGGTGAAGTACTAGGACGAATGAATCCTTTATCTAGCAGTTCTTGCAACTGTACCTTTAACTCTCGTAACTCAACTGGTGCCATCCTATATGGAGGGATAGACATAGTCTGAATATCAGGTATGAGAGGGATTTCAAATTCAATCTCTCGCTCAGGTGGTAATCCAGGTAGTTCCTCTGGAAATACATCAGGAAATTCATACACTATAGGTATATTTTCCATCATTCTGTCTGACCCTGATGTAGTGGTTACATAAGCTAAATAGCCTTGGTACCCTTTCTCTAACAACTGTTGTGCCTTCAAAGTAGAGATATATTCGACATTATCATTGGATGTCTTTCTAATGAACTAGAACTCTATCGAGTTAGGAAGGTGAAACATTACTGTCTTCTGAAAACAGTCAGGACATGCATGATGCCTTTCTAGCCAATCCATCCCTAGGATAATATCAAAGTCCTCCATTTCGATTAGTAGTAGTGAAAAAGGTAACTGTTGTCCTGCTATAAGTACTATACAATTATCCATGATTTCTCGGATTATAAAATACTTGTCCTCCTGGTCCCTTTATAAGATAGGACTATTGTACTTCTATTGGTATCTTACTCAAAGTGGGTACTAATCATCGAGCAATAAATGAATGTGAAGCACCAGAATCAAATGAGGAATGTACGACTGTGCCTGAATTGTAGGCTTGTTCTTCAGTGGTTGCATTGAGTTGGCCATTAGGAATAGGGAAGCTAGAACCCGCAACACTTTGTGGTGGTTGCTATGTAGGAGACGCTCCTTGTGAGCCACGACCTCTACCCTGTTTTCTTCCACGCGTTGCTCCATTGCTCGAGGTGGATGTTATACTGTTAATTGGGGTTGGTTTAAACCCCGAACCTCTCAACTTCGGACAATCTTTCTTGATGTGACCTTCCTGATGACAGTAAAAATACACACGTGCTCCTGTTTGAGCTGAAAACCCAGCCACAAAGGTACTAGCTCCTGCTGCTGAGTCATGAGGATATAGTAGAGGTATAGAGAAACCCCTTATTTCGGATAATTCATGGCCCAAAGTCTGTGGTGAGCTTATATTAGACCCGACTGGATGATAATGACTGTCTCTTCGGTTATAATTCACCTTACGTTGGATGGTCCACCAGTAAAGTGGAAGCTTCTTCTTTGGTGGTTTTCATCCCTCTCCATCTCAATACGAGAGGCGATGTCCATGGCTTCATCTACAGTGGTGGCTCTAAAACCTGCAAGCTTCTCTCTCAAATCTCCCTGAAGACCGCTAACAAATTTGGTAAGACACTCTTGTGGTGAAAGCTTCTAAAGCTGGGGAGTAACGTAGCAGCTCTGTAAAGTGAATATGGTAATCTCGTACATTCTTGGATCTTTGGGTTAAAGAAGCCAACTCCCTCCTCTTCAATTCTTCCCAATGGGAGGGAGAGAAGTGAACTCCGAACCTTTCTTCAAAAACATCCCATGGAACATGATCTACTAATTTCTTGGAAATGGCTCTCCACCATCGTCTTGCATAGTCTGCTAAGGAGTAATCAACGAAGTGCACCCAAGTATCTGCTGGTGCATGTATTATTCTCAACATCCTGCTGACGTCATCAAGCCATAGTTCTGTCTCAGTAGGTGTCTCTCTGCCTTTAAATCGAGGAATCTTTCCCTTTCGGTAATTGTCTAGTAATGTTTGGTGTCTAAGAAGGGTCTTCTCCATTGCACCTTCAGCTGGGGTAGGAGTAGACTCAGTTGAAGGATGGTAACTAGATTTTTCTCAGAAAGATGGACAGAACCTTCATTCCTAGCATCCACAGGTCTGGATGCCTCAGGTCTCTTTGCTTGTGCATTGAGCCTCTCCTCTAATGCTTGCTGCTTTTGCCTCATTTCTTACAACATTGTCATCATATCGACTAATTTCCTAGACCAATCTTGGTCTGCTATGATCCTGGGATAAGTCGCCAAAGGTTAGGTCCTATATGTCTTAGCATGATGTACCTAAGGGAAAATGACTTGTGAATGGTACTGTAGTCAATTATTAAGATCACATGATCTTAATACAACCTTAGTTTCTGAATACCGCTCATAGTTGTCAACTACTAAATAAATTACTAGAGTAACCGGGCTCTGATACCAAAGTGTCACTACCTCAATTCCGGGTCGTCAGATCCTCTCATATCCGGATCTGGTTACTCAACAATAATTTATCCAACTAACATTCATAAACAAACCGCAAATAAAAATACTAAGAAAGAAGTATTTAATACTTTTCTATTCACAAAATAAAGTGTACATGATCCATTGTCCAACTACAGCCCTTTACATGTACATCAGCTAAAGGAAATACACAGAAATATTGCTAACCACATTAGAGAGTAAAGCTACTGTGGCTGACTGGATGGCTAAAGTCCTTGCTATGGCTCACCGATACCTGTTGGGTTTTCCAATAAATCACAGGATAACAATTAGCGAGTGCTAAGTAATGAAGAAGAGAAAATTAAACAAATTGTGTAATTTTGCAAAACTTGTTGTCATTAAAAGTTACAATCCTTTCATTAATTTAAGTCCTATTCCTTTCTATTCCACATCAAGGATTAGTCCAAGGGAACCCTACCATTCTTGGACTCCGAAGCTGTGGATACTTTAGGATTGGAGATTGCGTTGATCTGGTGAGCTTATGCTCCCGCATGTCGCCTCAACCAGTCTTCCAATACTACCCTGATAATTTTCATTTTCTTTTATTAATCAGGGTTTCAAACACTCAACCTAGAACACAAAGGAGCACACAGTCCTCAAGGACCCGGTTGCTTAAACCTCATGCTAACATTTAATCACATAACCTAGCGGCTTTAAACACATGTTATCGTGACCCATCCGCTATTGAACCACCCTGCCTCCACATAGCATGACCACATCTTCCGTCGTTCAACCCGAATATATCGGCACCCGATACCACATGTTGCAAATCATTCATTTCGTGCAAATTTATCAAAACAAGGCAACCGTGTACCACCAAGGTAGGGTCACACAAATACGGGTTCCTTCCGACAAATCTACACGTTGCATGTTGGACCTGTAGTTCTACTCCCAATCATTTTTTAACGTAATACATGATCTTTTTCACGATCCAAACCAACAAATATCAATTCTCATGATGTAATTCCTCAATTCAACCTTATATTTGCGTAACCATAAAATATTGAGTATAGACTAACACATATATTAATTCATATATTTATATACTCATAATTATGCTCATTTTAACTTCCACACCCTAACTTTCCAAGCCACTACATCAATTCGATGCTTAAACCTTATTTAGTTGAAATCACAAAGAAACTTTTCATATTTTCTCAAAAATAGCCAAATTAGGGTTCTTCGTATCAAAGAACGTATAATCAAAAATTTCAACGATCTCATATGAAAACCCAACAACAAAAGGAAGGATTTCGTTACCTAATCAAGCTCTCTCTCTTATATACAGTTCTTTATCGTGATTCTCTTTCAAAAGGATGATTTATGGCTCCTGAAACGAACGGATTTTGTTTTTATATCAAAATCGCTAAGAACATGCCGAGAACGGAAGAACGAACGAAGAACACAAAGAACGCGAAGAACACGAAGAACATATTTTCTCTTGAAATTTCGACAGAGCTTCCCCTTATACGGGGTGATATTTCTAAGAAAATTTTGGCAGAGTTTCCCCTTATATCAGGACATATTTCTAAGAAAATTTCGGCAAAGTTTCCCCTTATATCAGGACAAATTTCTAAGAAAATTTTGGCAGAGTTTCCTCTTATAAAATCATCGAAAGGAAAACGACATGGAAACTGAACATGAATCGAAAACCTAACTCACGAAGCAAACTAAGTAAGAGAGGATCGTACCTTCCTCCTTCTCGTTCTCCCGGCAGTGCTTCGCTAGCGCTCCTTCCTCGCCTCCTGCTCATCCTCCCGACCTCTCGACCCTAGCCCTTGGGGTGGTGGTGGTAGTGGAAATCGTAGAGATTGAATGGGTGGGGGGGCTATTTATAGGCTCCAGAAAACCGCTAACCACGGTTAGAAAATCATGGTTTAGACCTTAATCGTGGTTAGCGGCCCATGGTTTTGGCCAAAACTTATCCAAAGCTTAGGGATTAAGTTAGAACATTTTAGAGGGTTCTAGATTCGCTAATGATGCTTAATTAACACTAATCATGATTAACTTTCACTAATAGTGATTTAACTGTCGCAACTTACGCTTACCTTTTACTAACTATTGATTAGTGTTTGCTAATGATCATTAGCAGTTTTTCAATCTGTCATTAGTTTATTTAATCATGTTTAATCTGTCTTAATGACAATCATTATGGGTTAATGACGTCTTAATCCTCCTTACTTCTCTTTCTTCCGAAAATCATAACAATTCAAAATGAAGTCCGATTCACACGAAATAAATTCTGTTTGTTTCTCTTGACGAGCCGAATCTTCTGACATTAGATCCGAGAGATGCAAGTTCAAGGCTTTACAACGTATCTCGCACGTACGTGTGGATAATTTACAAAGAAGCCCCTACCCATCCCGGTAACTACGAAATGACCAACGCCGGCAGCAGCATGTGTTGCATATGCGCGCGCCTTGAACATTTGCACAGATACCCCTTCGGTATCGGTGATCCCTTTTAAGTCCTTATGCATGTTTATTTTAGTTATTTTAATTTTTGTATTGCATATTGCACCCTATCTTTGCACTCTATTTTGAGTTTCATTTTCACATCATATCTGTGTTATGAAAAATGCATGTTGTAGACAAATTAAGTCTAAATCATCTGATGAAATCAATGTATTTTTGTGAGTTGTGATTGATTTATTAATATTATTTTGGTTATTATTTGCATACTTTACCCACTGTGAGTTCTTTAATTCATAATAAATCACCCATTGCTCTAAAAATATCGAAAATTCACATTTTGTAGGATTTATGTTCTAACATGCCTCCAAAATTTGTCTAATTTACACACATATTTAATTTAAAATAAATTGTCCCATGATTGATGTAATTAATTTCAATTCTATGGAAACTTAATATCTTTGAGAGTGATAATTTTTCATGGATAGATCTTAATTAGACACATTTAGGATACTTTGATTTTTAGGAAATAACTAAGTTTGCTATTTATTATAATTTATTTATTGGAAAACTCTGTTTGCATATTTAATTCACCATAATTTTTATTTGCATCAAAAAATCCCAAAAAATTATAGTTGGTCAATTTCATCATAATTAGCTTATTAAATTTTCATAATTTTTGCACATCATTTGCATGAAAAATTATAGAAAACCCCCATAAAAAGTATCCATATTTCATGTCATAAAATTACAAGAAATGGTGGATTAAAATTGACATCTTGCATTTACTTGAAAATTTAATTAAGTGGTTGTTTTGATTAACCCAAATTTGCTCACCTACAACGAAAATCACACTATAATTCCACATAATTAGCAAGGGCATTTTCAGGTTTTTCAAATGGCACCGTTGCCGGGGAGGCACATATTAGGAAAATTTTAGATTATTGAGAAATTAGGTTTTCCACCTCCTAGGTAGTCCGATCCCTGAGTTTTCTTGTAATTATCGCTCCATTTATTTTTCCAGTATTTATTTCTTCCTTTATTTAGTTCTTTATTTTATTCGAGTCATGTCTCTGACCGCCATCTTATTTTTTCTACGAGAAACCCGATGCGATCGGAGCGACTCAGGAGCATTGGAGGCTGGCTTTTTGAAAGCAAACCAACTAAAGGACTATTTAAAATTAGGATAAAGTCAAGTCATTAGAGAATGTAGAGTCTTTAGGATTTATTTCTACATTTTATTTTAGCTTTTGTAATAACTTGTAATAATTGCACATTTACACAAGTTCCCATATGGGATCTCACGGTTGTACCTAGACTTTGGACACTTTTATTCTTGTGGTTTATGAATCCCTGATTTTCACGCTTTATTATTTTATTTTAGTCATTTATCTTGGCAAAGCATCATGCAAATAGGTGTAAACACAATAAGTTAGCATTCAACATGCATGTGTTAACATTGTATAATTAGCATGTATTTGTGCAAAAATAAAAGAATAAAGGAAAAGAAAAAGGAAGGAGGTATTTAGAATAAATACAGAGTGACCCGAACTCCAAGAGAAGGTCAAGCCTTGACCTGATCGTTAAATAAAAGAAGTAGAGAGAGATACGACATGCTCTGTGTTGTACATATTACATATGCATATAAATTATTATTTTGACAAAATAAAAATAAAATATTCTTTTTACCTCCTTGTATATAATCCTAGAAATAAAACAAAAATAAAATAAAAATCAGAAAAATAAAATAGAAATAAGAATAAAATCCTTCTTACTTGTACAAAATACATGTATATATGTCACCTCCCTTATTTATTCTATACATGTAAATACATCATGAAATTACAATAAAAATTATTTTGAACTCCTAAAATTATGTTGAAAATAAATAAAATACAAAATTGATGATATTTATGTAAAAATGATGAAATAAAAATACTTGTACAAAATACATAGGTATATTATACTTGTATATAATGCAATATACTGTATATAGACTAATTTACTTTTTATAAAAATAATTAAAAATCACAGAAAAATTCCTTAAAAAATAATAAATATTTTTTATTTTATTTATTTTCATTTAAATTCATCTATTATTTTAATTTAATTATCTTTCGTTTTCTCTTCAGTTTGTCTTGTAGTGGTCAACTGCCCCCCTCGAGTAGCCTTCCTCGTCAGATCGGGCTTTGCCCGAACTTCGCCATTTTCTCCAGACCCGGTCTGATACCCTTTTAACCCAAATTTTTGCTCCAAGTATAGAGGACGTATCCCTAATCTTCGCCCAGCACTCTTCTCTTCAATCCGAGCCTCAGTTCGAGGGCCATGCCTCCTCCATGTCGGACCCCCAAACCTATATATGTTGCGTCATCCCTCCTTTTCTTCCACCTTTTTGGTTGTGCCACCTCTTCCGTTGCATCCTTCTACCTTTCCCAGAGTGACAAAAGAGAGAGAGAGAAGATGAGGGGAACGTTTCGTGTGTGCGAGCCATAGGTCCAACGAGGTGTGTACCTCAGCTCTGCTGCAAGGAGTCTAGCCTCTGGCGGCACCGGCCATCAAGGCCACGACCACCGCAGACCATTGTCTGTGATCCTAGGTGTGTTCTTCCATCTCCAGGTACCCTCTTTACCTTCCATTTCCGTTCAGATTCATCGCATACACAAGAAACCGAGCATCTCCAAAAATCCCCATTTCCTACCATGTTTCCTGACTCTCTCACGATCCTCCGCCTCGCCCCGACTCCCTTTCATTTCTGCATCATGCTCAGCATCCTCTCATGCAACTCTAGCCATTGATTTGGAGCCTCGATTAGGTCGAATCTTCCACTCGCAGACGACCTTCCCGTTCACCCTCACCTTGTGTTCTTGGTTGTTAGTGATGCTCTAACTCGTGCCGGAGCCATCCTCCGAGCAAGATCTTATCCTCTGCAGGAGTAGAGCACATCCAGCCCTCATCGAGAGGTCGCGGTTATCCTAGAAGAGCTCCAGGTCCGCCACTCATCCCCAGGGCCCCTCGCTTGGTCCTTGGCCCTTCTGAGCTTTCTAGATGATGCGGAGCGTCATCACCGATCTACTCCACACTATAGTAGCTCGAGGGGTAGTCGTATGCACGCGCTATCACCGATTAAAATCAACGGAGGTGAGTTCTTCTCAGTTCTTCCAGACGTGCCCCCAGCCGTCCGATCAGGAGCTGTCCCAGGTCTAATCCCAGCCATTCAACTTCGAGGGGCTTCTAACCCTCAGATCCATATGAGGATCCATCCAGAGCCGTCCATCGTCGAAGGGGTACCAACAGATCTCAGACGTCCATCTTAAGTGGATGCTCTCGACCGTTGGATAGCTATTAATAAATGGTAATTTACACTTAGGCCCTTCTCAGTTTGTTTTTGTCCTCTAGTCCTGTAAATATTTGTTGTAGTTCATTTTTATTTGTGCAATTTACAGTCTGGACCTCGTACTTTTCACTATTTATTTTTTAGTCTAGCTGAGTTAGAGTCACATGCTATCACACATGTTTATTGGATTATTTGCATGCCATGTCCTGAACTTTTGAACTGTTGTTGATTGAATGGAAACTTTTTAGTAATTGCGGCTATAACCCTGTGAGGATTATTCATGTGTGATGCGCGTGCTTACCAGAGATTTTTGCAATTTGGGCCTTGCACTTTTCACGTGTGTTATTATTGGGCCCCTGTAGTTCATTATAATTACATTTAGGTCCTTGCTTGTTGTGTGTGTTATTTTTAATCAAATAAATCCCTAATTAACTCCAAAAATTCCATAAAAAATACAGTTAGCTCATGCTAACACGTCATATTTATGGTTATTTTTGTGAATTAATTTAGTTTTATTTGATATTTTCTAAAAATCAAAAACACCTAAAAATGTTTTGTCTATTTTCTAAAGTACCTAAAAATTATAAAAAATGTTTTAAAAAATACAAAAAAATTAATGTGTGCTTGTCTTTGTGTGTTTTAATTTCAGTAGCATTTTTATTTTAAATATCATTATAAAAAGCCTAAAAAGCTAAAAACTCTAAAAAAACTTATAAAAAGCATTAAAGTTCTAAAAAAATAAAAAAAAATAGAATTTCAGTTTATGTAGTTAGATATTTCTATTTACTTTTTCATAAAAATCACAAA